>OX422208.1:560000813-560600813 GCA_949130495.1 Sambucus nigra
TTATCTATTGTAAAGGTGAATAATTTTAGGGTGGTAATAAACAAAGATTATAACACCAATTTTAATTGCGAAACCCAATTTTAAAAAATATGTTATCTTTTTTATCCTAATCATGCATTTATGGTGATAAAATAAATAAATCAAACAAGAAAATATAACAGGGACAACTTTTAGGAAAAATCCCAAAGGTAAAAACGTTTTATTCACATAGAAATTTACAAGAGAGTCGACTTACAAACTTCTTGATATTCCCCATAAGTATAATGTACTATTCTTCGAAAATCGCTAATGAACAACAACTATGATCCTCCCAAGAATCACATTATCGCAATCCTCCGTTAGCCTCGGCCTTCGTCTTCAGCAGTGAAACTCCACAAGTATCATAAGTCAGAAATGGATATCCTCTCCACAAAGGTATATGCAAAGATATAAAACTTTCTAGGGTTCTAAACTGATTCAAAAGAATAATATTACAGGATGTTTTTTTGTGAATTAAACAAGTGTTTTTCAACACAAAACTAAAAGAACTTTTGTTTTAGATATGCCGATATATTTTCACAAAATTATTAAATTTTCTAAACAAGAAACATGTATTTATACAAAACTTAAGGTTGCACATCGTTTGAACGAGATCAATCGGTCGTTCTAACGACATAGACATGCCATTCGAACAAGATGAAATCTTGATACTAATTACCTAAATAAAACCAAACCAGTAGCATGTCGTTTGATACAAAATCAATCGAAAATACAAACGAGGATCTAACGACCTAGAAATGCCGTTTGAAGGACATAAATGACACTTTTTCTTTTTAAAAACTCTGCCTACAATAACTTATAAAACATATTTTCGAAACATTAAGTTCCAAATTGATTTTGAAACAGAAAGTATTTTTCCTTTTCGAAATAAAAAATCCCTATTCTTTTTTTATAAAAAGTAAACATCCAAATATAATGCTGTAAATTAATTCAAACTCTAAATCGTTTAATACCTCATCGAAATGTCGGTCAGTCTTCAAACTTGGATATTCTTGAGTTCGGTTTGTCTTCTCGATGCGTGACGATTTGTGACATGATACACCAAACTAGCCTAAAGTTATGCTATGAACAATCCTAAAAAAAATGTTCATACAAATCTCCTCTTTTGGCTATTCTGGTACAAAAAAAAATGACCGAACACCAAATTAAAATCAAATCTCCTATGATAATAATACTAATACTCTTCCCAACCGTAGAACATGATGGCATATGTCTCTTTGTCTTCAAAAACTTCTTCTTCTTCCCAAACTTTGTCTTCATCCGTTTGTCTTGAATTTGGCAAAAGGGAAGCTACAAACATATACCCTCGTGATGCATCGAGTTTAAAACAAAGTAAAAATAAATTCTCATCAAAACTTCATCATTTTAATTTGATCTTCACTTTCTTTTATTGAAATTAAGAAATAGAGAAAGAAGTATAAACAAAAATATGAAATACGAAGCATCACATTGAAGATAAGATATCATCACATAAAAATATAAATCAAGCATGTGTAACGATTATCTCAAAGGAAAACACAACCAAATATTTTTGAAAATTTAGATTTTTTCTTAAAAAATATAAAACTTACAAAAATACCATATAATACCACATATAATATATGCAAAATGTATCCATGCAAATCCGGCACACATATATGGGTACAAACGACCACAAAACATGACACAAAACATATAAGATTTACACACTAGTATGGTATCGATGTGTCTAAACGTGTGAAATGGAATGAATTGGTGTGAACTAGTAACAAAAGAATTATAACCCAAACATTTAAATATGTTCAAGAAGTTCTAATTGACTACAAAAACTTAATCAAAATGATCCTTAGCCTCAATTGACAAATAAAGTTGAAGTTAATTAAAAAAACAAGCACAATGCACACAAGCCTAGAATATTATTGATTCTACAAATCAATAGAATCATAAAAAAATAAGCATAACTAGGATTCATTGTCATTGTGAAAACCCATTGATATTTCTATTCAAACTCCCTCAAAATATAATTCTCTTGTTTTCCTTTTCGGTGCACACTTGTCATTTTTCAATATTGACAAGTCCTCACGGGCAACGGTTCTTACATGCGAAAATCCTCCATAGTAAAATACGCATGTAGATGACAAAATTGATAGGATAACATCTCACCAAGCTCAAATATACATCTTGAATTCAAAATTCAATAAGCTTGTGCATGTGTGTGTGGAGGCATAAACTTTTTGTATTTTTAAAAACATATATAAACCAAAAATATTTTTGTACTTTTCGAATATGAATTAATAAAAGAAAATTATAATACAAAAAGTACACATGTCATAAAACTAGCAAACATATATCATGAAGAACAACTAGTGTATGACAAGCAAAATCATTCAAGCAATCATTCATATGAAATAACATGTGAAACATCATGTGAAAGCATGTGTGAATCAACCAATCTAACATTTAAAATCTCCAAAATATATTTCCTAGCCCAAATAGGTGTGTATGTAACTCGAGGGGTTATGGGAATCGACGGGACACTAGACTTCAACTTTCTACGACCTCTTCCAAGATAAAAAAAAATACCCTAAGGTGACCTTTCCTACCCCAATGTGAACATGTGTAAATGTGAGGAATGTTACCCATGAGTGACCTTTTCTAATGCCCTTGGTTTTAGTTGACCCTCTAAAACAAACAATGGTTTTGGATTTATCACTCGAAGCATTAGAAACATGTGAGCCATTACCATCACTTATCAAACTACTCATGTCTTTTAAATCATCTTTTACCTTCAAAATTTTGGACTCAAGAAAATAATTTGACTATTTTTATTTTAGGGAATCCTTCTTCATATTTTCAATCATTCCTATGAGGTTATCTCTCTCCCCTTAAATGAAAGCAAACTTATCCCTAATAGTCTTCTCACATGCCTTATAATCATCAATTAAATCATTTTCCTCAACGGCACAAACAAAAATCCTATAATTTTTCAAGTCCTCTAATTCTTTCTTTAGGATAAGGACTCTATCATGACTCTACTATTTGGACCCTTCTAAAATTATAAACTCATGGTGCAAGGCAGAAAACTTCTCACGAATGATATCTCTTTGATTTTGAACAGTTTGTAAAAGTTTCAAAATATTTTTAAAACGATTTTCAAGAGATTCAATTCTTTCAAAAAACCTCAAGTTAAAAGGAGATTACAACGAGAGAGAAAACATAAGACAAGATCAAGAGAGATCAATAAATAACCACCCAAATAGTAGGTAAATAAGATCAAACACAATAACTTCGTACAACCTGCTCTTATACCAATTTGTAAAGGCGAATAATTTCAGAGTGGTAATAAATAAAGATCGCAACACCAATTTAAAATGCGAAAGCAAATTTTAAATAGATTTTATCTTTTTTATCCTAATCATGCATTTATGGTGATAAAATAGATAAAACAAACAAGACAATATGATAAGGCCAGGTTTCAGGAAAAAAACCCAATAGGGAAAAACCTTTTATTCACTTAGAAATTTACAAGAGAGTCGACTTACAAACTACTTGATATCCTCTGTAAGTATAATGTGTTATTCTTCGAAAATATCTAATGGAAAACAACTTTGCTCCTCACAAAAATCACAAGACCGCAGTCCTCCATCAGCCTCAACCTTCATCTTCAGCAGTGAATCCCCACAGGTATCACAAGTCAGTAATTGAAATCCTCTCCACCAAGGTGTATGCTAAGATACAAAAGTTTGTAGGGTTCTAAACTAATTCATAAGAAAAATATTACTGGATATTTTGTTGTGAATTACAAAAGTGTTTTTCAACTCAAAACTTGAAGAACTTTAGTATCAGATATGAAGATATGTTTTTGCAAAAGTCTCAAATGTTCAAAACATGAAACTGGTATTTATACAAAACTTAAGGCGACGGCCATTCAAAAGAGATCAATAGTGTGGCCATCCTCGATCCTCGCGGAGAGAGAGGATCCCTTTTTGGTCCCGTACGTCCCTCTCGAGAGCGCTTCGGCCGGCGTAGTTGATGAGGTGAAAAATCTAGAGAGATAGAGTTGCCAATCTATTTTACCCAAAACAGACAAAAGAAAAGGGAGCCATCACTAAGGACGGTATCCAAAGACATACTAATACATACGAAACTAAAATGATTCGAAAAGGGTCTGGATGGGAAGGTGTTAGGAACCCATTCCGCCCTTACGGTCTCTCACGGGTTATTGCTATTTTCCTTTATTTCCTCGTGATATGTGTGCATGTGTATACGTAGTGGAGATAGGAATCATCGACTTGTATCATGGAAGAGATAAAGTGAGTCATCCAAAGGAATGTTCCTAAAAGTAATATTAGAAAATAAGATTTATGTGATTATCCTAGAATCGATCATTATAAGGGAATGATAACGCATGCGGAATAATACGCCACTAAGAACAAATATATGCATATGCATATGTAAATATATAGAATCTAAGAGATTTACATTTAAAGAATATAGAAAAATAGGAAAAAGTAGGAAAAGGACTCGAGTCTTGGGTTTTACCCGGAGACGCCTACATAGCATATAGAGGCATAAAAGCCCATGTAGTTTGTATGCAAAAATAAGGGGTGGGATGTATCCCATAAATCCAATTGGGGACTTCTGTTATATGTGTGTGTGTGTATAAAAATGTGTTTTAATTATGAGAAAAGTGTGAGAATTCCCGTTTGAAATTTATGAGAAAATCCTCTTTTTCTTGTTTTTGGGGTTTTATTTATATGAAAATAGGATATGTACAATAATAATAAATAAAAAGTATATTAGGATATGTGCGATGAGAGAATGAAAGTACTAAGTAGCAAAACAAACTAATGCAAATTTTGGAGAATTTAAAGAGGGAATTGAGAAAGTTGGACCTTCTTAAAGATCTTGAGCTTTATCTTGGATGTTGGAGAGCAGCCCTTGAACTTAGGTGATGATGGAGGATACTTAATTCACTAAGTTTGATGAAGAAAGTGATGAAAGATGAAGGTTGGAAAGGAATTTGGATGTGGAAATTGGGCTGACTTCGAGAGGGGTTTTTTGAGTTTGCTGGGAGTGATGGATCTCTGATCTTCCTCTCCCTATGAAATGAGCTTATGAACTCCTTTTTGTAGGCCCAGGGCATTGCCAATCGGCATAGGCCTGGTCCTGCCAATCGGCAGGTGCGTTTAGGCACAGTACCGATAGGCAAGGTTTGGAACTTGTCTTTTGGTAGTGTCTTTCATGTTCCTTTGGAAAATCGGTCGTAGAGCGCAAACCGTTGATCCGAATCGTGCACGAGGTGAACCCTTGGAAAGGTATTTCAGAGACCTTAGAAATTTGATGGATAGCTCCCAGGTTTGGGAGTTAACTTTGGGTTAAATGTGGCTCGGAAGCGCTCGTAGGTCCTTTGTATGAGGAAACTTCGGACAAAAACGGATCATTTGTCCGCATGGTAAGTCAGAATCGCGTACGGGGTGGACCGTGGGAAAGGTGAGGAGATTTATTTAGACATTCCAAAGAGTTTGACTCGGTTTGAGGAGTTGAATTTGGTCAAATGGGGCATGGAAACGCTCATTGACCTTTTCGAGTAAAATGGATCGTTCGTCCATACCGTAAGTAAGAATTGCGTACGGGGTGGACCGTTGGAAAGGGGTTTGAGTGACCTTTGAAGATTCATTCAGTCTCGATCTAGCTGTAGAGTTAAATTTGGTTAAACGGAGACTGGGAGCATTCTGTGACCTCTTGATCGAGTTTCGGGGGAAAATGGGTCGTTCGTCCGCACCGTAAGTCAGAATTACGCACGAGATGGACCATTGGAAAGGGGATTCAGTGACCTTCAAAGATTCATTTAGTCTCATTCGAGCTGAAAAGTTTGACTTTTGGTTAAACAGCGCCTGGGAGTGCTCGATGGACTTTAGGTCAGTACCCGTGGTATAACTTGGGTTTGCAATGATGAAGAGGGGTGCTTGGGACCTAAGGAAAGGTTAGGGGGTATTAGAATGGGGTGTCTATAGATCCCCTCGATGGGTGAGTTTAGAACAAATAAAATCCGTCGAATAAACACCACATGATGCCTTTGAAAGAGGATGACCAGAGGCTCGAGGTCGATTCTGAGGACCTAAGGATTAGGATGACCGATTCTGTGGGTAGAAGCCAATTCTAAAGGTTTAAAGATGAGGGTGATCGATTCTGCGGGTCGAAGCCAATTCTGAGGGCTTAAGGATGAAGGTGACCGATTATGTGGGTCGAAGCCAATTCTATGGGCTTGAAGATGAGGGTGACTGATTCTACAGGTTGAGGCCAATTCTGAGGGCTTGAAGCGACATGCTGGGGATGGTCTTAAAGGAAGTGATAACCAAATATTTAGGTCAATTTCGAGGACCTACAATAATGATGGGTGTGACCAATTCTGCGGGTCGAAGCCAATTTTGAGGGCTTATGTTGTGATGACCGATTCGAAAGGTCGAAGAAAATTCTAAAGGCTTAAGGTGGGGATGACCAATTCTGCGGGTCGAAGAAAATTATGCCGGCTTAAGTTAGGGATGACCAATTCTGCGGGTCGAAGCCAATTCTACAGGCTTAAGTTGGGGATGACCAATTCTATAGGTCGAAGCCAATTCTACGGGCTTAAGGTGAGACTATCAATTCTGCGAGTCGAAGCCAATTCTGCGAGGTTAAGTTTGAGATGAAAAATTCTACGGGTCAAAGACAATTCTGTGGGCTTAAGTTGGGGGTGACTAATTCTGCGGGCTTAAGTTGGGGATGACCAATTCGATTGGTCTAAGCCAATTCTGCGGGCTTAAGGTGAGATGACCAATTCTACGGGTCGAAGCCAATTCTATGGTCTTAAGTTGGGATGGACAATTCTACGGGTCGAAGCCAATTCTATGGTCTTAAGGTGAGATGACCAATTCTGCGGGCTTAAGTTTGAGATGACCACTTTCGAGAGTCGAATCCAATTCTATGGGCTTAATGCGAGATGACCAATTCTATGGGTCGAAGACAATTATGCGGGCTTAAGTTTGAGATGACCAATTCTGCGGGTCGAAGCCAATTCTACGGGCTTAAGGTGAGATGACCAATTTTGCGGGTCGAAGCCAATTCTGCAGGCTGAAGGTGAGATGACCAATTCTGTGGGATGAAGCCAATTCTGTGGGCTTAAGGTGAGATAACCAATTCTGCGAGTCGAAGCCAATTCTGCCGGCTTAAGGAGAGATGACCAATTTTGCGGGTCGTAGCCAATTCTGCTGGCTTAAGTTGAGATGTTCTCGTGGAATTCTGTTGGGAAAATTACCTCATGATTTTGATTTGATCTGGGGAGCTGAGTGCTGGGGAAATGATTAGGTGGTCTAGGGTCTGGATGCATTTCTCGAGGAAAATTGAGACCTTTGGGGAATAGGAGATGATCTTAAAGTTTTGGATATTTTTTAGGTCCTCTGGGACGTTTTCGGGGAGAGATTCTCTTGTCTTTTAAGAGTTTCGTTGGGAAAATAGGGGTTCTGCTTGAGGAAGTGCAAAATTTTCTTAGTGAAAAGGTTCTAAATACTTTCCGAGATTTTTGGGAATCTTTTGAGGATTTTTCAGGGTTTTCTGGTATTTCTTGGGAATTTCTGTACAAAAATTTAAGGGGGTGCCGTTTGGCATGGTATGGAGGGTGACATTTGGTAGTGGCACACACTTTTGGGCTTCCTCGAGAAGATAAAGGGTTAGTGTCGATCAGTAGGTGAGGGTGTAGTGTCGATCGACATGACCCTTGGCATCCTATATAAAGTGGGAAAATTCCCCTCATTTTTCAAAGCTTCTTGCCTTCTCTCTTTCTGCGATTTTCTTCTACGAATCGTCTTAGCATTCCGTAATCTTAAACATGAACAATTTTGTGAGCACTACAACACACAGGGAGTGGTTTTCTGTTGATGACTGGGCAAACGTGGAGTGGAGGGACAGGGCGCCTCTTTCTTTGGGGAGCGAGAACTCTTTTGATGCATTCGATCTGGTTGTGGATGAGCGGACTTTACTGCAGGAGCCGTCGCATCATCATTCTTCGAGGGTGGTGAACCCCGGCGGCTATGTGAGTAAAATGACTTTTGGCATTCTTTTTTGGTGATTTTCCTTTTTTCTTGTAGTTTGACATGGTTCTTCTCTTTTGGCAGTGCGATGTTTCTTTGTCGAATATCGTGCCCACGGGACGACGGGGCTTAAGGATGTCTGGGAGCATCTTCCACCTGTGGTGCATTGGGTGGTATCCTCAGCAAGCTTTGGGAGGTTGGCGTCTATGCTCGATGAGATGCCTTGTTCTACGACAGTCTTATGCGCTTTGGGGAGAGGTGGTGGGACACTACCCACACCTTTCATTTTGTTTTTGGGGAGATGACTATGACTCCAATAGATGTACAGCAGCTACTGGGGCTGGATCACGATGGAGAGCAAATAGAGGTGGATCGTTCTTTGCAGGTGAGGCCGGAGGCGGTGCGCATGGCGCTTGGTGATATGGTAGGATAGAGTCTGAAGACTCCATCCGTTTGTCACTGTTGAAGGATATTTTGTTGGGCAGAGTGATCGATCTGGAGGACGGGCTGCAGGTGAGGTAGATGGCTCGATTGTTCATTGTTTTGGTGTTGGGGGGATTTCTGGTGGCGTCGAGCGGTGACGTTGTCCACTTATGGTTTTTACCATATCTGAGGATGTTTTCGAACATCCCTCTATATGATTGGGGGACCCTGACTATGGCGACGCTTTATTTCTCTTTGGATGCATTCACCCGGTGGTACTGAGAGTCTTTCACTGGAGTCGTGTATTTTCTTGAGGTATTATTTAATTTTGTGCATTTTCCTTTTATGCATTCGAATTTTCCCGATGCATCTCTTTTGATTGCGAATTTCTTATCTTTGGCAGACGTGGTTCTATGAGGTGATCGGGTGTAATACCTAGCTAATTTCTTTGAAGGATGAGACTCTTGGGATTTTTCCGGTTGCATCGATGGTGCAAGACCAATCGGCAGTCGAGGAGGTCTCTCTCTCTCTAGAGGCGGTGCATCAGGTCTTAAATGGCCTGGTCAGTGATAGGGTAAGACTACTTTCTTCTTCAGTCTAAGACATTTGCGTGCTCTGATTTTGTATATGACTCATATCTACTGGGGATATTTCAAGTGACCTTTTACCCTTAAGGGACAACCGCTTAGGACACGGGGTTGACTGGAGTAAATATATAAATGAGGCATTTACTGGCGTATGTGTTTGGCCACTCTTGGTATCTCGGGGAGAGGGTGGTCCAACAGATTGTTGAGGGGGAGGTGGTGGTGCCACCTACGAGGCTCCCTATGTCTATGAGGCGGGAGCGACTGCTATCTAAGGATGCGAGGATCGTGGCGATGATTGACGAGTCCTACCTGTTGTACATCGATACGGCTGTGCCGTATGATTATATGGACTTTGTGATGAGCTGGCTGATGGCGCTCATCATATATGGTGCACTTCCCTTCCCTCCTACAAGTTCGAGTCAGCTAATGGGGTCCTCCAACAGCGATGGAAGTCCTTTAACATCTGCGGTGGCAACGACTTCGGAGGTTCCCTTTGTGCGGATGCATACTCCTTCATACAATATTCGATAGGCTGATGGACGGATGATGCCTATGTTGCATCGTCCTCATGCGATGGACCCGAAGGAGTTGGGCTTGATAGAGGAGGTTCTTCGTACTGAGGTATATCTTTTTTGTTCATCTCCTTTGGTTTATTTTGATCTCTTCTACTTGATACCGATTCTGCCTTTTCTTGCAGCACGTTCTGGTGTCCACCACTTGGCTGAGGGATATTAGGGACTCGATATCTACGGCGACTTCCCATATTCGGGACGCAGTTCCTGTTCCTTTTTTCTTTATGATGTCTGCCTCATTAGGGGAGGAGTCTGGTTCGGGTAGTGGTAGTGCATTATCTCGCCATCAGGGAAAGAGAGCGCATCGCAGGGGTTGAAGCTCTTAGGAAAGAGAGGGGAAATGGAAAGTGAGAGAGAGAGAGAGAGAATGTGGGTTCGGGCTGAGTCCCGTTTGTTTTTTGTTTTTCTTTATTTTCCTGCAAAAATGATGTAATACAGAAATATGTCTATGCAATGCAATGAAGTTTTTTGATTATCTTCTATTAATGAAGAATGAATGAATGCGCATACGATTTTTACTTTATTGTTGAAACCATCAAAAGAAATTTTTTTAGGAATTTGAAATAAAGTTTTATTTAAAATGAGAATTTATATAAAGATGAAAAGGTATTTTTGAAATTCTATTGAGAATATCAATTTATTTTGAGTTTTTTGATTTTTAAGAAAAGAGGAAAAAGGAAAATTTTCAAAAGTAGGGGGTTATCGATCAGCATGCACCTTGTCCTGCCTATTAATAATTCAGTCTAGTCCCATCAATTCAAAGCTTTTATTAGTACCCTCTTCATCTTTTAGTACCTTGTGGGGAAGACTTTCTTCCGATTTCTGTAGAGGTTATGTCTTTTGTGGGAGTTTTCAAGTATAAAAGAGGGGTAAGAGTGGAGTGTTTTCATCACACCTTCAGATCCTGACTTTCCTATTATGTGAGATGGATCTCCCTGGTAGTGTAAAGTTTTCCAATTACCTCGAGACTTTGGAGGCGATATGCTCTTATAACGTTGACTACGATGCTTACAACATGCGTGGGGTTTCTTTATGGCATAATCGGCCCATAGAGTGGAACATGCTGATGGAGGCAGTACAATTCTGGTACCACGAAGACCATGTATTCTTCTTTGGCTTGGAAGAAGTCTGTTCAACCTACGAGGAATTTTCTGCCATGTTGGGGATAAATCTCGGCAATACTGCGGCTATGCCTAAGTTGTCCCATTTTCCCTGGAAGTTGTTGGCTGAGCTTTTTTGTGTTTCATCCTCGATGGCCAGATCACTAGTGGCTGGATATATGATTTCTCTTTCAGTGGTGTTGCAATCCATGCATTTATAAGAGGTTGGTGATGTTGTATATGCCAAAGCTGTCGTCCTGGACTTGGTTTTGAAGTTGCTACTAGTGACTGGGGAACTACTGGTGGGCCCACAACTTGCAGTTATTACTTCATGGATGTCCTACCGTTGCAATCCTGCGGCGATGATACCGGCGGAGACTTTGAATGGCTTAGATGCCTGGCGATAAGCTCATTCTGGCTTTTTCAGGGGTAGCCTTGTGATGTTATTCATGTGGTTGTCTGAAAGATTCCGCCTAGTGACTCCTTTGAAATACCCTTTATCGGCTGTACCCAATTTTTTTTCTCATCATTTCATTAGTGTTGGCCTGAATATTAAGAGATGGGAGAACTAGTTCCTAGAGCATGGGGATCTAAATCTGTACTTGTCAGTACCTTGGTGGGGACCGCTGCTGCTTATTATGGAACTGAGGGAATATCGATATGTCCAGCTAATTGGTCTCAAACAAACCTATTTTTATGTCCCTTCGCTGCTTCTGCGTCAATTTGGCTGGGAGCAAATCGTGCATCCTCGGATACTAGACTTCTTTCCTGTAAAAGACTTAACAGAGAGTCTGTGCATGCGGCTTGGCTTTTTATAGGAGAGTCAGCATCCGTTGACCCGTTCGTCTAAGTCTGCTGAGAGAGTTTGGCACATCCCTGGTAATTATATGAAGTGATTATGGAGGAGAGTAGTTAGCAAGATGTTGGAAGTGGAGACTTTGCAAAGGTAGGTTGCCTTATCTGATGCCATAGAGGGAGGTGTGGTTGTTTTTTCGAGGTTAGTTCAAGCTTAACGGTCCTTGGAGTGTCTGCGGCACTCCATTCAGGAAGTGTAAGCTTAGGGACCCCAAGATGTAGATGACGGTGATGGAGTGGGCTCCTTTGGTAGCTGTGGGTAGGGCTATTGGAGAGTTTGTTTTGTAATGGGGAATAAATTTGGGAATTTTTTTTTTTATGAATGTAGGGGGAAGGGAGTCAGCCGTGACTTTTCTTATGTAATTGCACTGTGATTTCTTATTATTAAAATAAATAAGTTTTTGATCATCTATCCTTTTGATGAATTTTATATTTTGAATTATCTATACCGATTGCTAAGGCATGCATAATCCTTTTGTTCAAATATATGTTAGAATGGGCTGTCGTTCTTGGAGAAAGGAATAGTTTTTTATGAAAAAGAAAGGGTTTTGCTCATGTAAGATGTATGAGAAGCCTACATACCTCTGGGGGTTTTGAAAATTTTCATTTTTTTGGGGAATGATTTTTGTAGAGGATCAGGCCCACGTAGTTCTGGGTAGAGGGAAATGAAGAGATTTTTTTAGAATGGAAGGGAGATGAGAAGAGTTGTAGCGCGCTGAGATTTTGGACTATAGGTAAAATTTCTTGAGATGGTCCAGGTTAACTGGACGATCCATATCTTCTCCATCTAAGTCGGTGAGCATGACATCATCACCAGACAAGATCTTCTTCACAATGTATGGGTCGCTCTAATTGGGTTTAAATTTCCATCTGGGTCCCAAATGGGCTCTACTATTTCTTTGAGGGGTAAATCCCCTTCTCGGACACCGCGATTCTCGACTCTCTTATTGAATGAATGCGCTATTCAGCGACGGTACCCTTGTATGTGATATAACGCCTTCAGTCTCCTTTCGTCCAAGAGTGACATCTCATCGAGGCGGCTTTGATGCCTGTCTTCCTCACTGACCTTGCTTTCAAGCATGATGCGTAACAAGAGTATTTCTATCTCCACATGAAGGACTTCTTCCATGACATAGACTAGAGAGTAAGGGGTAGCCCCAGTAGAGGTTCGGATTGAGGTTCGGTATCCCCAGAGGGCATATGGGATTTGATCGGCCCAATCTTGACAACTCTCGGTCATCTTGTTGATGATGGCTTTGAGGTTCTTATTGGTGCCTTCGACTAAACCATTGGTCTGAGGTCGGTAGGGAGAATATTTGTGTCTCTTGATTCCATACTTATTGACCACTTCTATGACTTCTTCCTCGAAATGCAACCCATTATCTGACACTAGCTCGTGCGGGACCCCATATCGACAGATGATGTTTTTCTTGATGAATTTGGCCACTTTCTTGGCATTCAAAACTGCATATGACTCATCTTTGACCCATTTGGTGAAGTAATCAATGGCACCCAGGATGAACTCATGCCCGTTAGAGGCCTTGGGTGTAACCTTCCCTATGATTTCGATGCCCCAAGTGGAGAACAACCAGGGAAAAATCATGCTATATAATTCTTGCTGAGGCAAGTGTTGAAGATCGAAGAACTTTTAGCATTTGAGTCATCTCCGGACATAAACGGTGCAATCCTGGATCATGGTGGTCCAGTAGTAGCCTTGTCATATGACCTTCTTGGCAAGCATATGACCGTTCATATAGGGTCCACATTCCCCGCTGTGGATTTTCTGCATTACTTCTTTAATGTCAGCCCCTGTGATGCAGTGTAGATAGATTCCGTCGAAGTTTCTCTTAAACAGTGATTTATGACAGATGATGTACTGGACGACCAGTCTTCGGAGGTTTACCCGGTCTTTCTTATTAGAACCCTCGGGATACCTACCATGCTTGAGGAGGTGCTAGATATCATAATACCAGCATTTGTCTAGCTCAGGATTTTCTTTGGTGATGTGCTCAATGTGGTAGCAGTGGGTTGGTTTATCTTTCTTTTGGATCAGGAAGGGGGCCATTGATATTCCTTCGGGTATGTCGACCATGGAAGCCAAGGTAGCCAGGGCATCGTCTAGGTTATTCTTTTCTCGAGGTAGGTAGTGGAAGGTGATGTCCTGGAATTTGGAGGCTAGCTCTTCTAAGTGGGCATGAAAGGGTTGAAGTTTCTCGTCCTTGACATTCCATTTTATGAGTACTTGACACCCCCATAGACATCTAGGCATTAGATACCTTTCTTGAGAGCAACTGTGAGGCCTACCATACACGCCTCGCATTCAGTCATGTTATTAGTGTAGGGGAAATCCAATTTGATGGTGATTGGAGTATGGGATTCATCTTAGGCAATCAGAAGTATCCCAATTCCATATCCCTTTTTTTTTTGTCACGCCATGAAAGGACATTTGCCATCGAAGGTCATCTTGAGCAGCATAGAAGATGTTTTCCTCTGGGCATTCAGAGATCCAGTCATCAACCTCTTCCATGGGGTATTCAGCGAGGTAGTCAGAGATGTCTCTTCCTTTCATGGTTTTCTGAGTGACGTACACGATATCAAACTCGACTAAGAGCATCAACCATCGAGCCATTTGGCTAGATAAGATGGGTTTCTCAAGCAGGTACTTGATGGGGTCCATTCGAGATACGAGCTTAATGAGGAAGGAGAGCATGTAGTGTCGTAACTTTTGGGTGACCCAACCAAGCGCGACGCATGCTTTTTCCAAAGTAGTGTAGTTGACTTCATACCCGTCCAATTTGCGACTGGCGTAATAGATGGCTCTTTCTTTACGGTAATCTTCAAGGTATTGAGCTAGCAAAGACCTAGTTGTAGTGTCAATTATGGTTACGTATTGGAGCAAGGGGAGACCCGGTTGTGGTGGCATGAGTGCCGGAGGTTGAGTCACGTATTATTTGATTTGTTCGAAGGCTACTCGGTAGGCCTCGTTCCAAACTTTGGTTGAATCCTTTTCAAGGAGTTTGAAAATTGGTTCATAAATGGAGGTGAGTTGGTTGATGAACCAGATGATGTATTACAATTTTGCAAGGAGACCTCAGACCTCTTTCTCCATTCGTGGAGGTGGCATCTCAAGTATGGGTTTTATCTTGGCAGGATCTACTTTTATCGCTTTTTCACTGACCTTGAATCCTAAGAGTTTTCCCTTTATAACGCCGAAGACACAATTATGAACTTCTTTAGTTTTTGATATGATAATCATATCATCCACATAGACCTCGACTTCTTTGTGAATTAGATCATGTAGGATGGTTGTGGTAGCTCTCTGCTAGGTAGCCCCGGCATTCGTGAGACCAAATGGCATAACAGTGTAGCAAAAGTTTCCCATTAGGTAATGAATGCGATTTTTTCTTGATGGTCTGGGTGCATTTTGATTTTGTTGTATCCGGCAAACCCATCGACAAATGACTTGAGAGCATAACTGGTCGTGTTGTCCATGATCATGTTGATATTAGGTAGCGGGTAATAATCCTTTGGAGAGGCTTTGTTCAAATCCCGATAGTCTACGCACATTCGAACTTTACCGCCTGATTTTGGAATGGCCACTACGTTGGCTAGCCATGTGGGATATTCGATCACACGAATGAAACCCACATTCAACTATTTGACCACCTTTTCTTTGACTTTGAGCGACCATTCGGTGCGAACCTTTCTCAGCTTTTGTTTAACCGGCTTGTAATCTGGAAGAGTGGGGATCTCATGCGGAGCAATTTCAGGATCAATAATGGGTATATCATCATAGGACCATGCGAAGACATCTACGAATTCCTTTAATAATTCTTCGAGTTATGCGCGCTCATGCTCGTCAAGGGTAGCCCCAATCCTATTCTCATGCAGTTAGCTACTAGAACCGAGGGTAATAATAGCAGTCTTTTCTTCATTAACTTGAACACAGTTATGTTGTTTGTTATTAACCTTATTTAGATCCGTTAAGAATTGTTCATTTGCAAATCATCATCATCAAAAGTTTGATTAGAATCTAAACAATTTATGTAAGGCACAGAAAGATACTCAAAATCTTCGTTTATTTTATTGATAGGAAAAACAGCATTGAGAACCTCATCAAAGAAGGTCTCAACTACATTTGAGCAAGGATAGACAACAGAAGAAGAAATGGGGTAAATATTGGGGTTAGGTGGGATTTCAAAAGATAGAACCAGTGCGACATGTCAGTTGCGGAGAGGTGTATCAGCAGCTTTAATCAAGGGGGATAGATCCAGTAATGTAGTGCTTTAATGAACCATACAGAGTCTCAGCCCCATTGTCTGCAAGTTGAACGGGTCCTCGGAGTCGTTTTCCTCAGTCTCTTCGGTATCTTTGATGAACGGTTGTATATGGTGTTGGGAACTTTCGTCCCATGGATAGCTGTCTTGGAAAAAGATCTCCATTCCGGGTTTTATCTTTTTGTCTCTATGGTCATACCATGGTTCCAAAAAGACCCAAAAGGGGAAGTCCTCACCCTCTTTGATGAATCTTCTATTCAAGGAGTCACCTGAGATAGTCTAGATGCGGTTTAGTCTTCTCTTTGGTCAAGACTGGAGGATCATTCTGAGCTCTTGTTCGAATGGTTGATACCCCAAATCACAAGGAGGGAACGCTTTCTTCGGTTAAATGGGATCAAGTATCCCTTGCTATTTTTGTCCAAGCCCCAGTTCAGGCATGAAGTGCATGTTTTTGATCATCTGAATCACATTGACATTGACATGAGGGTCATATTTTGTACAAACCCTTTCTTTGAAATTTTCCCCAACCAGGAGTAGAAGTGGCTCAACCCGGAATCCTGATAGGAGAATATCATTTGACTCGTGCTGTATCTCAAGGATCGGACTGCTGGTACTTTCACCCTCGGCATTTTCATCGTCACCCAAAATTATGATGACTCATCCATCAGTGAAGAACTTCAACTTCTGATGGGGTGAGGAAGACACACCCTTGATATTGTGGAGCCAAGGTCGTCCGAGCAACAGATTAAAATAAGTTAGGATGTCAATAACTTAGAATTCAACAATGGGGTTTAGAGGGAAAACCCCTATTACAAGTTTTATGGATCCCATCACCTCCCGACGGGTATTATCGTAGGCACGTACAACAGTGAAAGTTGGAGTGAGGTGACTTTCTTTTAGTCCTAAGCATTTGAAGGTTCTTAACGGGAAGACATTCAAGGCAGATCCATTATCGACAAGAGAGAGTGGTACGATTTTCCCCATAACTTCGACAGAGATGTTGAGTGCATGATTGTGGTTTGGCCCAATTTTAGGGATTTTTCCTTCGAAAAAGGACAGCATTCGGGTAGAGGTTAAGGATCCGACTAAATTTACCGCTCCTTCTAGTGTAGTAGAATGAGGAACTATGGGTCCAGTGAGTAACTTGATCAAAGCATTTGTGTGCAGCTGGGAAGACATGAAAATCCCCCATAGAGTGATGTTATCTTGAGTTTTCCTAAGTTGATCGAGGATCTTACTTTCCTCAAGGGTCATTTCTAGCATAGGAAGGTTTCCAATGCCCTTCCTTTTTTCATTAACTGGTAGTGATCTTGGAATCTGGTAATGCCTCCCTGATTTGGTTATGTGATTTACTCAAAAAAAGAGGAACATGAACCCCGTTTCTTCGCCAATCTTGGGTTATTCTGCTATTTTTTTTATTTCTCCGAGGGGCTCCTCAAATGATATCATCCCACATATGTCGAACACTAAGCTAGTTTTCTCTAAAACTTTTTCTTCATTCGAATCTTCGAATTCTTCCCCCCATCCGGTGGTAACAATTATGCTTTTCCATGTAAAGTCAATGCATTCCACAACTTCAATGGCTTCTTCATACATGTCTTCCCATTATGTGGCTATATGTAAGGGTGAGGGGACTAGGCGCCCTTGTAATTTTAGAGTATCAAGTAACTCGGTCATACTACAAATTTCGTTGGTTTACTTGAATAATTCTGCCATAATCTGGAAGACGTCATCTAGGTTGACTTGATCGGTGGGTACTACCCAATTGTCTGACTCTCGTGCCCATTTTTGTGCTTTCAAGAACAGCGTGCTGAACCTATGGCAATCAATGATCATCTGTAAGTTCAATTTCAATCCAAACTCTAGGAGTTGGTTTCACACTTCTGATAATTCCATAGCTGCATTTTTAGAACGGGTAGGGACAGCGATGCATGCTCTGGTAAGGAGTGACACTGCTTCATCAGTGAGGCTAACAGGATGTAGGAGGAAATATGGGCAAGTTTGGAAAGGTTTGGGAGAGTGTATGGGTGTGATTTGAGTTAAGGGATCAAATTCTATGTTCATTTCTATGAAGATAGCAATGGTATGATTTGGGAGTGGGCTGTGAGTAGTGTTTGGCTTAGGATTGGCTGGTGGGGCAATGGTACCCCGGTCAATTAGATCATAGATTACATTTCGGAGGTGAAATCATTGGTCGGTGGTATGACCAGCGGTTTGGTGAAAGGCATAATGGGAATCTACCTTGAAGTTTCTTGGAAGTGGATTGGGAAATGGACGGGGATCCAAGGGTTTGATGAGGTTTCAGCTTAACAGGGCCTGATAAACTTTGGAAAGGGGAGCATGGAACTTGATGTATTCCTTTCGTACTGGGATAGGGCATCTTTCTGGTGCCCACGAAGTGGCTGGTTGAGCAATGTTATTGATTGTTGAGACTACAACACTGACATATTTGTCATATTTTCTGGGGGTGAACTGTCCAGATACTTTCTTTGGCTCAACCTCTATTTTAGCATGACCTTCCTCCATTTCTACTCTTTCTTCTTAGAGAGCTCAAAAGTGGGGATAGTATTGTCCTCCTATGGTTGATCAGACATGGGGCAAGAATTTCTTCTTCACTATGTTGACTTGTTCTTCCTTGAATGGCCGATTTGTCATAGTGGATGCCTTTTCTCTCCACCGGGATATGAAGTTACTGACTGATTCCCCAAAGTTCTATTTGAGTAGCTCTAAATCACGGTGGGTTACCTCAAGCTCTTCATTATATTTATACTCCGACATGAATTCTCGGGCTACATCCTCCCAGCTACGGATTCTGGACTCCTCGAGAGCCAAAAACCATCGGAGAGCGCTATCCTTCAAAGTTTGCCGAAACAATTGGTCCATCACTTCTTCTGAAGCCCCTGGGAGAGTCATCGAACGGTGATAACTACGAAGATGAACAATTGGTGGGCCACTTCCTCCGAATTTCTCGATATTTGGCATCTTGAACTTCTCGGGTAACCTTGTCTTAGGATAAGGAGACATGTGGGTGTAGTCCATGTAATTTCTGGTGATTGGGACTTGGTCAAGCTTCTTAGTTAGCATCTTGAGATATTCTTTAACCTTTTTAAATTCTTCCTCTTTCGGATTAACGATCACAGGCAAGTTAGCCCCAGGATGGGCAAGGTTTGGCATAGGAAGCTAGGCAGGCTGTGGCCCATTAACAGGAGGGGTACATGGAGCGTGATGATATTCTTTAAGAACCCAGATACGCCCGGGTGGACTCATAGCACGAGGGAATAGGGCTTTGAGCTATTGAGGAATAGGAATCTCATTTAGTTGCATCTCTCGAACCTCAGTCTGAAGGTTGTCAATCTTGGACACGAGCTGAGCTAAAACTGCCGTCAGATCTGGTTGTACAAATGGTACTTGATATGTGTACTCCATGGAAAGCGGATGGATACTGGACTCAAAAGAGGTAGTAGGGGAACGAACAGAGCTCCGGGGTGACTTGACTCAAGATCAAAGACGATAATGAACGAGGGCGAGGGCGTGCGATCTACCTGAGAGGGCGTAAAATGGGATTTATTTTTTACAAAAAAAGGATGAAAATATATTTAACATTTTTTTCTTTTTGAGATTGAAAGACAAAATATTTTTGGATTTTTGGTAAGGAAAGGAGAATTGTTTTTGGATTTTTTTAATAAAGAAGGGAGAAATATTTTTGAGATGAGTCTCAGCATCATCATCATCATTATTATTATTATTATTATTATTATTATTATTATTATTATTATTATTATTATTATTATTATTATGTTCTTACTTGTATTAAATTCTCCTAAATGAAAATTGAAATGTCGGACGGGACCCAAGCTTAGAAAAGTTGGGTTTGTAATATATGCGAAGATAAGGTTGGACTTGTAACCAGGCTCACGGGCAGGGTCCCGTTTTAAAAATGCACAAAAATTTGGGCAAAATTTCGGCAGAGGTTCGGGTAGAAACTGACAATGTAATATGTGTATCCTAGGCTTAACACCTATATGCGGTTATGCAGCTTGGGTGGGTGAATTGAAAAGGGTTCCCCCCTTTGGCGTGGCTTCCATGGTATACGTCTTTCTTTTGAGGGCAATCGGTACGTGTGGACAAGCCATTTGATATACCTGAGTGTATGTGAATTGCCTCACTATGTACCTGGTGGGGACGGTACGTGTGAGAAATAATTCGATATAATCGGCGTACGTGAATGAGTTCCCTGCGATATACCCCCCACCATGACTTTGTTCAATCGGTACGATGCGGGGGAGCCGTTCGATATACGTCGAAGGTACTTGGCCAATGGAAGGTGAGAGTCATATCGCTTAGGCTAACTGCGCTCTGCTGGACTAGCGCCCATCACGAAGTGACCCTCTAGTTACTCGACAAAATTTGGTCAATCACAATGCTCTTTGGTGATATCGTGTGAATCATGCATGATTCTCTTATTAGTATCTTATGATGAGAGTATCTTTCTTGATCATGCCCAACAGGGAGCAAAGTATGAGTACTAATGGTATACCAAGTATGGGTGATGCGTGCAACATGGGGATATATGTGATTCTACGTGCACGTGGTGTGAAGTGTACATGGATGTTTTTCTACAAGTGTGTGAATAGAAGCATAAGCATGAGGTACGCATGTATAGTATAGGGGAAAATAGGGGGATATATAAGAAAATAAAATACCCATGATAACAGAGTCTAGCCCTCAAAATAAAAACATCCCCAACGGAGTCGCCACTATGGCCATACCCGATCCTCGCGGCGGGAGAGGATTCCTTTTTGGTCCCGCGCGTCCCTCTCGGGAGCTCTTTGACCGGCGTCATTGATGAGGTGAAAAATGCAGAGAGATAGATTCGCAATCTATTTTACTCAAAATAGAAAAAAGAAAAGGGATACATCCCGAAGGATAGCATCCAAAGATGTACTGATACATACGAAACCAAAATGATTCGAAAAGGCTCCGGAGGCTAAGTTATGAAATGGGAAGGTGTTAGGCACACATTCCGCCCTTACGATCTCTCATAGGTTGTTACTATTTTCCTTTATTTCCCCGTGATATGTGTGCATGTGTATACGTAGTGGAGATAGTAATCATCGACTTGTGTCATGGAAGAGATAAAACGAGTCATCCAAAGGAATGTTCCTAAAAGTAATATTAGAAAATAGGATTTATGAGATTATCCTAGCGTCGATCATTATAAGGAAATGATAACGCCTGTGGAATAATACGCCATTAAGAACAAATATATGTATATGTAAATATATAGAATCTAAGAGAGTTAAGTTTAAAGAATATAGAAAAATAGGGAAAAAGTAGGAAAAGGACTCGAGTCTCGGGTTTTATCCCGAGACGCCTACATAGCCTATAGAGGCATCAAAGTCCACGTAGTTCGTATGCAAAAATGATGGGTGAGATTTATCCTATAATTCCAATCGGGGACTTCTCTTTTATGTGGGTGTATGTATAAAAAAGTGTTTTAGTTGTGATAAAAGTGTGAGAATTCCCGTTTGGAAATTATGAGCAAGTCCTCTTTTTCTTATTTTTTGGGTTTTATTTATATGAATATAAGAGATGTTTAATAATACTAAATAAAAAGTATATTAGGATATGTGAGATGAGAGAATGAAAGTACTAAGTAACAAAATAAACTAATGCGAATTTAGGAGAATTTATAGAGGAAATTGAGAAAGTTGGACGTGCTCGAAGATCTTGAGCTTGATCTTGGCTGTTGAAGAGAATCCCATGAACTTGGGTGATGATAGAGGATACTTAATCCACCAAGCTTGATGAAGAAGGAGATGAAAGGTGAAGGTTGAAAAGGAATTTGGATGTGGAAATCTCACTGATTTTGAGAGGAATTTTTTGAGTTTGCTGGGAATGATGGATCTCTGATCTTCCTCTCCCTTTGAAATGAGATTAGGACCTCCTTTTATAGGCCCATGGAATTATCGATTGGCATATCCCTGGTCCTGTGAATCGGAAGGTGTGTTTAGGCACACTGCCGATAGGCAGGGTTTGGAACTTACCGTTTCGCAGTATCTTTCAAGTTCCTTCAGAAAATTGGCAGTGGAGCGAAAACCGTTGATCCGAATTGCGCACGGGGTGAACCATTGGAAAGGTATTTTAGAGACCTTATAAAATCCTAACTCTCACGGGTTTGGGAGTTGACTTTGGGTCAAATGTGGCTCGGAAGCGCTCATAGGTCCTTTGGATGAGGAAACTTCGGACGCAAACGGATCGTTCGTTCGCATGGTAAGTCAGAATCGCCAATGGGGTGAACTGTTGGAAAGGTAAGGAGATGTATTTCGACATTCCAAAGAGTTTGACTAGGTTCGGGGAGTTGACTTTGGTCAATCCGGGCCTGGAAGCGCTCGTTGACCTTTCGGAGTAAAATGGATCGTTCGTCCATACCGTAAGTCAAAATCGCGTACGGGGTAAACCGTTGGAAAGGGGTTTTAGTTCTAGTCGAAAGATTCGTTCAGTCCTGGTCGATCTGAAGAGTTGAATTTGGTCAAATAGAGTTCGGGAGTGTCCGGTGACCTCCTGATCGAGGTTCGGTGAAGATGGGTCGTTCGTCCGCACCGTAAGTCAAAATTGCGCACGGGACGGACCGTTGGAAAGGGGATTGATTGCCCTTCGAAGATTCATTTAGTTTCGTTCGAGTTGATGAGTTTGACTTTTGGTCAAACGGATCTTGGGAGTGCTCGATTGCCTTTAGGTTAGTACCTGGGGTATGACTTGGGTTTGCAATGATGAAGGGAGGTGCTAGGGACATAAGGAGAGGTTAGGGGGTATTAGAATGGGGTGTCTAAAAATAGGTAACGACATAGACATGTCATTTGAATAAGATGCAATCTTGCTACTACCGACCTAAATAAAAGAAAACCAATAGCATGTTCTAAACAGTAGCATGTTCCAAAATAAAACCAAACCTGTAGCATGTTCCAAAATTGATCTAAACTTCAAACGAGGATCTAACGACGTAGAGATGTCGTTTGAACGACATATGGATGTCATTTTAATGACATAATCGAATTTTTTTTTATTTTTCAAAACTCCACCTACAGTAAACTCATAAAACATATTTTTAAAAATTTAAGTTCCAAACTGGTTTTGAGAACAAAAAACATTTTCCTTTTTGAAATAAAAAGCCCTTTTTGTTTTATTAAAAAGAAAACATCCCAAATATAATCTCGTAAATTTATTCAAACTCTAAATAGTTTAATAACTCATTGAGATGTTGGGAAGTCTGCAAACTTGTAAATGCTTGAGTTTCGTTCGTCATCTCGGTGGATGACAATTTGTAATGAGATATGCCAAACAAGACTAAACCTATGCTATGAACAATCCTAGAAAATTGTTCTTACATTTGTTTTATCACCTGGATGTAAGCCTTAGAGCAAAAAGATAAAATTTTGGATTTGTATTTGATTGACATTTAATTATATAAATTATTCCATTAAGATCGCGATAGTGCACTCTCAAAAGTGATGTGAAGATTTTATACGGAGGAGAAAGTGGTCTTCAAAAGGCGTATACTGAAATTTAAGAGAATGTGAAGATTTTAGAAGTTTGGATCTTATGGTGTTTGATTTAGATAAGGCGGTGATATATTTGAGAGTATGTGGGGGCATTGGTGAGTCAACTCGAGAAGTTGAAAGTTTCTTTGTGTGAGAAATTGATTATGGTTAGTGAGTTGAATAACGATTTGACTAACACTATGGCTAGTCTTATGAGAAATCTTCAAAATTCATTGGAGATTCAAAAGAAACTTAAAGGCGTGGTATCCAAACTCAAGAAGTATCTCGAACGTGACCCCAAGGTCAATGTCACATTGAAGGATAAATATAAGAAGGTTTAAAAGATTCTCCTCCCTCTCGCGTTAGGTTTTAACGAGATACAAGGAATAAATTATGATTGTGCATCAAGTTCCAATACCGCACCTAAAACGGTTCTCGAGTTTGTGATAGATTAGTGTTGGAAATGTAGGACCCCCAATTTTAAATTCAAATATAATGAGATGGTTCAAATTTTAATTTTCCAAAAGTAATTTAAAATTATCTTTTCTTAAAGAGCACAAACCAACTTATGAAAAATATGAAACTAAACTAAAAGTGAAATTAAACTACTTAAGCATTTTTCAAGTTTCATTTAAGCACAATTAACTCAAACCAAGTCCTAGAAATTTGCCTAACAATTAATTAATTCATTTTTGCAAATTAGGCCAAACCAAATGTTATCCAATAAAATTAATGACTTGAATTTAATTAAATTTAACCCAAACAAATTTAGAACCAAATTAAATATTCCAATTTTATCTTTTACCTAAGCATGCATATAATCTAAATTTGCAAAAGATAAAATAAACAAAACACTACACAGCGATGTACGAGGAAAAACCCACAACGGGAAAAAACCTCGGACGTCCCTAGCCTCAAATCCACTAAGTACGGATTTACAAGTATAAGAAAAAAGGACTTACAACACTCTAATTAACTCCGTCCAATCCCCGACGCTCCTTCTTGTACACAACTCTGCCTAGCGAATAACCACGGAGATCCACCGCGGTCTCAGAATCCACCGAACAGACTTTTACAGTCACCGACACCCGAACAAGGAGCCTTTCTCCAAGTGGGTATGTCACAGTAAATAATCTTCTACTTTGTAGGATGTAGAAGTAAACACAAACTTCTCTTATTTGAGGTGTAGAGAAAAAATCAGTGACAAACACTCTGAGAAAGTATATATATATTAAAAATTAGAATAAACTACAATGAGTGCAAACGAAAAGTGTTTAAGGATGATTTTCTTGGAAAACAAAATACTCAAAACATGAACCTTTTCATGGAAAAATTAAACTTGTAAAGTGCGACTGTGTGATAATTGATTAAATTCACAAATTTATAAGTTGGATCACTTATTTAATTAGAGTCTATATTTAAACAAAGTTAAATCATCCCCTAAACATGTAACTACGTGTGTGCATGTGTCAAACCATAAATAGATAAATCATGCGACACAAGTTTAAAGAAAAATACCTGCAGGGCAAAACCTTTTATTTCTAGAACTTTGAAAAGTTTACAAGACCATTGACTTACATACCATCTTTCTTTCACCCACAAGAGTAACGCACGGTGTTTTCGTCAAACCTTCAAAGAAACGGCTAGAAATCTGCAGTGGTTCACGCGCAGCAATGCCACAAGGATCGCAATCCTAGACACGCAGTCTGAAATGTTCACAAGGACTCCCTCCACAATAGCACGCAGTTGTCGGTTGTAGAGCTCTCCCCACAAAGAATAAACAAGGGCAAAAGTTGCATTCTTGAACACCAAAACAATTCACTAAAATCATATGGGAGTTTTGTGAATTGAAAACAAAAAGGGATTAAACCCCTAAAAGAAGAAGACTAAAGATTACTGCTTTGGCAGTGTTTCTGTTCTGGAAAACCTATGGACTTCTTAATGATAACATTACCATTTAATGAGTATTTATACAAAAATGAACCACCTCGAAATTTGAGCTCATTCGAACGAGAAGCATATATCGCTCGAACGAAGGATACGTGTCGTTCAAACGACATCGCACAACTTCCAATCTCGTTCGAATGAGATGATGATCTCGTTCGAACGACCTGGGAGTCAAAATCGAGGTCTGCTTTAAAACTTAGAAAAAAAATACTCATTCTCAAATTATGACCAAAAAGTCCGCTCCAACACTTAGAAAATATTTTGTAAAAATATCCCAAAAGCTCTACGTGAAAAGTAAAGGTATTTAAAACATAACCTTACCAAAGTAAACTTCGCGGAGTCTTGAATGATGAAGAACTTGAGTAATTCGGATCCGTCTTTGATGTAGATGTCTCTTGAATGCTCTTCAACGGTGTAGCGATATATGATATAATAAATTTATAACGGACCTATGAAAATATGTCCTTACAAATCTCCCCCTATGTCTATGCCCGTACATACATAAAAAGTTTGAATTATCAAAAACCAAATTGCCTATACAAATCTACACTCCCATGGATAAATTTTCTAGACCTCAAAGTTGTTCTTCAATTATCTTCGTCAAATCTCAAAGCTTTTCTCATCAAGATGTGAAACATCATGATCTTCAATCTTTGTACCTACACACATGAGATAAAGCAAAATACCTTCATGATGCATCGAGTTTGAAATGATATAAGAATAAAGCATTAATAATCAAATCTCCCCCCTAATGCAAAAACTCCACCATAACATGATAATTCTTTCTCCCCCTTTTTATGATGTCCCCAAATAGACAGATAAGAAAAAATAATCAAAACATGGAGGGTCACGAAAAAAATGCATAGCAAACATGGATCAAACTACGCGCATGCAAAGGGATATCTCAAAAATCTCACAAACTATATTTGGATGTTTGAATTTTTCATACAAAAATAAGATACCACTTTGAAAAATATGATACAAAAAATCACACTATGGATTTAAACTAAAACAACCAAGTCATGGAGATGGAATGAATGGGTGTGAACACATTCGATAGGTAAATAAATTCAATCAATCATATGTGCACGATGCATACGTGTAACCCTAACGAATAAACATCAAAAGAATCCTTAGGTGTACAAAATTTGTTGAATTTAAATGACATCGTCTTATACAAATCAACAAATCAAAGTCAAATGATTTCCACACCAATAACGTCCATAACTATTTAGCGTTTTTTCAATATTTTCGAGGATGTGCAAACCCGTTTAAAATCTCCAACCAAACACCCTCATATATATTTTCTTTTAGAGGTAATCTAAATTCTCAAACTTTGGAGAATTGGTGAAAAAACCTAAATGGCCCATAATTTGGCATGAATATCTTTTTATTGCCTTTAAATTTTTTCGGGCTCTTTTTAAACCTCTTTGGACCCCGGATAATAAAATTCCTCCATTTTTCAGGTCCAATTTAACGGTAGCTTAGTATTACCAAAGACAAAATGAACCTTTCGTAGCCCTTCCCTGTTTTTCAAACAAAGCACACAGACTCACAAAGCGGTTCTTATATGCACAATTTCCTTATCAAAATTTATCACGCTTGGTTTGTTTTAAGGAAAGGATTGAAGTGAAAACATCCAACCAACATGTGAGAAGACAAGCACAATAATCAAACAAATTCGTGCACATGTGCAATAAAGGAAATCATGAGTCAAACATATAGGAAGTAACACTTAATTACATCTTAATGGCTCCAAACATTATAAAGAACATGGATGAATTGACCTATTGTCTCAAAACATTATCAAATAGTCACATGAAAAATGGAATGATGTTGTGACTTGGTCATCCTAAGTGTTTATCCATAAACTGTTCAAACAAAATACAAAAAACTTTTTGGATTTTCAAATTTGACCAAAACAAATATGAATGGACACTAAAAAAAATAGAAAATATTTTTGCATTTTTCAAAAAATTTCAAAAAAAAATTTTTGTACAAAACGTACATATGTCATAACGCTAGCAAATATAAATATCATGAAACAAAAACTAACGTATGACAAACATGCAAACACAATCATCTATATGATATGGCAAGAGAAGAATCATGTGCAAGAAAACGAGAATTTTCTTTTTCCAAAACTTTAATTCTTTTTACAAACATCAAATTCAAACGATTTATATCACCATAACATTGACTCGGGTCATCGAATGAGGTCATCCGATTAGATAAGTTCTCCATCGGAAAAATTGCGATTTTCAAAAAACTAATTTTTCAAAAAAAATCAATATCACACGATTTTGCAGAAAATAGGAATACGTGATAAATTAGCGCAACCTGCTCTGATAACAATTTATAAAGTGCGACTATGTGATAATTGATTAAATTCACAAATTTATAAGTTGGCTCACTTATTTAATTAAAGTCTATATTTAAACAAAGTTAAATCAACCCCTAAACATGTAACTACGTGTGTGCGTGTGTCAAGCCATAAATAGATAAATCATGCGACACAAGTTTAAGGAAAAATGCCCGCAGGGCAAAACCTTTTATTTCTAGAACTTTGAAAAGTTTACAAGACCATTGACTTACATACCAACTTTCTTTCGCCCACAAGAGTAACGCACGGTGTCTTCGTCAAACCTTCAAAGCAATGGCTAGAAATCTGCAATGGTTCACGCGCAGCTATACCACAAGGACCAAAATTCTAAACACGTAGTCTAAAATATTCACAAGGACTCCCTCCATAATAGCACGCAGTTGTCGATTGTGTAACTCTCCCCACAAAGAATAAACAAGGGCAAAAGTTGTGTTCTTGAACACCAAATCAATTCACTAAAGCATATGGGAGTTTTGTGAATTGAAAACAAAAAGGGATTAAACCCCTAAAAGAAGAAGCCTAAAGATTACTGCTTTAGCAGTGTTTCTGTTTTGTAAAACGTATGGACTTCTTAATGAAAACATTACCATTTAATGAGTATTTATACAAAAATGCACCGCCTCGAAATTCGAGCTCATTCTAACGAGAAGCATATATCGCTCGAACGAAGGATGCGTTGTGTTCAAACGACATCGCGCGACTTCCAATTTTGTTCAAACGAGATGTTGATCTCGCGCGAATGACCTGGGCATCAAAATTGAGGTCCTCTTCAAAACATAGAAAAAATACTCATTCTCAAATTTTGACGAAAAAGTCTGCTCCAACACTTCAAAAATATTTTGTTAAAATATCCCAAAAGCTCTTAGTGAAAAGTAAAGGTATTTAAAACATAACCTTACCAAAGTAAACTTCACGGAGTCTTGAATGATGAAGAACTTGAGTAATTCTGATCCGTCTTTGATGTAGATATCTCTTAAATGCTCTTCGACGGTGTATCGGTATATGACATAATAAAATGATAACGGACCTATGAAAATATGTCCTTACAAAACTCTCAAAAATCTCTCAAGGAGATAGAAGAATATGAAAATTTTGGTTACAAAGAGTTGGTTCCCGCCCATTAGTAATTCTGGAAAAATTAGTGGGAACAAAAGAGTGGAGTAGTGGAGAAAACTACCAAAAATTGCCCAAAATATTTGCCACCGGAAATCTCGTTCGAACGTGATTTCCATTCAAACAAAGTCTCATTCGAACGACCCTTCTACGAAGTTCCAAAGGCCAATGGGAAAAGTTCATTGTCAAACTCGTTCAAACGAAAAAATCATTCGAACGACAATATCTAATGAAGTCCCAGAATGGTCAAAATTCGATTTTAAGCCCAGAAACTTTATTTTAATGTTCTAAAGAAACCTTCTGAAAATAAACCTCCGTTTAAAATAAAATTGCACCCTTTATAAAATTATTCCAAGACTTACTATATATATATATATATATATATGAAAATTCATTCATACCTTTTGAATACTATGGAATATGATGTTGATGACGTGAAATGAGGCACATATAAACTCGACATATGATGAAGCTTTATAATCTTGGCCGCTACGTCTTCAACTAACACGTCATAGGATTGGATGGATACACTTGAACACTATCCTATGACTTAAATGTTTTTGTCCGAAATTGAGCCAACACTACATTAAGACTCAATTGGAGACTTGTGTCCTTACAAATCCCCCTTTTTGGTTATTCCGGGATAAAAACCAAACAAAAATTCTAAAGGGCTGTCAAGATCTACTAGACTAAAAAAAATATTCCACCCAAAATAAAAATACATTTCTTGACTCAAAGACCCAAGGATCAATATCTTTGCCGATGAAAGTTTCCATTTAGAATTCCTACACACTTAAGAGAACGATCAAACGCATATGGAATTAAATGCAATTAAGATAAATAGTTACTCCCCCTAAATTAATTCACCCCTTATCAAATAAATGATCTACTTAGAAAGAAGTCCCCCCCCCCCCCATTAGATAAATCTCCCAAACTAAGTTATGAGTATAAATAGGATACCAGTTCTCTATCATTCTTCCCCTTTTTATAGAGTAATAGACAAAGGATAACAACTAATTTAAACACGATGAAGCTTAGAGTGGTAAGAGCATGAAAGCATATGGGCAACAAAATCAGAACTAATCCATACAAATAATAACGGATACCAATGAAGATTAAACAAAATGATACCAGTGCGATACATAAGATTCTAAGCGTGTGATATCAACAACAGTATGAACGATAGATACCAATTATGAATTAGAAGCATAGATGGACTAGAAAGCGGGGAAAAGAAAATTACCATATATATGTAGACATAAGGAATATCACTAATGCACACGCACATATATATAGGTATAGACACCACACATGACACAAAATACATTAAGATTTTCACACTCGTATGGAAAAAATGTGTCATATGGAAACGGAAGTGTTGGAGTGTGAACTAGTAACAATTAAATTTGACCCAATCATGTAAAACATGTTCACTGAGTTCTCATTTGATTGCAAACTTTATCACACTTGAATATAACCTCATGTGAAAATATAGATTGAACACAATTAACAAACATACACAATGCATACAAGCCTAGAATTTTGATGAGTCTACAAACAATACAGTCATGACATTGAAAGTACAACTGGGATAAACGGACATTGGGAAAATCGTTGATATACCATCCAAACTCCCTCAATTTAAGCATATTATTTTATTGAATGAGAATATCAAACTAAAAAAATAGGACATGGTAAATATTTTCTTCTAATGCCATTATTCTTTTAGGCCTTTAGACCACGTATTTCTTTTAGGTCCAAACAAACGGTGGCTTACTCGCAAAGTATGATATTTCTTTTCGGAGCCCTTCCCCATGCACATTTATATATATATATATATATATATAATCTTTTATCGCTCAATTCTCGCGTGCAAAGGATTTAAGCATGCACTTGTCCTGCTAGGTTACAAAACATGTAGATGACAACATTGGTAGGAGAACACCTCATAAAGCTCAAATATAGATGTGAGGTTATAAATTCAAGTCAGCTCGTGCATGTGTGAATTGAGGCATATAAAAACAGATTACATTATATCAACACAAAATCCAACTACTCCATGTAAGTATGGTAAAGAACATTTTTAGGATTGACAATCTAAATCAAAAGTTCTAGTCACATGGGAGCGAAAAAGAAAGGGATTCAAACACAAGAATATGCCACATAGAGTGTGTCAAACTAAAATACACATAAAAACAACTTTTTGAGTTTTTGAAATTTTTAATCAAACATGCAAAAATATTTACTCAAAAGACAAACAAAAATCTTTTGTATTTTTCATTAATCTTTAATTACTAAAAAGGATGAACAAAAATGATAAACAAAAATCTTTTTATATTTTTCATTTAATGCAAACTAAAATGAAAGAACTATAATACAAAAGATAAACGACAATTATAATTATAGCATGTGATAAAGCATGAAGTTTAGACTAGAATAATGATAAAGAAGCATACAATTAGCATGATAATATAGCATGAAGCACAAAAGCTAAAGTATGCAAACAACTAACACATTCAACCTATAGATTTTGCAAGGGAGGAAGCATGTGAAAGTAAATGAGAATACAAAATCCTATTTTGTAAACATACCAAGTCGGAACCCAAACTAATGATGAATGACGATCTCGAGGTGTAGGAATCTTGGCTACCACAGTTGTCTTACGTAGGGATTTTTTAGGACCTTGTTTAACATCAAAACAAAATTTCCTAAGATGACCTTTTCGACCACAATGTGAGCACCAAAAAACTCAGCGAAAAGAGTTACCTAAGGAATGATCTATAATATTATTTCTAGAGGATTCTCCTAAAATATTGGTTTTGGCTTTAAGAGTTGACTCTTTACAAGTTTCGAAGCCTAAACCACAAGTGTCATTTTTTATTTGAACCGTTCCTAATTTTTTATCTAATTTCTCCAAACGACATTCGAAATCAAATTTGATTTTACTAGAGTCTTTTCCTTTATTTTCTAAATCTAAAATTTTAGACTTTAATAAAACATTTCGCTCTTTAAACGCGAGAATCTACTTTTTCAAGGATTTGATTAAACATTTAAGGCTATCTCTCTCGCCTTCTATATATTCAATCTTCTCATGAAGATCTCTCTCACATGTACTAAGGTCTTCCACTAACACGCTCTAATCAATGACCTTGACACGCCCTCTTAAACTAGCTTCTAAGTTCAAATTTTTTCTTTTTAATTTAATATATTCTTCATATAATTCTTGAAACGCAATTTGAAGTTCACTCACATCAACCTCATTTTCACTTTCACTCTCTCTTTCTTCTCCACTCTTATTACCGTCATCTCTTTGGGATTCAAAAATTATGACCTTGGAAGTGTTATGTGTTAAAATTTCATCACTAAAGGAGTGTTCAATTTCACTCACGTGACTTTCCATAAAAGCCACAAAGTTGGGCTTAGTGGGGGAATCGGGTCCCTCTTCCTTATCACTATCACTAAGGGTTGCATTGTAGGAAATTAATTGCTTACCCTCTCTCCCTAGTTTAGTGGGGCACTCTTTTGCCCTATGGCCATACCTTTCACAACCATAACACCTATTTGACTCACCCTTATTTAAAGTTTCATTAAAAGTTTTAGGGATCTTCTCAAATTTGACATGCTTAGAATTTTTAAATTTCTTAAAATCATTTTTAAATTTATCTTTGTTAAATTTAAGAAATTTTTAAAACTTCCTAGCAAACATAACCATATCTTCCGAGTCACTCTCATTTTTACTCTCTACTACTTATTTTTCCTCCCTTCGAGCTTTCAAAGCAATGCCCTTTTCTATTTTCTTTTTAGTTTTAGAGGGAAACATGTCTCGTTCATAGGTTTGTAAATAACCTACAAGCTCTTCTAATTTCGTAGAGGCTAAAGTGGGTAAATAATTTAACACTGTCACCTTAGGAATAAATCTATCGGGTAGGGACCTTAAAAAAATTACTACACGGTTGTCGGGTATTTTTTCTCCCAAAGTGAAAGATGAATTAACTATATCGGAAAGTCTAGCAAAAAATTCATCAAATATTTCTTTTTCATTCATTTTGATGATTTCAAATTGAGTGGTAAGATTTTGGAGTTTCGAATATTTTACAACACTAGTTCCTTCATAGGTGAGTTATAAAATATCCCAAGCTTCTTTAGCGGTTTCACACGTCATCATGCGTCGGAATTCATTATGTGTGACAGTGCTAAACAAGGCATTTAAACCTCGGGACTTAAAATTTGAAAGTTTAAATTCATTCTACCTCCATCTATCGGTAGGTTTGGGATCACGTTCATTTTCAACTAAATATATAGGTGGGGACCATCCATTAATGACAAACAACTAAACCCTCTCATCTAAAGACCTAAGTGTCGAACACATACGAGCTTTCCAAAATGCGTAATTAGAACCATCGAAAATAGAAAATGGGAGAAATGGGGAAAATTCCATTTTAGTCAAAAATATTTAAAAGGATCTTAAACGCAATAATTTAGCAATCCTGCTCTGATACCATGTGTTGGAAATGTAGGACCCCCAATTTTAAATTCAAATATAATGAGATGGTTCAAATTTTAATTTTCAAAAAGTTATTTAAAATTTTCTTTTCTGAAAGAGAACAAACCAACTTATGAAAAATATGAAACTAAACTAAAAGTGAAATTAAACTACTTAACCATTTCTCAAGTTTCACTTCAACAAAATTAACTCAATCAAGTCCTATAAATTTGCCTAACAATTAATTAATTCATTTTTGTAAATTAGGCCAAACCAAATTTTATCCAATAAAATTAATCACTTGAATTGAAAAAAACTTTACCCAAACAAATTTAGCACCAAATTAAATATTCCAATTTTATCTTTTACCTAAGCATGCATCTAATGTGAATTTTCAAAAGATAAAATAATCAACCCACTACACCGCGATGTAGGAGGAAAAACCCACAATGGGAAAAAATCTCGGATGGCCCTAGCCTCAAATCCACTAAGTACGAATTTATAAGTACAAGACAAAAGGACTTACAACACTCGACTTGACTCTGTCCAAGCCCCGACGCTCCTTCTTGTACACACCTCTGCCTAGAAAATAACCACGGAGATCCACCGCGATCTTGGAATCCACCGATCGGACTTTTATGGTCACCACCACCCGAACAAGGAGCCTTTCTCCAAGTGGGTATATCACATCAAACAATCTTCTTCTTTGTGGGATGTAGAAGTAAACGCAAACTTATCTTCTTTGAGTTGTAGAGAAAAACCCGGTGCCAAACACTCCAAGCAAGGATATATATATTGAAAATTGGAATAAACTACTATGAGTGTAAACCAAAAGTATTTAAGGATGATTTTCTTGGAAAACAAAACACTCAAAACTTGAACCTTTTCATGGAAAAATTAAAATTTCAAAACTCTCTCTAGGAGATAGAAGATTATGAAAAAGTTGGTTACAAAGAGTTGATTCCCGCACATTAGTAATTCTGGAAAAATTAGTGGGAACAAATTAGTGGACTAGTGGAGAAAACTGCCAAAAAACTGCCCAAAAAATTTCTCGTCGAAAATCTCGTTTGAACGACCCTTCTAACAAAGTTCCATAGGCCAATGGGAAAAGTTCATTGACAAACTCGTTCGAATGACATTCTTGTTCGAACAAAAAATTCGTTCGAACGACAATATCGAATGAAGTCCCAGAATGGTCAAAATTTGATTTTAAGCCCAGAAACTTTATTTTAAATTTCTAAAGAAACCTTCTGAAAATTAACCTCAGTTTAAAATAAAATTACACCCTTTATAAAATTATTCCAACTCTTCCTAATGCATTCATACCTTTAGGAGACTATAGGATATGATGTTGATGATGTGAAACGAGGCACATGTAAACTCGACGTATGATGAAGATTTATAATCTTGGCCGCTACGTCTTCAACTAACATGTCATAGGCTTGGATGGTTACATTTTAACACTATCCTATGACTCAAATGTTTTTGTCTGAAATTGATACAATGCTACATTAAGACTCAATCAGAGACTCTTGTCCTTGTAGTTAAGATATCCCTCGTCCTAACCCACCTAGGAGATCTAACCCACTAAGGAGAGCATGTCCTATGCGTTTGATCAAGGTAGACCCAATCGAGTTTAAGTTTGTTCCCATTGAAAAAAAAGAGGACACCTTAGTGAATTTTATTTTTTGCTATGGAGAGTTTCACATCCGCATTTTCCCCAATATGCTTCCACACGAGTTCACACATATGTTTTCGTACGCACTCCCACATGTGATCCTACTCATTCTCCCACACATGGTCATAGAGATTTTGAGACTTTTTTAGAGGAAGTAGAGTTTTTGGTCAAAACTTGGCAAAGTTTGATGGATGAATTCCACGGGATGTTTATTCCTTTCAACCAATATATAGTATAGGGTGATTATCATATTCATATCTTTTGTCACTATTGCTAGATTGTATTTTTATTGTATTCTTATATTTATAGATGCTTTTTCTTTTTGAAATATCCAAAAAAAATTGGTTTTTTAGAAATAGGTTGAAAAAATTCCAAAGGATTTAATTTTAATAAATTTCTGAAAAAGACAAAAGGATATTAGTATTTTCATTTTTCAGCATAAAGGGATATACATTTAAGATATTCGGATCACCCATACATTACATTCATTCATGTGACATTTTCATGGTATTTTGAGACATGGATTTGTTTTCTTAGTGTGCTTAATAATGTGTGGATAATTTTTTTTTTCTAATTAATGAGTACTTTCTTTATGCTAGACTATCACCTTATTGCAAACGTGCACAAACTTTTTGAAAATTGTGCTTACTTATCATATATTGCATGTGGTGTTCTCATTTTAATAGTGCTTAATAATGAACCTAATCTAAATAGAAATAAGTTATGCTTGTAAGAACCATTGCCAAATTTTCTTTTCCAAGAAAAGATTGGATATATTATGTAATGGAAAGGGGCTACGGAAGAGAAAAACATTTTTTGCATTAAAATCCATCATTTGAAAAAAGGCCGATACAGAAAAATAAAAGTGCTAAGGCCAATTTTATTTCATTGATGCTTTGCTATATATGAGCATTATGATGTCTTCAAAATTGAGAGTGAACATTTATATATGTGAGATTTTGAGAGTGTTATAAAGTAGTAGATCAATGTGTTTGCATAACGGATTATTTTGAAAATCATTAAATAGTTTGCCATTAATGATTTGAGAATATTTAAAAGTCATGACATGTTGTATAAGTCAAGTAAATTTCATTTAAGTTCAAAAATTTTACACCTAAGGTTGAAATCGAGTTCATTCTTTAGAAGTGTCTCATGACTTTGTGCACCTATGCTATGAATACCCTGGTTGATTTGCCTATGGAGAATGTTCACACAATTTCATTTCGCTTTCATGATTTGGATATTTTAGTGTCATTACATGGTGTGTTGTATTGTACTTTTTACACCTTGTTTTCATAATTATAAATGTTTTTGAAAATTTTCCAAAATAGTTGGTATGCCATTTGGAATTTCATAGCATGTGATTTAATGATTATCTTTGTGATCATACATTGCTTCTTTAGGTGATACTGACGTTTTCATGATGGTTTCTAACCTGTTGTCTGTTACAGAAAAAATGGGGGAGAACAAATTGAGGGGGAGTTTATTTATTTTTATTTATTTGTTAAAACTTGTATGCATCACCATATTTCTTTAATCTCATGTATGTACGTAATTTTGTCTTAATGATGATTTCATAGACCACAAAATAAGAAGAGTTTTTAGTGTAAGACTTATATATTTATGAATTTCCATTTCTTAATTTGGGAGTGAATTATTTATATTAGTCTTAGTGGTCAATTTGGCTTCGATTTGTGTTTTGTACCGGAATAGACAAAAGGTGAGATTTGTAAGAGTAAGTTTTATAATTGCTCAATTTTATTTTATTTGTCTTATCTCCTTTACTGCACCTTCATGAATACTTTCATGTATTCAAAGAGAAGAAGTTGATGACGTTTGGAAGATTGAATATTATTCAACAAAACAACATTCAGAAGAGTTATGAGGTGGTTTGGTAAGACTTTAATTATCCAGGGGTTTAAAGAGTTTGCATTTAAAAAAATTCAAATTGTTTTAAAATCATTGTTACAAGCTCTCTAAGTCTTTGGAACGAGATGGATATGTCATTCGAACTACTTGCGTAGGGTTATTAGAACAACGTTACTACGTTAGAATGAGACCTGGAACATATCCTTTTGGGTACACTCTGGAATTTCATTTGAAGTTTCATTGGAAGCACGATCGAATGAGAAAGGGTATATCGTTCGAGCGAAGTGGCAGTCCATTCAAACGAGTACGCATGTTTTTATTTTTTTAAACATATCTTTCAAAATTTTAATCCCTATTTCTTTGAAACAACTTCCCCTATAAATAAAGATGCAAGATTAGACTTTTCTTCAAGCCTTTCTGGAATTCTTTTAGTGATCAAACTCTATTATTTTTTTCATACAAACCCCTTGGATCTTTGAGGGTCACTTTTTCAAATCAAGAAAAATATATTCCAAGTTCAAAAACCCTTGTAAAGATTTTCTCTATCGCTAAATTGTAAAGTCGAAGCTCTACTGCTGAAGAACAAAGCAATTGAGATTCCTGAGGCTGGTCAGTGGATACTGAGGCAAGATCTGCTTCCTATGGATGGTGTTGAACTATGTTGTATCTGTTGAATATTTGAAGACATCTCTACCTTTGTCTTATGTCTATAAAATTATTTAATAGTATTGAAATTAAAGGTTTTTCCCAAAAGATATTTTCCCTCAAATCCTTCTTCTTCTTGCTAGTTGGTTTGGAATTTGTCTTCCTACCTTTATTGCATGTTCACTAAGTTAAATAGAGAAAAATTTCTTAAAAAGTGAAATTGTTCTTTTGTCATAAGATTCGAGTAATCCGATAACCCTCCTTTCTTAACATTGGTCCCATGCGAGGTGTTCATGACTTTTAAAAGGTCGTTTGGTGCTTATTTTGAGTTTTTTCCCCTTTAGCGATATGTTTTTAAGACTAAGTCTTGTGATTTAAAAATTATCATTGCATTATTAAATTGGGATTCCCTTGACTTCGCGGTCAGTTCTTATGAGTTACATTAGTCTCGTGCAACATGTTTGTGCCTCTAATAGGGCCATTTGGGGACTGCTTTGCATTTTCTCCCTTTAATTAAATTCTTTTAAGACTAAGTCTAGATATCTAAAAATTATTTTCATATTTTCAAATCGAGAGTCTCGTGACTACATGATCAGTTCCTATGAGTTTCATTGGGCTCGTACAAGGTGTTCATGCCTCTTACGGGGTCGTTTGGCGTCTATTTTGGGTTTTCACCATATAACGACATGTTTTTACGTGTTTTAGATATTTGTAAATTATCTTCATATTTTCAAGCTGGGAGTCCAGTGACTATACTGTTAGCTCCTACGAATAAAATTGGTCCCATGCGAGGTGTTCGAGTCTCTTACGGGGACATTTCGAGTCTGTTTTGGGATTTCTCCCTCTAACAACATGTTTCAATGCCTAAGTCTAGATATTTTCAAATTATCATCATATTCTTAAATCAGGGATCACGTGAGTATGCGGTCAGTTTTGATGAGTTACATTAGTCCCGTGCAAGGTGTTTGTATCTCTTACGGGGACGCTCGGGCCTATTTTAGTTTTCTTCCCTCTAACGGCTTATTTTTAAGCCTAAGTCTTGATATTTATAAATTATCATCATATTCTCAAATCAGGAGTCCCGTAATTATGTGGTTAGTTTTCGAGTTACATTAGTCCCGTGCGAGGTGTTTGTTCCTCTTTTTGGATTGTATTTAGTAATCGATTCATTTATAATTAAGAAATATTATAATCATGGAGTTGACAATTCAAAGTAATGCATAACGTCATCCTAGTTAATTTGTAAATCATACTAAACATTCATAAATCATACTAAACATTCATAAATCAAACTAAATCACCAATATAGCACCAGTATCATAATAGGATATAATTTTGATACAAATAGGATTGTCAAGGGTGAAATAATGTTTTGATACTCAATCTTCCTCTAAATAAACTAAAATATCCTTCAAACTAGGGTCGTCGTCGAGATAAGACAAAAAAAAATTAGGAGCCTTTAATGCGTCTTCTTGAGTAATCATAGCCTTTTGTGGATGCACAATAATAGACCAGTTATCATCATTCATGCACTTTGAGTTGAATATTTTCACTATGTTCTGAAAGATGGAGACAAAAGGCACATTGACTATGCGATCTTTACTCTTCATTTTAGATAAATCTACTATGATAAGTTTTAAGTCAGCATCAACTTTAAAAGAATTCGTACTGTCCTCCCCATTAACATAGTCACAATAGAATATGATTTTTATGAAATCTAAGTATTAGAGTTCCAGGATTTGTTGGACAATACCAAAAAATGTTAGCACGATATCTTTTGAATTTTTATCGATTTTGCTAATGACACAGGTAGTCATGGAAGAAATTGAAATTGCACTTTTTTGAGTCAAAAGATTTGTCTCACATAGATATGAAACAAAATTAAAACCATTGATACAGAATTTCTTAAACTGTTTCGCACGAAATATGGGACCTTTTTCTAGGCGTGTAAGCCTTGAAGAGACATCACCTTTTTTAGAAGCTGCATTTATTAATAAATTTGTATTAGTGCATTTTTTACCACACATAAATAGATAATCGTACACATAAGATGTGGAAATTGCTTCTTTGGATATCTATGCTCTGAAATCATTTCTCCTCTGATTTTGGGAAATTTCATTCTCGTACTTCCTAATAGTAAATTATAGAGTTTAGATAATACATATAATCAAACAAGAATAATTCAGTTAGTTACGTAGTCATTTACTCTCTCAAATCTTCAAGTTCATTTTACGATTCAAAGACATAATGATTTTCTTGATAGTGTTGTTGATTAGTGACTCTCACCTCTTTAGGGTTTCCAAAAGATAATTCATCCTCAAACTCGTCATCCTCGACCACTCATTTTTTATGAGGATTGAACCTCTTCATCTCTTGTTTTGACATATGTTCCCAATCGTCTAGTGATGATTCCATAGATATGTATTCTTCAGTAATTGACCCTCTAATATACATTATATTCTTAACATAATCTTTAGAGTTTTTCATCAAGCGCTCGAAAGGATACATCCAGCGGTACCCAATGGGACCACATAATAAAGATCGCATAAATTCACATGCAGGTAGATGTTAATCTAGAAGAATGATGAACTAAAATATTTCTCTAATACACAAATTTCTTTGGTTAAAGTTGATTTCACATATTTAATATGCTTTCTATTTACCATTTTTTTCACAAAGTAGGTTAAAGCATAAACTTATTTGCATAACATCCCAACGAAGATCTTTCTCTCGGAGAAGAAACGCCTTAACAACATAGGGATTAATTTAATAATGATGTGCTAGTTGTGAGACTTCACTTCAAAAAATTGTACTTTTTAAAACTGAGGCTTTTGAGAAGGCTAAAATTTAGTCCCTAAAGCATACCATTTGGGACAGGTAAAAATTATCATCTTAAAAATTAATAGTTTTTGAGACCGCTGTTGTTATCCGTCTTATAAAGTGATACAAATGAGACTCCCAGTGTCATCCGTCTTATAAAGTGATACAAATAAGACTGCATATTAATGGTTGTCCCAAATAATCTACCTTATGAGACGGCTTAAATATTTTTGGTTTCCCACCTTTGTGATTTTAATTCCCTCCTTCTACATAGAAACGAAACCCTTCTACATACAAAACCAAAAAAAATAAATGTAATAGAAAACCCATGTAAATCTTGGTTCTAACTAGACAAAAATGTCACTTCCTGCTCTCTTTTACCAGCGCCTCTAAATTTTTCCCCGGACATCACCGCTCGTGCTAAATCTCTCCTCTTACCCCGCAACTAGTAAGGCATGCTCCCTTTTCTTTTGGTTTTGGTGCGATTATGGTGGTGTAGGTTGTTACATAGATAGGAATTCAAAAATTATGGTTAAGTGTAGCTAGAAATTACGAAATAGGGAGTTTATGGTTGGAGACATCAAATGAGTTTTGTTATATATTAATTGCCAATTTCCTTGGTTGGTTGCTCTTAAAATGAAAGAAAAGGTAGTGAAAAAGTAATTTGATATCTTGTTGATGTAATTGGTTGGTTATTGAGATAGTTCAAGTTTTTAATATAGAAGAAATTACTTATAGTAATAGAATAGTAATATTTCTGCATTATATCATAATTATGATTTTTCAATGGCAATCATATGTTTTTATTGATGGGTATTTGAAAGGATATTACAAATTGCAGTACAGATTTTCTTTGGCGTTTAAATATTTGATCTAATCTCGAGAATTCAAGTTATGATATCGTCAAATAGATATAGATAAAAGGTAATTTTATTTATTCCTTATTGATTAATATCATTAGTTTTTGTACTGGATTGGATTGATTTGTAGTGGTGATAGGAGGTTGAGGGTGAGCCAATAGAAAACCCAGATTGTCAATTGGTTGTTATACTATAGTTTTCATATTAATTTATGAGAATATTTGTATATTTTTTTGTGTGAATTTTAGTTAGACTTATTGATATGTTTGTTTGTGTTAATTAATTAATGTCCTTTGCAAGTAGTTTATGCCATTAGTTTGATATTTAGTATTCTATTATGATTTTATTTTGTGATATATGGGATGGACCCAATTAATTCAAATATGTATTAGCGTTGAAAAAATCTCTAATGTTATCCTAAACCATATCAAATACTAAATCTTAACATTCAAATTACTAAGTGTTGGGACACAAACTCCAACATATGAAGCGCTACCCGAAAGTAATAAATAAAAACACAGACAATGGTTAGAAAAAAAAACTAGTAAACAGAAAAATTAAACTTACGATCTTTAGAGAGTTTAAAAAGATAAACTTGATATTTCACGATCTGAGTGGCATGAAATAAGGCACAGACACACCAATGCGCACAAAAGTAACCTAAGGAAAGTGATAGTGTCCTCACTGAACTCCAATTCCTCAATTGCATACTATACCATTATTTTTAAAATTAAAAAAAAGGATTTAGGAGTCAAAAACTCAAAATCATAACCAAGTGACCTAAAAAGAGGCACGAACAAATGTCCATTGTCATAGGACTCGATTTTAAATTGACAAGTAAACGTTCATTTTTAAAATTAACTATTAGGCACGCGTTTTGGGATTAAAAGAGAGTTTTGGTTGACAAAAATCATAAATGAATTGGCATGGAAAGAGTCACGAACAACTACAAAGGTATCAATGTAACTTGAGGGAAGGATCGTGTAATCACTGTGATCCTAGTTTCTAAGTTAATTAGTATACGCTTGTTCTTTTGCGTGTTAAAAACTACAAATGTTATTTTGCATGGAAAGAGTCACGAATAACTACAAGTTAATTAGTATATGCTTGTTCTTTTGCACCGTGGCATGAAAAGAGTCACGAATATAAACAATTGTTCTTTTGCATGTTAAAAATGGGGTTTTTGGAGGCAACAACTGAAAAATCAACCAAAATGCCCAAAGGCTTATTAAAGTATCTTGTGGGAAGTGTTTATTTTTTAATTGAACTCCAGTTGTCGAAATTTACTAATATAGTCTCGTTTTATGGTATCAAATGGAATTTAGGGAGAAAAAACACAAGACATCAATCAAGTGACTCCAAGAGAGGCACGTGCACCCCAAGAGATACAAAATAACTTGTGGGAAGTGTTTGTGTTCTAATCAAACTATCAACTTTTTAAATTAACTAGTAAATGATTTTTTTGGTGATATAAGTTAGCTTTGGGGTGAAACATTTACTCAACACTGAAGTGGTTCAGAAAGAGGCAAGGATAGCTCCAACGGTATCAAATAATCTTAGTTAAATAATTGTGTCTTCACAGGACTCGATTTTTGAAAGTGACTAGTGAGAAGGGTCTGGGAAAGTCTAGATTTAACCATAACTTTATTAAAGTATGTGTTGGTTTTACTCATTTTGAATGTGTTCTCTTCATTACTATTTTGTTCAAACACGGGGAGGACAACATCAACCACTCAGATAGTGGCGGACGGGTCATTGTTCCCCGCATTCGATCGCCCATATGATCCATACTCGATGATTAGTTGGAACCGACTACTGGAGACCATATTCGTTGTATTCTTCTGCTCTCTTCCTAATGTAAGGTTCCGGCACGAGTGTATTAGGACTAAGGATGTCGTCGTCATTTCAACCAATGCTAGGTCTTATCGGGAAGTGAAAAGTGACATCGTCTGTTAGAGTATTAGTCATCCACTTATGCTACATCTCTCAGCTCCCTAATTTTTGTGCCATTCTCAAGAAAATATATTTTGACTTCATTGTGGATGACAAAGTTGTTCATTTAACTTCGTTAGATACGCCACCCGAGGTTGTAGATTAAAAATAAAAAGGGGTTTTAATTTTCTAGCTGAATGCTTGTGTCATCATTTGGTGACCAAATTTATGAATTATGATCGCCATTGTGAGCGTCACCTGCCTCAGAACTGTGGAGAAAGTGTTATCATAATTCTTTTAATTCCATAGTGGCTTCCATAATAAAAATAGATTGGAAAAAATTCTTTTACTAATGTTTAGAAGTAACACTGTCGCCGCCAGGATTTTCGAGCGTCATGTTCACACTCCTGCTCCTGGCATCATTTCTTTGGATAATTTTCTTCCCCCAACCTCAAAATGACAAGAGGATCCCCAATCCATTTAAATGCATCTGAAAGCACCTCCGCACTTAGATTTCCATAAAAATGGCGTCCACTCCTGCTCCATCTCCGAAGAACATCAGAGAATTCCTTTGGCAACATACAAGTATTATCACCCCTCCCCAGAAGTTCAATAAGTACTTGACAATACTCTATTCTCGAGTTTACACAAACTAAAGACATTATAAGTAATAACAAACAGCTTCAACACCAGCAGCTACATCAATGCTTGATTTATGAACCCATGGTGTTGTGGAAAATTTATCATAAAGAACCTAACAAACTATGGCAACCACAAAGTCATAGATTTCCCCTGCAGACGCGTCAGTTGAAAAACCGGTACTTGGATTGGCATTTGAACGATGATAGATAAGCCATTCGATAACTGAGGATTTTGTTGTTAAAAAAAATCCATGTGAATAGTATAACGAGATCAGAAGGTGCTCCACAAGATATAAGAAACAATTAGGTGAAATATAGTCAAATAACTAGTTCCAGTTGACATTATAACAATCTTCCAAAGTTTTATGGAACATTCAAACTCGAGAAACCACTTTTTGAGCTCCACTAAAATTAACGTCTCCGCTAAGACTCTTAACAAAATCCCTCCAAGCAAAGTTCCTATCAAACCTATTTATAATCTTCTCACAAAGTTGAGTTGGTTTTTAAGTTCCAATCCACATCATCACCACCCTTCTAATTTGCCCATAGGTGAATTCACCCTTGATCCTGATCTCTCCAATAATAACACTATTTGAGGTTATTTTTTTGGTTGCTTACTAAGTTGTGAAAATTAACGAAATAACCATTAGGAGTCTTGAAGTTGAACATCGTGTCTAGGAGGATCGTTTTTCTGCTAGTAGTCGAAATTAAAGTAGCTAGTGGACGGAAATTCTTCCTATTATATGATTAGTTTTAAACTATAATTTCTTCTTTATTTTCATCTTTTGTAGATCATGGTGCGCCCACTGTCCATATTTTGAATGAGATCTACCCATACATGTTCCTATCATATGTTTCATAACATTTTTCTCTGTGTGGGTCACATGAATTACATTCCTTACATTCGTGTACAAAAAATCAAAAAATATTAATCGTCTGGACCATGCCTTCAGTTTACTAAGATCATTCGAATCCTCCATAGATTTATGCTTCAGGTTTATAAATTGAAGTTATTTTCCTACACACGCATTCCCAGTACTCATAGCCTTTTCATTCTCCTTGATCTGTTGACCAGAAAACAAAGCTAGTTTCTTCTCACACTTGTGACCGACAGGTAAGAAGTCATACTTGTCATTCTTAAAAGGGTGACTGGTAGACAAAAATATACAATGATCCATATAACACATCTTGCCAATATGATGTATCTAAGTGGCTTCAATCCCCCCCCCCCCCCCCCCCCCCCCCCCCCCAACACACAAATGGGACATCCATAATAACCATGAACCTTGCAACCAGACAAGGTCCCATAACAAGGAAATTGGCAAATTACCCACATAACCACTGCTTTTTATGTAAAGTCATCACCATCATGAGAGTCAAACACCTTCATGCCTTTATGCCACAATGCTTCAAGTTCTTCGATTAACGGGGCTAAGAAAATATCAATATCATCGACGGGAGTCTTCGGCACAGGTATCAATAACGACAATAATGTAAAATACTTTCTCATGCATACTGTTGGAGGGAGACTTAACGGGGCCATAAAAACTGACCAATAACTCTGATTAGTGCTTAAATTATTTAAAGGGTTAAACCTATTGGTTGATAATTTAAGATGAACATTGCGTGGTTCCTTTGAAAATTAAGGGTGTTGTGTATTTGAAAGTTTCAAATGAGTGAATCAATCAGATGACACATGAGATTCCCACCTACCTAGCATTGAGCGTTCCATGTCATGGACTCTGATATATATGGTATCGTGAAAACCATTTTTACCGCGGCCCAATAGAAAATACTTCAAAACCTTATGTGGAAATTATGAGAACTTGCGATATTTTGTTATCTTGTCTTCTCCATTCTCACAAGTCACATATCCAACTAGGTTCACTGCATACAGGACACTCATCCTTCTCTTCATGTACATTGCGATATAATATGCAATAATACTTACAAGCAAGAATATATTTGTATCTCTTCTTTATGCTAGTATAATTGTCTAGTTACATGTCCTCTTTTGGAAGATTGTCTTTAACCCACCTAAGAATTTCGATTACACTATTCCCCGACAAACCAAATTGACTCTTTAATTTATGCAAACTAATTTTTTCATACAATAGTGAGTGATCTTCATCACAATCTTTATATAATAGTCTAGTCATGATGTCTTTCAACCGTACGTAGTCCATATCTTTCTATAATTCAACATCCAGTTGTTCATTGACTTGATCATTATGCACATTGTTGGTTGTTTTGATGGTGATGGACTCCGTAAGCATCATCAATTAGGTCTATCAAAGGACGATAGGTTGGTGAATCATGTTCCACTTCCACTCAGAAGGGTTCCATTATGCGGTCGAGTACCGATAATTCTTTCGGAACATAAGGTGCATTCTTTTCATCGTTGTATGACCATATTTTATAGTCTTGTAAAATTATCCACTTTAGTAAATGCAACTTAATGCCTTTTAAAGATTTATAATCTCCATTCATACAACGGGTGCACGGATATGAAATCTAGTCATTTTTAAGATTTCTATATGCGTATAAACAAATTATTGAACTCCCTTTGCATGATTATCAGATATTTGGTTACCTTTCCCCATCCACTCTTTGTATTTTGGGAAATTCATTCAATTATCTTTAAAATTCAATTCACCCATATTAATATGTTGAAATAAAGGTCATATTGCACAAAAAGAACGCACAAATTATAATTCATTCAAGTTATTCAACACGACTTAAAACTAAAATTAAACAACTTAAATTTAAATTAATGTTGCATACACTAAAATTGTCACCAAAATAAACTGGCTAAGTGATAAAACAATTATGATAGTATTTTAGCAAGGTCCCTTCTCTTCTATCAATTTTCACGGGCATTTCTTCGCAATTGGTGTGTATGTTATCAACCATTATATGAACCTCATCCATCTGCAAAGGGTGATTGTGTATAGGAGCTTCGAGTTTTAAGGAAATGAATGTACACGGGTCAATAATCCTGGTATTGGTCAACTCCCTTATATAGTACTGTTGACCAAAGTCACCGTGAGTGGATGACGATGATCCATGGATTATGTTAGGAGGAGGAATTTGGATGGGAAATGTAGCATGAGGAGGCACTGGGAAGGGGAATGTTGAAGAAGGTGGCATTTAGGAGGGGAAATATTGTGATGGAGGATATGTTAAACCATGAGGAAGAGGGTAGGGGAAACCTTTAAGAGGCATTAGGGGATGAAAACCTTGAGAAAATAAGTAGACAATGTGATCGATTTCACCCTCCTAGATTAGTCTTAATCTCTTGCACATACCCATCTATCTCGGGATGGCTTCCTCTTGGCTCGGGATGTGATTTCTCATTTAAGAGAGCTTATCCATGATAGGTGAAGTGTGTTTTGATTTGTTTTTATAAATATGTGACATGATACCTCTTATCCCCTCCCTTTTCTATCATTTCCAAAGGTCCGGGTCAGCGCATCATATTCAATGTCATCATAAGGGATCGAAGAGGACTGGGTGCTAATGGCTTTGATCAAATCCTGTAGTGTGAAATTATATTTAGTCTTATGATCTAACATATATATATATATATATATATATATAGAGAGAGAGAGAGAGAGAGAGGGAGAGAGAGAGAAAACTGGTCATAGTCACCACAGTTGGAGCCAAGTGTGGTGGGAATTTATTATCTTCGTCCCATCGGGAATGCACATATAAGTTGCCTCAATTATATGTTTTATCGACATTTATAATGCCCTTTATCATTTCTGACCATTCACTCCTCAGAGCTTCATCGGATTTAGACCCCATCCTATTGACATCAACTTTCTTCGCTCTAATTAGTTTATTTTTCTCCCTCTCGACCAACTTTTTATCCATCGCCTCATTTTCTAAAAAGTTATTCCATTGATCGACTAACATTTCAACATTCGGAGGAACTCTTTCTTTGATATCCAAAATGTCAGAGATCGATGTCCCCTTAAGGAAATGTCCCTGCCAAAGGTTCCTCCAATATGTTCTTATTTATTCAACAACATAACAAAGAACCTTTTTATTTGAACGGTCGAGAAATGAAAAATTCTTTCAAAGTTTTTCAAAAACATCATCCTTGATGGCTTAATCAACTATATTCCACTTATCTGCTGCCCCACCTCCCACATTCATTTTCCCAAGTGACAAGTACTAGGATTTAAAGATCTGGATGTCATTTTTATTGCCTGTAAAATTATTTTTGAGAAAGGAGAATCGAATCAGCTTCTTTTCATTTGCTTAGGAGGTGTCATAAGTGGGGGTGGGGTGATGGATTTACAGGAGTTTGCTGCCTACTCATAGATGAAGTGGTAGATTGAACCATTAGCAGAGAAGGGTATTTTTCACCTAGTGGTGATGAGAATCGAGCTTAGGCAATAGGATATGAGAATCCAGGAAGTGTCTCGTCATCATTTGGTATGTTATCTCCATTGTTGTTCGACATTACCTACAATAAAAAAATAAGCGACAAATTCATTATGCTAACATGTTTATGACTAACTAATCATTTTTACGACTATATATATGTATATATCTTCTCATAACAAGACTTTAAAATATGTTCAATGTGTCGGATCTCCATCTATTCGGTATTACTTTTTAAAAATCTCTGGATTTTTGCACGGGACCAACTAACAAGAACCGTAACTATGATTGATGTATAGATATCCATGACATTAACTCAAAATCCTTTCTTCTTCAACTTAATGACAAGATTCAATTGAATGTGTATATGTCTCGAGACATCACAATCTTGATCAATGCTCTCTTTATGTAGTTGTATCCAAAATGGGTGAATGTTTTTTTTCTTTCTCTGATAATGTAAGTAATGTTAGGGCTATATCGGGATTATGTAGGTAAAATATATTTTCTACTACCTCATCCTAGCTTTCTAATAGGGAAAATAGAATATGATCGGACAAGTACCCTTGCGAGAGATAAACTCCATGATTTGTAAGGTAGTTAAACTATTCAATCTTCTTATTCCCGGAATTATGAATATGATTATCCTCTACGAAGCACACACTAATAAAATATGTATAAGTGCAATCCAATTGCTGCCACTCATACTCTCATTGCCAGTGATTATCATTGTGCCTTATTTTTCTTGAGAAAATATTAGGGTGTGAATATGAGTTCTATAAGTAATGGCTCTAACTAATAATTACATAGTTATTTTTTTTTTCAACTGATCCCATTTAAGTTTATGTTATTTTATTTAATCCTAAGATTTTATACGTCATTTTTAAATTGAAATTGGGGTTCACAAACTCACCCAAAAGGCCCACATAACAATAGCATAAAAGGTTTCAAACTCTCAAACCTTAAACAATCCATCATAATCACTCAACACATTTGATTATTGACATAAATGACCACCGAGACACCTTAAATGCATAATTTTATCAATCTCCTAAATGAATAATTAAAAGGTGATGTATACCTTTCTATTATTCAAAATTATTCAGTTTTTGTTAAGCCCTGTTTGAAAAGGCTAGGATGTTGCATTACTGAGAGGATCTATATTCTTTCTAGCCATAGAATGGGTGGTGTAGGTAAGAATAAGGTTAGATTTAATTTTACTAAACAAACTATAAATTTATGTACTGTCATCTGGTCATGGTCCTGGATCGTGATCCCTTGTCTTGACCATTTAATTTTTTACTTATAAGAAAAGTGACTAAAACAAAGTATACAAAAGACGTCAAACATAAATTGACATACTAAGAAAGAAACTATGTAGGATTTATTAAACAAATGAAAACCATTCCAACACTTGGACTCATTAATTCAACAACAACAATAAAATCTTAGCGGTGGTGCTTCCCTAGACCCTACTAATAATGCTGCCATATATGGTTACAATCAACGGACTCTTAGCTATAAGTTTCAATATAAGGCAATAAGTCAACAAACTTATCTATTTTTACCCCAAATGACATTTTTCTACTAAATCCATCAATATATTGATGAAGTTCATGACAACCCAACTGATTTAACATATTCACAAAGTGAATTTATTCTTTACTGATTGTAATTAAATATAATAGAATTATAGACTATATGTATGTAAAATTACAAAAGCTCTAAACTTGTAATCATTCCAGCAACACTAAAAATACGTGTAATTATTACATTTTATAAATCTCTCTCTCTCTCTCTCTATCTCTCTCTCTCTCTCTCTCTCTCTCTCTCTCTATATATATATATATATATATATATATATATATATATATATATATATAAAGAGTTGAATTTTAAAATGATGTTTGCATATATGTGGAGTTGAATGTCTTAAATTTTAACTTTTTATCTGTTTGATGTAAGTTTCCATTATATTAGCATAATGTATGATGTCGAACATTTATAATTAAAAAGAAACTTTTGGGCACTCAATTTATATTAACAATACCAATCAAACTTTAAACCCTAAATAACAACAACCAACTTTTAAGCCCTAAATAACAATACACACTAAAGTTCTATTTTTAAAAATTATACACCCAATCAATATGAAAAATACTCAATTAATTTTAAGAAAATCCACAAATAAGAAATAAAAATAATGTTATATAAATAGGGAGAGAAGGAGAGTACATTGGAGAGAGAGCCGAAGGAGAGAGAGATAGGGGAGAAGGAGGCATCAGATGGCGGTGGTCGGAGGAGATAGCGATAGAGTAAGGACTGGGGTTAGAGAGAGATAGATCATGAAATTAAAAAAAAAGATTTGGGGTATTATGTGTAGAGCGTATGGTCATGGTCCTGGGTTGTGAACCCTGGATGTGACCATTATTTATTTACACATCACGAACCTGGTCATGGTCTAGGACCGTGACCAGGGTCGTGATATATAAAAAAAGTAAATGGTTACGGCCTAGGGTCACGGCTTAGGACTGTGATTAGATCCCATGACAATTTTAATATGGTCATTACTATGAGCCATACCAATTTAAACCCTAACATTTGTCATGCCAATGATCATGGTCTAGGGTCATGACACACTTTGGTAGGATTTTTGGCACCCATTTGGTTGCTGATGTGGTCACAAACAATGGCCATGTCCCTTGTGGTCATGGTCTATGGCCATGACCACAGTCATTTAATGTTGTAAGAGCAAATATTTATAATTGATCATATCTTAGGATTTATTTTATTTTTAATGTATCCCATTAGAATTTAACTCATCAAACGGAACTTCGACATCTCCAAGATCGAAGACACCCCTACAAGATATGAAGGAATAAAACATTTGTGTTCATAGAATTTTATTAATCATATATTGAGATGTTCATTTTAGTAAAATCTTGACTTTTTGTAAAAAGGATTTTAAAATAAAAAATTATGAGGATGTGGCCTTCATTAATAAAAGGTTTGGAAGACTTGGAAATAATGATTTCAATCCAAAGGCGCTCCAAAGTAGTATTCGCCTAGATTTGAAGTTGGACAAGAAAAAGTACAAAAGAAGGTTAATTCTTCCAAACCCATTATACATTTCAATTGTTGTGGCGAAGGATATATTTCTAATCAATCCTCCTCATATTTGAGTCAAGGTAATGGCAACAATGCATATCAAACCACTTTTAGTGATGATAACTCAGACTCAAAATATGACTGTCAAGGAAGTGTATATGCTTCTTTTATGTCATGAGAGGAGTTTGTCTAGTTCGATGATTTTGAGGATTTTGATTTTCCTTGCCCGGTTATTGGAGAAGTGATTTCTTTTAACACCTCTTTGATTACTATTTAGGAATAAAAAGATGATCCTTAAGTCAAAAATATTAAGATATATGAGTATTCCATAAACCTCAAATTTGAAAATATAGAACTCTCCACCATGGTAGATAACTCAACGCACCTCAACAAAGCCTTTTCCCAATTATTTGGGGTCGGCTACATGAATCCTATTTTTCCATTCCATTCTGTCCAGTGCAATATCTTCGGTTAAACCACATGATATTATGTCTTTTTTATAATATCCCGCCAAGTTAATTTAGGCCTTCCTCTACCCCTTGGGTTACCATCAATACTAACTAAATCACTATACCTTACGGTAGCATCCATTGGTCGACGCTTGACATGTCCAAACCATCTAAGTCAATTTTCTCTCAATTTATCTTCTATAGGAGCTACCATTTCACGAATTTTTTCATTTTTAATTTTATCCTTTCGAGTTTTACCACAAATCCATCTTAGCATTCGCATTTCCGTCACACTCATTTTCTGCACATTTTGTTTCTGGGTTACCCAACACTTTGTCTCATATAACATGGCGGATCTAATGGTCATCCTATAAAATTTTCCTTTCAACTTCAAAGGTATACACCTATCACACAGAACGCCGTTCGCACTTCTCCACTTAACCCAGCTTGCTCTAATCCTATGCGTAACATCATCACTAATATCTCCATCTTTTCGTATAATCGATCCTAAATAACGAAAATGATAATTTCTAGGTATTTTTTGACGCTCCAATTTCACCACATCTCCACTTGTCCTCCTATTACTACTAAAATTACACTCAACATATTCTGTTTTAGTTTTGCTTATTTTAAATCCTCTTGTTTCTAAAGTTTCTCTCCACAATTCCAACCTATCATTTATCCCCATCTTAGCCTCATCGACTAAAACAATATCATCTGTAAATAGCATACACCATGGCACCTCATCTTGTATTTGTCCAGTCAACTCATCCATAACAAGAGCAAAGAGATAAGGACTTAATGCTGAACCCTGGTGTAGACCTACCGTAATTGAAAATTCACTACTTTCTTCTGCTGATGTTCTTACTGTAGTCATCGCACCATCATACATATCCTTGATCACATCAATATATCTGCGAGTCACTCCTATTTTATGTAGAACCCACCATATTATATCTCTGGGTATCCTATCATACGCCTTCTCCAAATCTATAAAAATCATATGAAGATCCTTCTTTTTCTCTCTATACCTCTCCATTAATCTCCTCAATAAATATATTGCTTCCATTGTTGCATAAACCCAAATTGATTATCAGATACTGTTGTCTTCAATCTTAATCTATATTCAATCACTCTCTCCCAAAGTTTCATTGTATGACTCATTAACATAATACCACGATAATTTGAACAACTTCGTATGTCCCCTTTATTTTTATAAATAGGTACTAAAATACTTTTTCTCCATTCATCGGGCATCCTATTAGTCTTTAAAATTCTATTAAATAATTTTGGAAGCCATGATACTCCATCCTCCCCTGAGCACTTCCAAACCTCAATAGGGATACCATCTGGTCCTAAAGGCTTCCCTGTTTTCATCTTTTTTAGAGCAATCCTGACTTCTGTTGTCCTAATTCTACGAAAAAATATATCTTCTCGAGTCTCCCTAAGTTCCTCTATATCTAATCTACTCCCATTATCTCCATTTAATAACCTCTCAAAGTAGTTTTTCCATCTTTCCATAATTTCATCATCTTTGACTAGGACTCTCGAATTATCACTTTTGATGCACTTAACGTTATTAAAATCTTTTGTTTTCCTATCCCTAAGTTTCACAAGCTTATAAATACTTTTTTCCCCTTCTTGTGTTCCCAATTTTGTATAAAGATCATCATATGCTTTTAACATAGCATATCTTACCATTTTCTTAACTTCCTTTTTAGCTCATTTATATTTCTCAAAATTCTCTTCATTTCTATTTATTTTCCATGTTTGCCATGTTTTAAAAGCACTCCCTTTTAATTTTTACTATATTCTGTACTTCTTCATTCCACCGCTAAGTTACTTTTGACTGTGGCCCTTTTCCTTTTGATTCTCCAAGAATTTCTTTTGATATTCTCCTAATGCATGTGGCCATATTATTCCACATTATGTTAGTTTCTTCTTCATTATTCCATGTTGCTTCATTTAATACTTTATCTTTAAATAGTTATAATTTCTCTCCTTTTAAATTCCACCACCTAGTTCGTGGGTTAATCTTCATTTTTCGCACTCGTGATTGATTTTTAATATTTATATCCAACAACATTATCCTATATTGTGAGGTTAATCTCTCTCCCGGGATAACCTTACAATCTTTACACGTTAATCGGTCTCCTTTCCTAGTAATGAAAAAATCTATTTGTCTCTTATGTGTTCCAGTTTTATAAGCTATTAAGTGTTCAAGCCTCTTTTTAAAACATGTATTTACTAGTACAAAATCATAAGCCATCGCAAAATCTAAGATAGACTCTCCCCCGTCGTTCCTATCTCCAAAACCATGCCCTCCATGCACTATCTCATATCCTACACGATCTTCTCCTACATGGCCATTAAAATATCCACCTATATAGATTTTCTCACCTAGGGGTATTTCATGAATTAGTTCACCCATTTGTTCCCAAAATTGTACTTTAGTGTGCTCATCTAATCCTACTTGAGGTGCATAAGCACTAACAATACTAATTATGTTTTCACCTAATACCAATTTTACAAGTATAAGTCTATCACCTTTCCTAATAACGGTTACGATATCATCCTTAAAGTTTTTATCTACTATTATTCCAACTCCGTTCTTATTTCTATGTTTTCCTGTATAATATAATTTAAATCCTGTATTTTCTATTTCTCTAGCTTTCTCACCGACCCATTTAGTTTCTTGTAAACAAGCTATGTTAAATTTTCTTCTTATCATGGTATCTACTAACTCCATCCCTTTTCCTGTCATAGTCCCTATGTTCCAATTCGCTAACCTAAGTCTAGTATCCTAGACTAGCTTATTTACCCACACACGTCCAGCTTGTTGCAGGAACCCTTCCGTATTTATCATCGTATCCGGGCGCCGATGTGACGCCCCTTGCCTATTTTCGAGACACCTGGTGGTAGGAGCAACACCCCTTGCCTATTTTTCGAGACACCCGGTGGCAGGCGCAACACATCGCTTAAGGGGAATGCCCTAGCATTACCACGTATATTCATAGGATTCATGTTCATAAGGATCTGACAAAGTTTTATGTTGGCTGTCAGCTACCTAATGCAGCCCTCCTCCTTTTTTCGGGCTTGGGACCGACAGTATCAAAAAAATAAGAAGTTAAGCACAACACAGGCTGAGTTCCACCACGCTAGGTAATGTTGAAAATGAAAGGGTTATGTTGACTAATAGCAGTTTGAGTTTTTTTTATGATCAACATATGGTGAGAATTGTACCACATTTAAAGGGAATTATGAATGAATTTATTTATCTTGAGGTAGAGTTACTAAGGACATCCTTACACAATAATGAAAACTCTAGGATGGACTTGGACAACAAAATCTCCTTATGTCTCAAAAGTTGAATTAGATGAAACATGAATCCCAAAAAACACTCTAAGGATATATGTGGTTTAAGTTTTGCTAATGGTTAAATCTCCTCTTCTATTCAAAGCATCTCTGCATTAATTCAAATTTATCATCTACCCTAGATGATTATTCTTCTATCATATTCAAGAAAAACTAAAGGAAGGTGAATTTCATGTGTTTCCATTGTAATAAAGAAGGACACTTGAAAGAGCTTTGCCTTAGATTGAGGAAGCACTTACTCAAGTGCCCCCCATCAATCTCTTAGATCCTAAACCCTATATATTGCTTCAAAACCCATTATAATAAAGCAGGACACTTGCTTTAGAATGAGCAAGCACTTATGTGTACACGTTGCCATAAATTAGGTCACCTTGGGGAGTTTTGTGTTTTACTTCAAACCTCGTTACCTTCGGGTGATTTTAAGAGTGGTAGGGATGTTGATATGAAGGGAAATAAAAAGGAATCCCTAAAAAAGGTTTTCAAGGAAAAGTTAACGAAGTTTGACCCTTCCAAGATGGTTTCAAAATTCGATCCTTGGAGGATCAGCACTAGTTGGATTAAGAGACACATCATAGATATAGTCAAGTTAGAAACCTTAAGAGATCACGATAGAGAATACTTTTTAGCCTATAATAGGTATAGTTAGGATTCTTTTTAGGGTTTTTAGAGTGTTTGGTTTACTCTTTTTTTATAGGCATCTTGCTCTCGATTCTATCTTCTTATTCTTTAGGTGATTTTCTTTGTTTTGTTTATACCTAAAGATTTTTTCCTCGTATAATATTGATAATTAATATTTGTAGGCTTAACTTTATTCCATGTGATTAATTCAAACCAACATGCTTAGTTATTGTACAAATGATTTTATTTATGACTTTTATACTCCATGTTTATAATTTCATTGCTTGAAATGTCTTAGTAAATTAAGCTTTCATTTTAAGAGTACTTGTCATAACTCATGCACTTTACACTATAACTTAAGAAATTTTCAAGGAAGATATAATGAAGGGATTTGTTGAGACATAAAATGTTTTAATAAAAAATCGATGTATGAGGGAGAAAAAGTTACAGTTGGAAATTTAATCATTTTTCAGAAAAATGAGGCTTTGTCTTTGTTGTATAACGCCAAAATTTTGAAACGTTAATTTAAACATTAATCTTCATTGTTGATTTTATGGGTTAAGGCTCATATTATTCACTTTTCTATCATAAGTTATGTCTTTGGATAACTCTACTTTTATGGCTCTAGTTTTAACTTAGGACAATGCTAAATCATTGTTTGTATAGAGTATTTGACATAACTAAAAACCATTGTAGGATTTTTTGAAATCTAGTTTAATCGTAATACTGGCATTTTTGTTAGATTAAAAATGTGTATGCTTATAACTTAGAAATCATTGAGTGCATTTGGATATATGTGATTTTATCCTCACATATTCTCTTGCTTATGTCATGGTTAAGCATCACTGATACTTCGCCACAAAGAGGGTCAGGTTTGTTATAGCAAAACTTCTAGGTTTTTTAAAGTTGATTAAATAACGACACTGAAATTTTTTACCCTTTTTTGTTATTTAAAACCTCATATCTTAGATCCTCCATACCTTCCTCCTATCTCAGTATCTTGTAAGATATTTTTCGAAGTTTTCAACCTCTTTCTAGTTCTCAGTCATCATTGATATACATTATTCTAGTCTTATCTAGACGAGACCCATCATGACAACACGTCCCCTTATAGAGCACCTCAGCTTCATCAAATATTGGACTTCTCACCTACTGGACCATCCTCCACAGTCTCAGACTTCGAGACCTCCTCATCCAATGACTATCATCATTAACAACTATGCATACTACCAGTCTTGCAAAATGGTGGAAACCCAGTGTTGTCCTAAAAGTGTTGGCCTTAGACAGGACCATGAGTTCGAGATCTCCTTATCAGTTATATTCTCCAGAAGAAGAGCTAGCCTAGTCACAGTCCATCATTGAGAAAAAGTCACTTCAGTAGTCTCACCCAACCGAGACTCTCTATCTCATACATGACATACGAACTTGAAACATGTGATAAGAGCATTATTGGCACGTGTGACTAAGACTTTTATGGAATACCGATCCCCAGGTGAAGGGAATATTTAACCATCACGAACTACGTACTTCATTATACAACTATCACACTCTCATTGGTTACTCAATCTTATTCACACAGTATACATTATAGGGATGATAATGTGCACCCCTAATGTTATAAAAGGAACATGTCGTCTTCTTTTATAGGTATCGATCATTCTACCAAAACCCTATTACTCTGTATTGGATAGAAAGAGTGTGTAGAAAATCTTATAACCATGTTGATGGATTCCAGTCTCATTATCTATTCCAACATGTTTACTTTTTGCATGATGGATGTAGGCTAAGACCGAACCACTTAAATATATGTCTCTCCCTTATCTTTCATCTTCTCTACTTATTATTTGCTTGTTATATTGCTGTTTTACTTCACCATTGTCACACAAACCCTTAAACTAACCTAAATCCATCTTTGGGTGCTATTATTTATCATCATTTTGGCACCGTCTGTGGTAAGAGACTATGTTTTTTCTTTACCTTAGCATGAACTCTCTCCTCCTTGTCTCTGGTAGTGATTCAAATCCACCACCATTGAAGTTGAATTATCGTGTGAATATCTTGAGTTGAGTGTATCTTCATCTTTGCTAATTCATCTTATTTCTGAGTTTCTTTCCTCATCTCTATAATATTTATCATTTTATCGATTCTCATCAGAGATGGCCATCGATTCTCCTTGAAATACCGAAGCTAGCTCTGGCCAACCGCCTTAGCAATCAGAAATGGCAGATGCGGTGGTAGTGTTGAGGTCCCTTATGGCCATCCAATAGAAAATACAACAGCAGCTCTTAGACTTTAGCCAAGACATAATGAGACGGGTCTCCATATATTTTACTATAAACTTGATAACTCTGACCTCCAGGGCGGCGGTGTATCTAGTAGCAAGGGGACCACCCCTATATCTTAGAGGAATCATCGATCCCGATATCTTCTCCATGGAAATCAAGTTTAGGGATGATCGGACGACTTGTCCTACGATGAAGATGGATCATGTGAAAGGTATGAAACTTCATATACCTCGTATCGATTGGGAGGCACTCTAGACCTAACCTACCACGGAAAAAGCATTCATATTACTCCTTAGAGTCACCAGAGAGGCGCGACATTTAACATACTAAGTAGAGGGTCAAAATTTTGACCTTCTCACCCCAATGGGTGAGGTCAGACAAGATCGACATTCCTATTGTGTGGACGACATGATGAAGAAAGGCAAAAACGGGAACAGGAAAGGGAGAATCACATAAAAGTCAATAATTGGTTGAGAACTGTCGAAAGAGAACCATTTTCATGGGTGGTTGATATAGAAGGAGTGGGAGATAATTTTGTGAAAGATTAAAATCCCTAAAACAGTTCACTTCATATTCTAAAGGATATGATTGAGATTGTGATTAAAATTTGAGACCCTAGACACGGGGATATATGGAGGGATCTCCATTTGTGTAGAAGATTATCATTTACTTCACTCCGACAAAGTTCAAATCTCCAAGCGTGACACCTAGATATGATGGTATCACTAACCTCATTCATCATATTGTGATGTATTAGTTGGAAGTCGACATCTACTTAACACCTGAAGAAATGAGGTGTTGAGCTTTTTCTAGTACTCTCACATGCGCAGTGCATGTATGGTATATTTATCTATCGAGAGGATCAATAGAGAATTTTAAACAAGTCGTAAACAAATCTTGGCACCATAATTTGGATAGCCAAGTGGTGATATTCTCAAGGTTAGACTTCAAGGGCATTTTTCCCCACCTGATGACCCCTATACATCAGCACGTGGGTTCACAGCTATAACATATCTCGTATTTTGGTTGACAGAGGGGGATCGATGAATATTATGTCTTGGGACCATTTTAAAGGTCTAAATTTGAGCAAGAAGAGATTGGTTCCACTACACCAAATCCTGCGAATGGTCACGCCCAGTGGGTCACGGCCCAAGTCCGCGACCAGCTAGTCGCGGACTTGGTCCGTGACCCACTCAATATTTGGCGTGACCATGTTTATTATCACACTAAATTATCTATGTTCTGGAAGTGGTCACGGCCCAAGTCCGCGACCACTGTGGTCGCGGACTTGGGCCGTGACCAGGTCGTGACCATCTTGACGCCAAACTCGCGCTAAAATTCCCTCCAAGCTTGGTCGCGGATGGGTCACGGCCCAAGTCTGTGACCCATGGCATGACAAAGAAGAAAGTACACACATTGAGGGTCACGGCTTAGGGTCGTGACCATTTCTGGGTGTGGGTCACGGCTATGGGCCGTGACCATCCCTCATTCAAGCACTAGAGTTGATAAAAAGGGTCGCGCATCACAGATTGAGGGTCACGGTTATGGGCCGTGACCATTTCTTGGTATGGGTCACGGCTATGGGCCGTGACCAATAGGCAGTACACATCCCACTTAGCTTCATTAATGGGTCGCGGTGGGTGGGTCACGGCTCTAGGCCGTGACCAGTGTGAATCCTAAAACAACTTCAAGCGCCTCATCTTTTTCATTTCCGCACTCATTTCTTTTTTTGTTTCTTCCCAAAACGTTGGTACTAGGTCGGGATTAGTTATGGAGAAGTTGCGTATGGAGTAAGAAACGGTGGGTAGCAGGTGCGGTGGGTTGAAGGTGCGGTGGGTAGCAGGTGCGGTGGGTTGAAGGTGCGGTGGGTTTCTTCCCCAAATGCTGGTAGCATTCATGGAGATTTCTTCCCCAATCTGTATGGAGGTTTAATGCTATGGAGGTTTAATGATATTGAGCCTTTAACTATGGACGACATAGTTCCAATCAAAACTGGTAAGGTTTGCTTCAAAAGTGTCGCCACCTAGTCCAACAGTATATGGACTCCACCCGCGGCATCGGATGGGGCAAGGACGGCCGCCATCCCCAACAACACGGTCCCTCTCATTTTCTCCTTTTCTCTTTCTTACATTTTATTTATTATTACCCCCTTTTCTCATTCTAGGCTTTCTTCATCACAGCTCCCAAGCTTGCCGAGGTCCAAGACTAAAATTATTCCTGGTACGCTCACTGATTTTCTTTACCATTTATAGTGGCCTGTCGAAGTTATCGTTAATTTAATTTAACTTTATTGGAGAATTTGAGTTTTGGTGGTTTGGGAAAGAAGGTGAATGGAGGGCATATTTATCCAAAAACACATGAGAGCGTATGTTTAATTAAAAAAATATGATTTTTTCAGCAGATGTGGGTGTTAAGAAAATCAGGTCCTGGATTTTTATTTAAAGGTTGGATGAGGTTCAATATTGAAAGGGAGGATTTACCACTTTTACCTTTTTTTTAATACAGTGTATTTTAGTCAGAATATGGGCTCAATTAGTAATCATATAAAAATTTATCCAACTTGTTTTGGAGAAAATAAATAAATAAATGTTACTCTCATTATCATATACCATTTTCTTCTGAAATAATTTTGGTTTTGAATCTCAATTACCATGTTGATATATAATTTGTTGTTAACTATGATTCTTCTTATGGACTTGTCGAGTAAATAGTGTCTCGCCTAATTTTATATTCATCTCCATAATAACTGAAAATTAACATTTTTGATATTTCTGATTTTGTCGAAATTGTGAAAATGAAGAAAACTGTGTTCATCTCTTCTTTGGAGATCAAGGGAATATATTGACCAAGCCTTTCTTAGATGTTTGAGAGTACGACGGTAGTTTGCTTATTTCCACACTTAGGCTTGAAAACATGGCGTTAGAGGGTGAGAACTCGAAACAGCCCCCGAACGGCCCCGTGGGTGGCACCAACGCCTCCCAGGGGACCAACGTAACTCGTAGGAACCGACCCCGCAGCCGCGGGTCTCCCGGTTTGAGAGTACGACAATAATTTACTTATTTCCACACTTAGGCTTAAAAACATGGCGTTAGAGGGTGAGAACTCGAAACAGCCCCCGAACGGCCCCGTGGGTGGCACCAACGCCTCCCACGGGACCAACGTAACTCGTAGGAACCGACCCCGCAGCCGTGGGTCTCCCGGTTTGAGAGTACGACGATAATTTGCTTATTTCCACACTTAGGCTTAAAAACATGGCGTTAGAGGGTGACAACTCGAAACAGCCCCCGAACGGCCCCGTGGGTGGCACCAACGCCTCCCACGAGACCAACGTAACTCGTAGGAACCGACCCCGCCGCCGCGGGTCTCCTGGTTTGAGAGTACGATGATAATTTGATTATTTCCACACTTAGGCTTAAAAACATGGCGTTAGAGGGTGAAAACTCGAAACAGCCCCCGAACGGCCCCATGGGTGGCACCAACACCTCCCACGGGACCAACGTAACTCGTGGGAACGGACCCTGCAGCCGCGGGTCTCCCGGTTTGAGAGTACGACGGTAGTTTGCTTATTTCCACACTTAGGCTTGAAAACATGGCGTTAGAGGGTGAGAACTCGAAACAGCCCCCGAACGGCCCCGTGGGTGGCACCAACGCCTCCCACGGGACCAACGTAACTCGTAGGAACCGACCTCGCAGCCGCGGGTCTCTCGGTTTGAGAGTACGACGATAATTTGCTTATTTCTACACTTAAGCAAAACATGGCGTTAGAGGGTGAAAACTCGAAACAGCCCCCGAAGGGCCCCGTGGGTGGCACCAACACCTCCCACGGGACCAACGTAACTCATGGGAACGGACCCCGCAGCCGCGGGTCTCCCGGTTTGAGAGTACGACGGTAGTTTGCTTATTTCCACACTTAGGCTTGAAAACATGGCGTTAGAGGGTGAGAACTCGAAACAGCCCCCGAACGGCCCCGTGGGTGGCACCAATGCCTCCCACGGGACCAACGTAACTCGTAGGAATCGACCCCACGGCCGCGGGTCTCCCGGTTTGAGAGTACGACGATAATTTGCTTATTTCCACACTTAGGCTTAAAAACATGGCGTTAGAGGGTGAGAACCCCGAACGGCCCCGTGGGTGGTACCAACACCTCCCACGGGACCAACGTAACTCATGGGAACGGACCCCGCAGCCATGGGTCTCTCGGTTTGAGAGTACGACGGTAGTTTGCTTATTTCCACACTTAGGCTTGAAAACATGGCGTTAGAGGGTGAGAACTCGAAACAGCCCCCGAACGGCCCCGTGGGTGGCACCAACGCCTCCCACGGGACCAACGTAACTCGTAGGAACCGACCCCGCAGCCGCGGGTCTCCCAATTTGAGAGTACGACGATAATTTGCCTATTTCTATACTTAATTTTCATATTTCTACTTGGTTACTGATAATTTTAACTCATATATGCAATTTTTCAGCTTGATTAATTTTTTTGTAAAACTACTTGGTTATTGATATTTTTGTTTTTTGTATCCTATCATTTGTAGGATTTTTGCACGTGGATCAAATGAAGGAGGCAATGGTTTAAAACATGATGATTATTTATATGTTGTGGACATTCAGGATAATGTTTTTTTTGTGTTATAGTCGTGCAGGCTTTTGTTGTTTAGTTTTATGGCCGTGCGGGCTTTTATAATTTGATTGTTGGATTTTATAGCCGTGCGGGCTTTATAATAAGCAGGTTTTTCATTTACAGGTTTTGGAATGTCAAGAAAATAGAGGAAACTCTGCCCAATTTTTTTTTGGTCTGTGAATTATTAAGACGTGTAATATTTTTAACTTTGTATATATATTTGTTTATTAACAACATTCTCAATTCGCAATTTGTGATTTTTTTTATTGTTTTGCCTATAATACATATTTGTAACACCTCGTAGCAACCGACGATGCACTCACAGGAACCCCTATTTTAGGATTGGACAAAAAAAATACATTTTTTTAAAATTATAGATCAATATGGTCATGGACTTTGTCCATGACCATTTTTATTTTTTTTTGTCGCGCTTAAAAATGGTCGCGGCCAAAGTCCACGACCATTTTTTTTATTTTTTGTCACGGTAATGGGTCGCAGACTAGGGCCGCGACCAATTTTTTTAATTTTTTTTTGTCACGCACATGGGTCGCGGCCAAAGTCCGCGACCAATTTGTCACGGTTATCAGTCATGGACAAAGGCCGCGACCAATTTTTTTAATTTTTTTTTGTCACGCACATGGGTCGCGGAATTTGGCCGAGACCAATTTGTCACGGTTATGGGTCATGGACAAGGGCCGCGACCAATTTTTTCAATTTTTTTTGTCACGCACATGGGTCGCGGCCAATGGCCGCGACCAATTTGTCACGGTTATGGGTCACGGATTAAGGCCGCGACCCGTCACGGCATGGGTCACGGTCAAAGTCCGCGACCATCTGCCGTGACCCCTCTTGGCCGTGACCAAAAAATGGTCACGGACTTGGGCCGCGACCCACGAAAATGGTCACGCCAGAAATGGTCACGGCCCAAGTCCGCGACCCACAGTTTTGGTCAGGGATTTTGGCCGTGACCAATCGCCAGTTTTGGTGTAGTGTTCCCTATCATTAATCTTTGATTGGATTCGGTGGGGAGAAATTACACCCACTAGGGGTCTATGAGATAGACTTATGTATAGGAACCTGGCCAAGATGATTGACCAGGAAAATTAGTTTCTTTGTGATGGATAAACATACTTTTTTCAGCCTATAACATTATCCTAAAAAGAGTAGCACTCAAAGAGTTTGAAGCTGTGCAATCCACCGTACACAAGATAATGAAACTCTCTACTCCTTATGGAGCAGGGGAAGTGGAAGGTAATTAGGTGGAGGACTAAGAGTCTTACTTCACCTCGGTAGAAGAGAGGGAACCCCACAAAATGCAGACAACTTCCTATAATATTGATACCCTTGACCCAAGGGGTGAAAGGAAACTCAAGAAGGGAAAGACCACCGAGGAGGTAGAGTCCATCATCCTCAACGAGGACAAATCTGAAAAAAAAGGTCCAAATTGTCTTATCCCTAAGATAAAAAATAAAGGAGGAATTAATAAAGAAGCTGAGAGAACAGCAGAGTATATTTATCTAGATCCATGGCAATATGTCGAGGATTGACCCCAAAATTATTTATCGTCGACTTAATATAGATGAAAAGGATAAACTAGTGAAGCCGAAGAGGCTCACCTTTATAAGAGATCGGTATGATTTAATTCAAGACGAGGTAAAGAAATTACAGATCGCAGACTATATCAAAGAAGTCCAATACCCAGAATGGCTTTCAAATGTCGTCATTGTTCCCAAGCAAAATGGGAAATGGAGAATGTGTGTCGATTTCATAGACTTTAACAAAGCTTTACCAAATTTTATCTTCCCGATAACCCAGATTGATTAAATGGTGGATGTAATAGCATGACATGATCTCATAAGCTTTATGGATGCTTATTCCGGGTATAATCAAATTTCAATGCACAGTGATGGCGTTGTGAATACTTCCTTTATTACAAATAAAAAAACTACTTCTACAAGGTGATGCCCTTCAGCTTGAAGAATGCTGGGTAACTTATCAGAGATTGGTCAATAAAATATTTTAAGACCAAATTGGAAAGACAATGGAGACATACGTGGATGACATGATTACAAAGAGCCTGAAAGTCGAGACTCATGTGGCCAATCTGGATAAACTTTTGATACAATGGATTTATACATAATGAAGTTAAATCATGCAAAGTGTGTGTTCGATGTCGGCAAGAGAAAATTTATATGTTTCATTATCAACTAAAGGGGATTGAGGCCATTCCTACCAAAATTAAATAGTTGATTGATATGATGACGTAGATAATAATCAAAGATGTATAAAGCTGACTAGACGGAGGGTTGCCCTGAACCATTTTGTCTCCAGAGTAATAGACAAATGCTTACCATTTTTCAAAATTCTAGGGAAAGATTTTAATTGGGATGAAGAGTGTGAAAAGAAATTTCAAGAATCGAAGTTTTATATCGGCTCTATCATTCTCCTTTATCAGCTAATTCAATGAGAAATGTTGCATTTATATCTAGGTATCTTGGAATCGGCCATCAGTGCTACCATTGTTCGAGACGATTATGGAATTCAGAAGCCTGTATAATTCAATAGAAAAGCTCTGCAGGGGAAGAGTTAAAGTACCCAAAGATGGAAAAACTTCCATACTTCAAGAAAGATGAATCCATATTTCCAAACACATGCGATAGTGGTACTGACTGATACACCACTTAAGAAAGTCATTCATTAACCTAAGTAATCAGGTTGGTTAATGGTTTGGTCAGTGTAATTAGGTGAGTTTAACATTATTTACCAGCCAAGAAGTGCAATTAAGGGGCAAACATTAGAAAAAAGTAATAGAAAAGTTCACATAGAACACCAAAAGTGATTCAGAGATAACAAAAATATCATAAACTCCACATGGGGTTTAGAAATAAGCTATGAATGAGGAACCGCAAGCCGACAATACAGAGTGTGCAATAGAAAAATATTTCTTAATCAATAAAGGCACGATGGATGAAGGACCTTTCACAAAAGGAGGGCCCAACTGGAGCCTATCTATTGATGGTGCATCCTGCAAGAGTGAAAATGGAGCAAGTTTAATATTATCAACCCTAGATGGAACCGATGTAGAGTAAGCTTTGCAGTTTAACTTCAAAGAATGAAATAAAGAATTGAAGTATAAATCCCTACTGGAAGGACTTTCCCTATCTAAGTCTTTCAATGTCGGTTAGATGATTGCTCATAGTGACTCTCAGCTCATTGTCAACCTAGTTCCTGGAATTTATGAGGCCAAAAATGAAACAATGGCTAAGTACCAAGCTAGAGTGGGGAAAATTTTATAGAATTTCGATGAAGTTAAGATGAGAAGAATCCTAAGGACATAGAATGGAAGATCTGATGCATTGGTGAGACTTGAATTTGACATATGAACAAAGATTAGACGATCAGTGCCTCTTGAAATTTTACTCAAGCTGAGCATTAAAATTGAGGAGGTTGGCATGAGCCTCTCTTTGAACTTGAATTTAAGAGCGTCGTGGATGGATGTGACCGTCAATTACATCATAGATAGAAAATTATTCGAATCTAAGGCCGAGAAAAGAAAGATCAGATATTATGCAACTAAATTCATAATCATATTTGATGTGCTCTAAAAGAGTGGATTCTTTCTTCTGCTTCTTTGCTGTGTGCACCCCAAGAAGATAGGATTTTTTCATCGATACATGGACGATGGGTCATGTGAAATTCATGTACGTGGACGATCTTTGGACAAAGGGTCATCACTCAAGGGTATTTTTAGACGACTCTGGCAAAAGACTCTACAGAATATGTTTAGACTTGCGATAAATTCTAATGGTTTGATAGCATCCCGCATCAAGCCTATTAACCACTCTCATCTATATCATTTCCTTGGTAATTTGCAATGTAGGGGATAGACCTAATTGGCCCTTTACCTATAGCGAAGGGTAATTTATAGGTTTATAATGGTCGTGATTTATTATTTCTCTAAATCGGTAGAAGTTGAGGACATGGTAATAATACCTGAGGAAATATGGTTCAATTTCATTGGGAAAAAAATCATATGTCGGTATGGCCTCCCTAATATCAGATAATATAATGAAGTTCCAAAACAAATCCCTAGAAGCATCTTACACAAAGGTTGGCATCAAGAAATAATACTCGTCACCCGAATACTCACAAGTGAATGTGCAGATCGAGGTTACGAACAAAACGACCTTAGATGGGATAAAGAAAAATCTGGAAGATGCCAGGGGAAAGTGGGTAAATGAGTTGTATAAAGTTTGGTGGGCTTATAAACGAAAAATTGTTACTAAAGCCGTTTAATACAAGATTCAACTATTTAAGTATCTCCGAACTATTTTTTTAGGAAACTCTTTTCTAGAAATCAAATCAGTTTAATCACAAGATGTGTTTAAAAATATGCACGAGATCAGTTCAAGATTTGTTAACAAGTTTTGAAAAACAAAATTAAAATAGTTTTAAATTAGCACACAAATTAGAATGAGATGAGGAGATGTAGAAAGATTAATGACAAAAGATTTTTAACGTGGTAAAACCGCACCCAAATGAGATAACATCCACGACTCCCTCTACGGAGTAAAAAGAAAAATCCACTAAAACAAAATATAACAGTTACAAACTATATAACACACATGCACACAAATAAGACCTATACAAGTTTAGGAATGTACCCACTGGTGTCCTTATAACTTTTCTGCAGTTCTGATTGTTGATGTTGTTCTCCCAGTTTGCTAACTTCAACTTTGTTCCAGTGTTTACGTCGACTCTTGTTTCAATATATTATTACCAACACTTTCAGTGTTGTAGTGTGTAAGTGTTTGTGATGGTGATCTAGCACATGCATGCACACACTCACTCTAATTTTATAAACGGTCCTAACAAATTACAAATCAAATATATATGCTGTGATTTTGAGTTTCTCTCTTCGTAGGAAACTTGAACCTTATTTGACCTTTAAAATAAACCCAGAATCCATAGCTATCTTGCTCAGAAGACATATCAAGACCTTAATCAATTTCAGAGTTTTGAAAATGCTTTTGAAATTTAAAACCGCCAAGTGTGATTCCAACTAGGTCAAATGTCTTGTTTCAAAAGGACTAGAAACAGAAAATGTTATTGTTGATTTTGAGTATGAAAACATTTACAGAAAATAATCAACAACAGATTTCTCAAGACAAGAAACAGTAAATGCAGATCTAGGTGTAATGTAACATAAAATGCTCAGATCTAAAATTTCTATGAAACAGAAATACAGATCTAGCTTAATGCTTAAGTTGGACACAAGATCTTAAAACGAAGAGGTTACAGCACGAAACCACTATCAAACCACTCTCAAAACTCCCAAGCACTCAAGGTTGTGTTTGGTATATAACTGGTTGTAAGGACAAAAGTCTCCGATTGAGTCTTAATGTAGTGTTGCCTCAATTCCAGACAAAAACATTTAAATCATAGGATATTGTTCAAGTGTATCCTTCAAGCCTATGACAAGTGAAATTTGAAGACGTTGCGGCATTACTTTTCAAGAGAACATCATTGCCGATTTTTGTGCCAAGTTTCAAGTCATCAACATGTGGATTCCAATATCTCCTAAAGGTATGAATGCATTAATATATATATATATATATATAGGAGCTTGGAAATTTATTTTGGGTGTTAGTATTTTTCTGTTATTTTTTTTTTTGAATTCATAGTTCTAAAGATTTTGTGCTCGGACACCTTTCAGTAGAAAAATCATATCAAATAAAAAAAAATCAGAAAAATATGAAACTGGCGGCCACGCGTTTGTATCAAAATTATTTAGAATATTGGCCTACAATCTCGTTAGAAAAGTCGTTCAAACGACCTCGTTCGAACGAACTTCTAACGAGATTTAGAAATTGTTTATGTTTTCTCGTTAGAAGTTTCGTTCGAACGAATTCAAACTCGTTCGAACGAACTTCTAACGAAATTTCAGTTTCGAGCAGTTTTTTTTTACAGTTTTTTATAACTTCCCACTTTTCCCACTAATTTTCACCACCTTTACATAGTACGGAAAAGACATTTTCTAATATAACTTTTTCAGATTCTAAGAGTCTTTTCAGAGCAAAACTTTTAAGAAAAAGTTTCATGTTTTGTGTTTGATTTTTACGGATTAAACTCATCAAAAAACACATACACACCCATTTGTTTAGTTTATTCCAAGTACCTATTAATATATCATTTCTTGGAGAGTTTTGGCACCTGGTTTTCTCTACACCAACAAGAAGAGAGTTTGGGTTCTTCTCTACCCCAAAAAGGAGAAAAGTTTATTGCAGTGTTCTCACTGGAAAGAAAATCTTCGCGTGTGGGTTGATGATGAACATAGACCCATCGGTGAAGTTCGAGACTATGGAGGAGTCCACGGTTATTGGCTAGGCAGAGGTTGAAGACCAAGGAGCGCGTCAAGGCTTGGACGGACTCAAGTCAGTTTGTGTAAGTCCTCTTGTGTCGAGTCTTTGTAAAAACTACCATACTTAGTGAATTCGTGGCTAGGGCCGTTCGAGGTTTTTTCCATTTGGGTTTTCCTCGTACATCGGCGCGTCGTGTGATATTGTTTAATTTTATCTTGCTTAAATCACGTAGATGCATGCTTAGGACTAAAAGATAAAATTTGATTTAATTATCACACTTATGTTCTTTGGTGTTAAAATATATTTGGGTTAAATTGAAATTAATTCAATTCAAAGATAATTTATTTTGGTAAAATTTTGGTTTGGCCTAATTTGCAAAATGGATTATTCTTGTTAGGCAAATTTCTAGGACTTGAATTGAAATATTTGTTTTAAGTGAAAAATCAACTTGTGTGGATTTAATCTTATTTCACTTGGTTTAATTTTAATTTAAAATAGAAATTAAAATTTGGGGTTTGTTTATTTTGTGAACCATCTTACGCTTCCGCATCAATTTCATAAAAAGGAAAAATTATTTCTTAAAGAAATTAAAAAGGGGGCCCTCCGGGCGACTACATTGGTTTTGATAAAATAATTAGGGTTTGAAAAAGGGTTTGGATGAACAGGGTTAGGGTTTCTAACTCTGGTTTCTCTCTCTTTTCTCTCTTTCTCTCTCTAAATGACGAAGTGGCAAAAGTCTTCTAATGGCTAAGGGTTACCCTCATTATATAGGGGCTGAAAAGGATCGAGAAGGTAGAGGCAAATCGAGGGATGAGATTAAGTCTTCTCAAATTGACTTTAATCCAATGGATTAAGAGGATGGGTTGGTTAAAAAGCTTTTGATTGGAAGATAAGGGTTTCACAGGGATTGGTAAGGAACGCATGCAGAGCGTTGATAAGATCAATCCAAGGGCTCGCAATCAACAACAGTTTTATGTCTATAAAGAAACACAAATCCAACCGGTTCAAGAGTGACAGGTGTAGGGCTAAAATTAAACCTCACACGCGCGTCTAAAGAAATTACACAGCACCTCTTATAGTCTCTAGCGCTTTCGGTTTCTACCCAAGTGAACTTTACAGGGATAAAACCATCAATTAGAAATTATAGAATGATACCAAAACTTCTTAATTGCATTTTTAATTAAGAAAAAATTATTTTAAAATGTTTTAAAAATTCCCAAAAATTATAAAAAATATTTTTAAGGAAAATTAACACACACAACAGACATCCAATCAATATAACAAAATGTGTGAGAAATGTATGCAGTCTTAAAGTGTGTGAGTGTTTGTGGTTACACCTTGATCAGTCAAACAAGAGGAATGAAGTGTATTGAAGAGTCTGAGGCTCTTTGGTTTCTAGGATGGGGACTCAATTTTGTCTCTATTTCCAAATTATATGAACACTTATACAATGTAGACTCAAGTGAGTCAAGGGTATAAGATGCTTCAATCACCCCCTTTGGAAATATGAGACAAAATCTCCTTTGAGTCGGCCTAGACTCGTAGGGAGACAAAAAGAAAGCAAAAACCTATTCTTATACAAAAATTATATCTACCCATTTCCTAGAAAGGAAAATTACATAACTCAACAAATTATAATTCATTTCGCTATTACAACTGTTGAGAATAACTATGCGAAATCCTATAAATAATCACTAAGATCAAGCTCTTTAGAATATGTAAAAAATAAATGAACTCATTTGACTCAAATTTCTCCCCCATTTTGTCTCAAATGGACAAAGGGAAAAAATTATGTAAATCCAAGAGTTTAATTAACACAAACCATTCCTATTGATTTACTCAAAAAATGAATATATTGTAATCCAATGGTTTGGTAAACATATCTGCGAGTTACAAATCAGTAGGAAGATAATTTATTTCTAATTCCTTAGTTTCAACTAATTCGCGTATAAAGTAATGTCTTATTTTTATGTGTTTTGTTCGCGAGTGTTGAACAGGATTTTTAGAGATATTGATCACACTTTGATTATCACAATAGAGATGTAATTGTTCCTCTTTAATACCATAATCACTTAGCATTTGCTTAAGCCAAAGTAATTGAGGACAGCAACTGCCAGCGGCTATGTATTCAGGTTCAGCTATTGATAAAGAAGTGCAGTTTTATTTTTTACCACTCCAACCTACAAAGTTATTACTAATATAGTAGCATGCGCCTAATGTGCTCTTACTATCGTCAATACACCCTACCCAATCGGCATCAGTGTATCCTATTATAGTGCTAGGAGTATCATTGGTGTACCAAAGTCCTAAATTTAGAGTGCCTTTAATGTATTTTATAATTCTTTTCACACGAGTTAAATGGATCTCTTTAGGATTGTTTTGATAATGTGGACATACGCAAACGGCATACAAATATCAGGACGCGAGGCAGTAAGGTATAACAAGGTTCCTATCATATTACAATATAAAGTCGGATCTATGGATTTTCCAGTTTCATCCTTAGACAGTTTGACAGTAGTACTCATGGGAGTTTTAGCATCTTTTGCACTCTCAAGGCTGGATTTTTTAACAATCTCTAAAGCGTATTTAGATTGCGAAACAAATAGTCCTTCAAAATTTTGTTTGACTTGTAGACCTAAGAAGAATTGCAACTCCCCCATAAGAGACATTTGAAATTCTCTATGCATAATTTCAGAAAAAGATTTAACTTCATTATGGGAGGTTGATTTAAAGATGATATCGTCTACGTAAACTTGAGCTATAATGATATGTTTGTTAAAATGTTTGAAAAAAAGGGTTAGATCATTTCCTCCTCTCTTAAACCCTTTGTCTAAGAGAAAACTGGAAAGACGCTCATACTAGGCTCTTAGCACTTGTTTTAGGCCATACAGAGCCTTTTTAAGACGAACGACGTGATTTGGATATTTAGGGTCAATGAACCCTTTTAGTTGTTCTATATAGGTCTTCTCAGTCAATATTCCATTAAGGAAAGCATATTCGACATCCATTTGATAAAGCGTAAAGTGTAGGTAGCAAGCTATGGTAAAGAGACGACGGACATATTCTAATCGAGTAACAGGAGCACAAGTCTCGTTAAAATATATTCCTTCAATTTGAGAGTATCCTTGAGAAACTAATCTGGCTTTGTTTCTAATGACTATCCCACTTTCATCGAATTTATTTTTAAATATCCAACGTGTGCCAACAACCTTTTTATGATCAGGCCTGGGTACAAGATTCTAAACATCATGAATGACGAATTGAAAAAGTTCATACTGTATTGCAGAGATCCAATGAGGATCAATCAATGCGTCATTAACATTCTTTGGTTCCTCAAGGGAAACAAAACATGCATAATGAGCATAGTTTCTTAATTGATATATTGTATGAATAGTCTCACTGGGGTTATCAACAACGTTGTCTATGGGATGGTCTTTAGCAACCCAATTAGGTACTCCAGCTGTCTCAATTGGTAAAGAATCATCTATTTCTGGAGAGTCTTTTTCTAAAACATTTTCAGACTCATCCACAATAGTTGGTTCTCCAGTCTTACTCTATATATTAGTGTCACTTACAATTACGTTCATGGATTCCATTAAGGTCTTAGTGCAAAGATTGTAGACTCGGTATGCTCTACTGTTGGGGAGAATATCCTAGAAAGATGGCTTTATCTCCACGAGTCTCAAATTTGGATAATTGTTCTCTATCTTTGCAAACATAAAACTACTATTAAAGGTTATAAGATACTTAAGATTGGGCTTTTTCCCATACCAAAGTTCGTAAGGAGTTTGTTTAGAATTCTTTCTAAGATAGACCCTATTCATTATGTGACATGCAGTATGAATAGATTCTACCAAAAAATACTTAGGTAAGGATTTTGCATGAATCATAACACGTGCCATCTCTTAAAGGGTACTATTCTTTCTCTCATCAATATCGTTCTGTTGAGGAGTCTTAGGAGCACTAAATTCATGTTTGTAACCATTAGAGTCACAATACTTTATAACACCAGTATCAAATAATTCTCCACCTTTATCACTACGAATTTTATTTACTTGAGTATCTTTTTCATTTTCAATGCAAAGTAAGAATTTCAAAAAAGTTTGGAAAGTGTCAGATTTCTGTTTTAAGAAAGCTACCCAAGTGAATCTGGTGAAGTCATCAATCATAACAAGAATGTAACTGTGTCCACAGAGACTAACAGTTCGAAAAGGACCCATTAGGTCCATATGGATGAGCTCCAAGGGTTTAGAGGTAAAAATATCTTTGACTTTCTTATGACGGGCCTTAACAATTTTTCCTTCTTGACAAGATAAACAGACAATATTAGAAATAGGTTTGATCTTAGGAATACCTCTAACTATTTCTTGAGAAGACAGTCTACTAAGGTTTTCATAATTTATGTGACCCATATGATTATGCCATATCTCATTGTCATCCATTCTGGCAATGTTACAGACCTCAATACTGTTTTGAACAGTATAACAATTGTCCAGAGTCCTGAGTCCTATAATAATGCACTTACCTTTTTTATTTAAAATTTGCAATTATTCTTTTAGAAGGTGACAATATGATTTGAGTCATAAAATTGCGAGATACTGAGTAAGTTTGTCTTAAGACCTTTTACTAGAAAAACATTTTTAAGTAAGGGTCATCCTTCTTCTTGGAGAGTTCCTTTACCAATGATTTGAGATGATACACCATCACCAAAAAAAACCTTTTCCTCGAGTAAAGATGGGTTTATTTAAAAGTTTGGTAGCATCCCCAGTCATGTGTTTTGAACATCCAGAATCTAAATACCAACCAGAGGGAGTGTGTTCAACTTTTAATGCAGTAATACCAATATTACACTTCATCTGGGGTAATAGTTCATCTTTTCTAACCCAAATAGCTCTTGTTTTCATTTTGCGCTTATTTGCTCTTAATTGATAAAATTTACGAGCATTGGATTTCTTTTGAAAAATGTTTTGCAAATGAGGTTGAATTTTATGACAAGTATGAGCATTTGGTTTAGAAAAGTTTCTCGGAATCCTGCTTGGAAATGATATTTTAGGTTTAGTCTTTCTCCTTCTATAGTAAGAGTTTTTGTCTCGTTGTCTAGGAAGAACATAATTATTACGGCTTCTCCTAGAATAGTTAAAGTTTTGGTACACAGGAGAATTATATACAGGGTTGACTACACGTCTAGAATAGAAACCTTCAAAGGAATGACCATACAATTCACAGAAAGAGCAGTATAGATTGCTCGAAGATGGTATCTCCTTAGGAAAGTCTCTAAATGTAGACTTGATGTAATTTTGAGGTTGAACCTTATTCCTAGGGAGTACAGTTTGAAAGACCAAATCACTCTTCCTAATCAAGGGGCAGACATATTTAGTCTTAGGTGGACTTTCACACTAAGAGTAACTTGATTCCCCAATATCAAATTTACATTGGTTTTTGTCAAACTCATTTTTCAGAGAATGAAAGTCTGGACAAGTTTCTACAGGTCTTTTGCCTCTTGACACAAACTTAATTGGTTCAAAGATTTTAATTTCAGTCTTCAAATTGGGGCAAAATACTATTCCAATTCGATCATCAGAATTGGTTTTGGAATCAGCAACAAATCCATCAAAACAGTTTAAATTATTTTCAAATTTTACAAATTTTTTGAAGACTGTTGTTGTCTTTTCTTTGGATTGTTCCAATTCTAATAATGTCCCTTTATATTTTTTCTCCAGAGTTTCATTTTCTTCAATCAAATTCTTCAATTTTTGATCAAAAGTTTTGACTTCATTTTGATGAGTTAGACATTGGGTAGTATACTCTTCAGTGTTAAACTTAACCATCAGCCTAAGATCTTCTAATTTCTTACTGAGATCTTTCACTATCTTCTCTAGTCTAGTGCTTTTCTTGAGGGTTTTCGCATAAAGTGTGTGAATGTCAAAGAGTTCTTCAGTGTCTGAGTCACTGAGTGCAGTGTGTGAAGCGACCCCTAAGGATTCAATTCTTGAACTCACGCACCCATTGACATCGTCATTATCGCATTCCCTTTGACTCACACACCCCGTAGTAGAACTAGAAATATTCTCAGAAATTAAAGCATCTAAACCATTAGCAGCATGATTCGTAACAACAGATGTAGAGTCACTAGCATCATTCTCACACTCAGGCATAGGCATCTCATCATTATATATTATCTTGGCAAAGAAAGACATGCAAGGATCAAAACCATCAGAAGTTTAAGGTTCATCATTATCAGAGTCACTTGAATCATCTCATGTTTTGCAAATGTTGGCCCTAGTATGTTTATTAGCAGTGTTCAGTTTCACTCTACTGTCTTGTGCTATGTGTCCTAATTTTCCACATCTAAAACATTCAATGTCCTTGAAGTCTTTGTTGGGTATCATGTCCTTGTGATGTTTGTCTTGACCTTCTCATGAGGTTTGTAGTTAGACTAATTTAGATAATTTGGCTTGCCTTATCTATTTGCTAATTTATTTTTAAATTTGATAATTTTCTTAAATTTTTTTAACATTAAGGCAATTTGATTATCCAAACTATCTATATCACATTCCTCATCAAATCATCAGTATGAATAGTAAACTCAAGTTTCATCAACTTAGTGGAAAAACTCAAGTTGGAACTAGTCTGTTTCATATGGGACTGGGTCATTTGTTTCTTAAATTCTAATTCCATTTCCATAGTTCGTAGTTTACTACTGAGTAATTCAGGAGTGAGATTTTGATCACACATTTCCTCAATAGCCTTACTTTTGTTATCAAATTTCTGTGGTAACGACCTCAGAATTTTAGATACAATTTCATGTCTGTCATAAGCTATCCCATTAGCATGCAATTTGGTCAAAATGTCAGTTAATTTCATGTAAAATTCATCAAAGGTTTTAGAATCAGACATAATTGGGGAGGTATACTACGGAACAAGCATTTGAGTTTTAGCAGCCTTAACTCTAGTGTCACCTTCATGTGCAGTGATCAGTGTATCCCAAGCTTCCTTAGAAGTGGCACAAGATGATATCCTTTTGAACTCATGTTCATTTATGGACATAAAGATAGCATTATTGCCTTTGTTATTATTTCAAGAAGTTTGCTTCTCTTCTTTTGTGAACTCACTTAATGCTTTCTTAATCCTCTCATTACTTCTATCAGTGGCTGGTTTAGTAGGATAAGTGTAACCATTTTCAATAATATCCCATACATCATCTCCCAAGGTTCCTTGTATGAAAGCAACCATTCTTACCTTACAGTAAGAAAAGTTGTTTCCATCAAAGAGTGGGGGTCTGGTCAACTTACCATATCTTTCATTTTTCTCGTCCATTGTTTTGATTTTAAGAAAACAATTTCAGAAACACAAGATCTTATAAAAAAAGTCCAAATACCAATTGAAAAACTGTTACTAAAGCCGTTTAATGCAAGATTAATCTATTTAAGTAACTCTGAACTTTTTTTAGGAAACCCTTTTCTAGACATCAAATCAGTTTAATCACGAGATTTGTTTAAAAATATGCACGATATCGGTTCAAGATTTGTTAACAAGTTTTGAAAAACAAAACTAAAATAGTTTTAAACCAGCACACTAATCAGAATGAGATAAGGAGATGTAGAAAGATTAATGACAAGAGACTTATAACGTGGTAAAGCCTTACCCAACTGAGGAAACATCCATGACTCCCTCTATGGAGTAAAAAGAAAAATCCACTAAAAAAAATATAACAATTACAAACTATATAACACACATGCACACAAATGAGACCTATACAAGCTTAGGAATGTACCCACTGGTATCCTTATAATTTTTCTGCAGTTCTGGTCGTTGATGTTGTTCTCCAAGTTTGCTAACTTCAACTTTGTTCCAGTCTTTACGTCGACTCTTGTTTCTAGATCTTATTACCAACACTTTCAGTGTTGTAGTGTGTAAGTGTTTATGATGGTGATCTAACACATGCATGCACACACTCACGCTTATTTTTATAAACAGTCCTAACAAATTACAAATCTGATCTATATGCTGTGATTTCCAGTTTCTCTCTTCTTAGGAAACTTGAACCTTATTTGACCTTTAAAATAAACCCAGAATCCACGGCTATCTTTCTCAGAAGACGTATCAAGATCTTAATCAATTTCAGAGTTTTGAAAATGCTTTTCAAATTAAAAATCGCCAAGTGTGATTCCAACTAGGTCAAAGGTCTTGTTTCAAAAGAACTAGAAACAGAAAATGTTATTGTTGATTTTGAGTATGAAAACATTTACAGAAAACAATCAACAACAGATTTCTCAAGACGAGAAACAATAAATGCAGATCTAGGTGTAATGTAACATAAAATGCTCAGATCTAAAATTTCTATGAAACAGAAACACAGATCTAACTTAATGCTTAAGTTGGACACAAGATCTTAAAACGAAGAGGTTACAGCACGAAATGACTATCGAACAACTCTCAAAACTCACAAACACTCAAGGTTGTGTTTGGTATATAATTGGTTTTTATAAAAGAATTAGGATTTGAAAAGGGGTTCGGATGAACAGGGTTAGGGTTTCTAACTCTGGTTTCTCTCTCTTTTCTCTCTCTTCTCTCTCTAAATGATGAAGTGGCAAAAGTCTTCTAATGGCTTAGGGTTACCCTCATTATATAGGGACTGAGAAGGATCAAGAAGGTAGAGGCAAATCGAGGGATGAGATTAAGTCTTCTCAAATTGACTTTGATCCAATGTAATAAGAGGATGGGTTGGTTAAAAATCTTTTGATTGGAAGATAAGGGTTTCACAGGGATTGGTAAGGAACGCATGCAGAGCGTTGATAAGATCAATCCAAGGGCTCGCAATCAACAACAGTTTTATGTCTTTAAAGAAACACAAATCCAACCGGTTCAAGAGTGACAAGTGTAGAGCTAATATTAAACCTCACACGCGCGTCTAAAGAAATTACACAACACCTCTTATAGTCTCTAGCGCTTTCAGTTTCTACCCAAGTGAACTTTATAGGGATATAACCATCAATTAGAAATTATTGAATGATCCCAAAAATTCTTAATTGCATTTTTAATTAAGAAAAAAAATATTTTAAAATGTTTTAAAAATTCCCCAAAATTATAAAATTATTTTTAAGGAAAATTAACACACACAACAGACATCCAATCAATATAACAAAATGTGTGAGAAATGTATGCAGTCCTAAAGTGTGTGAGTGTTTGTGGTTACACCTTGATCAGTCAAACAAGAGGAATGAAGTGTATTGAAGAGTCTGAGGCTCTTTGGTTTCTAGGATGGGGACTTAATTTTGTCTATATTTCCAAATTAGATGAACACTTATACAATGTATACTCAAGTGAGTCAAGGGTATAAGATGCTTCAATAAAACGATAGGAAAGACTCCGACGGGGGAAACACCATTCGTTCTTGCCTATGGATCTAAAATTGTCATTTCGATAGAGATGGGGCTAACAAGTCACATAGTTCAAAATTATAACCTATAAGGTAGCCCTTAAGAGAGAAGAGTTGCTCCACATCAAATTTAAGAAATACGAGAAGATGCTATAGTCAGGTAGTCCTATTACCAAGATAGAGCTTCCAAGTTTTACCACAAAGGAGTGAAGTCACGACCTATTGCCAAGAGATACCTTATGATTAAGAAAGTCTTACAAAAGGCCAACAGACCACACACTAATTGGCATGGGAATTACAAGGTGATAGAGGAAGTCATCCCAGACACATATCGGCTTGAAAATCTTGAGGGTGAACTAGTCTATAATCCTTGGAATACTAATCACTTGAAAAAATACTATCACTAGTTTTTCAGTTTCATATTCTGTGAATTATGTTTCATGTTCACTTCCAGTTGTAGGATGTTTTAATGAGAAATATGCAAGCGTTTCCTCATCTTTTATTTCTATCTATTTATTTTTCATGAGTTCTAAGTATCAAAATATCATTTTATCATGGTGAATAGCTTAAAACTATCTCTCGGCGGTACGAGAGTGACTGACGAGTATTGGATCCAAAAATATCATTCTAGGAACCCTGAGAGGAGGTCAATTCCCTTAACACCCCTTAAGTGGGGAAGAGAAAGTAAATCATTTAAATATGGTTGATGTAGAACATCATTTAATTATACTGAATAAATTAAAACTCCCTCTCGGTAGTATGAGAATGACCAAAAGTCTCAGCCCCAAAATGTCACTGCAGAAATGCTAAGACTAGGGAGATCCCCTTAACATAATTTTTGGTGATGAAGGTTGAATAAAATCATTTAAGTATGATGCATGGAGAACACCATTTAACTATAGTGAAAAAAAATTAAAACTCTATATCGGTTGAAATAAGAGTGAGTAGGGAACCTTGGCTCCACAAAGTCACCCCAAGAAAAATGATAGGTGGAAATACCTTAAAATAATTGAATAAATGTCAATTCTTAAGTGACATGAGATCAAAAATCATGCCTGAAAACGAGCAATGCAAACAACTAACCCAGATATTACACCTTTTTTTAAATCAGAAATAACTAGCTTATACTCATCCCAACCACAACAAAATTATTTTAAAATTGGAAAAAGTTATTACAAATAGAATTGAAAATATTTAGATGTTCAAAAATAAGGTTTTCAAACATAGGGCACACACGACAATAGATGGTCACCCACAAAAGATCTTAGCCTAGTTATCCATAATTCTTACCTCCATCTCAGTAGGCACAACGAGGTTCTCATTCTGAGTTGTAGTCTTACCCTCATTTTCGCTAACCCTATTTACGGCCTCCTGTTCAGCAATAGTAGTCTCGACCTCTACAATGCTTGTCTCAGCATCGTCATGTACCTAATTGAGTGCTTCAACACTGCCTGCGTTAGCCTTAAATGAATTGATGATATTAGTCAAGTGAGGATCACTTGCCGCCAGATCAAGACGCTAGTTGGATACTCAAAGACAATAACCTTTGCGACTTTCTCCATGTATTGTATAGCATTGTCCAAAAATTCATGTGGCTCTTTAAAGTTTGTAATTAATATCTTGGACATGGCCTTCAATCTATCGACCTCATTGTCAGTCTAGTTCTTTAACTTCTATTCTAGTAAATCAATCTTCTCCTAGAGCCCATTCTTCAATGTCTGCATCCTCTCCCTATTGAGTGTTCTCCGATCCTAGGCTTTGGCATCATAGTCGGCCTTAATATTTATAACGTTCTCTTTAAGACTGTTGGCCTCAGACTACGCATTCTCGGCTAACTTCACATTATTATCAGCCTCAGTAGCATAAAGCTGGATGTCTTAAAGGGCTACGATGGACTATAGGATAAGAAGATGAGTTAGTATAGACGATATACAAACTTAAAGAAAGTCCAAGTATACTAGCAAGAATAAAAACTTTACCTGCCTAGCTCTCGGCAGCGTAAAAGTAAAGGCTCGAGACGGATCTTGGGCATCAAAATAGTGATTTTCACAGTCGTGGACAATTGAAGCAATGGCCTCTTAGGCCTTCAGTTAACTCCCAAGAAGTGAGTCGGCGTTCACACCCAGTTAGTCCAAACGAGTAGTCATCACAGTATCGTCTCTGATGGGCATAATGGGGTCAATGGCTTGCTTCTGAGGGGCTTTTTTTTGGGGGGGGGGGGGGTGGAAGAAGTCCCCTCGACGATATCTTTACTTTTTTTGGATCCCCCCAGTAGTGTTAGTCCCATCCGTTATAGACTTCTACCGAGGTTGTGTAAGGGCGACAGATTTGCCAAGCAGACGGGAAAAAATATTATTTGTTATCGGAGCAGCCATCTCCCAAACTTAATCAATAGTAACTTCTGGACAGTGTACAAAATAGAATATATGAATTAGTATTAGTCTATGCAAAATATGACTATAGTAAAGTTAAAGTTTTAAAGGAAGTTCTCACAAAGTTTAGTTAGGGGTTCCACCCCCAACCCAATGCGTTCAAGTAGTTTGGGGTCTATCAAATCCTAAAAAACAATAAGTCCTCCCTTATTGCCTTTGTTATCAGGTTGGTCTATATTTTTCCTTATCTTAGTTCTCAGAATAGGATCCATTTTGGCTGACATTAAAACACTGTCCCATTGCCTAAGGAACTTTGGCTCATCAGTAACAGATGACGCACTACTATCAAACTCCCAATCCCTAGAGATGAAGAACTTATAGGTCTTACAATCATGGTTTAAAGTTTGGTTGTTTTGGATTATTTTTTGTCTCAGTGATGAGCCAAAAGTGCTAGTAGTGGATACAGTATAATAGGCCTAAAAATAATCAACTGGGATATCTTCCTCATAGGCAATCTTGCAAATCTGAGCGACCTCAATGACCCAATGAGGGTCCTCTAGAAGTTCGACATAAGCTGAGTAGGAGACAACTCGATAGAGGCGAGAATTGCCTGGATGGACGGGTGAATATGTAGGCGAAAGGTGACTCTGAACATCTATTTATAAACGGCTGCCTCTCCTTCAATTTTGTTCTTGAAGGCATGCTAATACTTTAATGGAAACATTATATTGATAGATGACTCGACACCATACATATGTATCCAGATAATGAGGTTGGTCTCACGTATGCCACAGGGAATGGCAGTTGTGTACAACACATGTTCATTTTCTTCTTCCTCATCCTCCTTAATAATAGGAGCCTTACCCCTAGGATCATGACTTTTAAACTCGACCTCTTTAATGGTCGAGATGGGAATTTCCATTGATATTACCTTAACAACCACTTCAACCTCTAGCTCATTATCGAAAATATTGTAAACCATGGGCTCGGGATCCCCATGTTGGCGAGCAAGTGTCGTATTATGGCCATGATTACTGGACTTGACTGCATCTACCTCATTCCGATGATCAGTGGGAACCCTCAAGGACGCGTTAAAAAAGTCATCTCTAGACTTATATCATCTCGTGTGAGTTTTTAGAATATGATAAGGGATGTATCCATTGGTAGAAGGAGAGGAGAAGGAGTATTTGGAAGATAAAACTAACATGATATCACTTCTTAAGGAAATTACAGCTCTAGACTCGACTAAATATATGTATGTAAGGAGTGGAGGAGGATGTACTACAGATAGAGGACAGGGGTGACAGAAAGTTGATTCTTGACTTCAGCCTTTTACTTAGACTCAACCTCGGACCTATGAATCTCTCACGAAATACGCTCTCGGAGATGGACAAATTCTTCTACTACTTCAAATAGTTTACAGTACATGAAAAACAAGAATGAAATATGACTATCGTTGACCAAATATAAAAAAAACTTGAAATGAATTAGTCAAGAATGCGAAGAATAGCTCAAGTTAGCTTCAATTCGAGAACTCACCGAAAAATTTAACCAAGGCCTAAAAACTCATAAACTCGACAAATCTCAACCCAAAGTGGTATCTAAACCTTAAGTCTTCCCAAAACCACCTTTATCCTTGCCAAATACCGCTAGGAATGGTGGCCAAAAAAATTATAGCTCGCCAAAAAATGCAAAATAAGGTAAAAATTCTAACAAAGTTTACCATAAATCAAAAGTGATGGCTAAGAATGGTACTTAAGGAAAAAATGATGCTAGAAAAGGCAAGAATGGGAGGATAAATTAACTGAAGAAGAAAGGATGTAGAGAGAGAGAGAGAGAGAGAGAGAGAGAGAGAGAGAGAGATAAATTAAAGGCGATGATGACTAGTTTGCAATAGTGACAAATGGTAGAAGAATGTTTTCCTCTTGCTTCATTCACATCCTTTTTCTACCAGCATGTCTTTGTTCACCAAGTCTGAACAATTAACAGTCTCAAAAGCAGACAACCGTGATTTAATGACTAATTCAAGTCCATCGAGAAATTGGCTGCACATATCTTCCTCATTCCGTGTAAACCTAGAAGCAAACCGAGATAAGGCTGTAAGTTTAGCTTCATATTCTCTAACAGTCATGCTTCCCACATTCAACATGAAATATTCTTTCTCCTTTTATTTTTTTTACATTAGGGGAAAATATTTATCATACAAAGCTTTGACAAAATCATCCCATGAGATCACATTCCCACCTCCTGGAGTAATCAACAAATATTTTGTGGCATCCCACCAATATTTAGCTTCTCCTTTCAACATATACGTCGACAAGGTCACTCGTTAATTTTTAGGCATTCTCATCACCCCAAAAATAACTTCATTCTCTTTAACCCATACTTATGCCTCTGCAGGATCAACTGCTCCTTCAAATGAGGGTGGATTCATTTTAATAAATTTTTCGTGTGAAGTACTCCTTTCTTCTCGATGTATCACCTCCTCAGCCATAGCCAATGCTTGTGTCTCTAGTTACCTGGCTTGTTGTTCTTCCATCTGAGCCATAAATCTATCTTGCTACTCTGGCATTAAAGTCATAGCACGTGCCATTTTTTGCATATCGGTCAGTTGTTCTGGCTCGGGTTCCACATTTATTTGAAGATGTTGCTCAACTTACGGTTCTACTGGAATATTTGAAGCCTCATCTTCTATTCTCACATTTACATTCCCTCGTTCCATTCTTTTATATCTGAAATGAATCAAAGATATAACAACATATATATATATATATATACATATTTTTTCCTAACATAATCGTTAGTATCACACAAAACATATTTCTAACATTCGCTGCCAAATCTAGACTCTTCAAGCTCCAAAACCTCTAAACTTAGGATATGATACAAAAAGCTGACACACCCCAACCCAGTTACTTATAATTAAGTTTGAAAGTCAAAGCGAGTCATACCATGATTAATTAACCAAACCATAAACACGAGTTTTAATTTCAGAATCATCATTGTCAATCCATATAACTAAAAACCTTTTTACAACATCAGAGTAGTCATGCCCATAAAAACTTGCTTGAAGGATAAGTTAACGTAGTTACATCATTTACATTAAACCAAATCTTTGTTTCTCCCATTCCTGGCTAACCCAACCCAACCTCCTAGATTTGGCAGTGCCATCGCGTTACCTGAAAAAAATATGAACATATGAACCATGAGCAACATAGCCCAGTGAATGCATCACAACTATACTACTTCATGAATTTAAATGCAATAAATCATGTCTATATAATTATGTATTAACTTATCTGGCTCATTCATAATGAATGACCAAATTTTTCGAATCATGATTCACATATCCTGTCAAAATAGACAATTCTCCCCCATTCCTGATCGAGGAGTAACCCCTTGTCATTAATAGACGAATCTCCCCATTTCGGTTAGAGGAGTAACCTCCCATTTCGATAAACCAAAATGAAAATTTTATATTCATAACATTATGATCATATTCGTAACAGTATACAAATACATCATTCCAGTGAGTATACTCACATTGGGTTGTAAACTATGTATTTATGTTTTCTTCGGGTGGAGCTGAACTGGGTTGATTAGACCTTACTTAAATACTGTTACTAAAGTCGTTTAATATAAAATTAAACTAAGTAAGTAACTCTGAACTATTTTTTGAGGAAACTCTTTTCTTAAAATCAAATCAAATAAATCACAAGATGTGTTTATCAAAATATGTACGAGATCTGTTGAAGATTGGTTAACAGGTTTAGCAAATCAGTTTAAAAACTTAAACACAACACAACCATAAGAATTAGATGAGGAGATGTAGAAAGATTAAGAACAAGGGATTTTTTACGTGGTAAAACCTCAACCAACTGAGGAAACATCCACGACTCCCTCTACGGAGTAAACCAAAAATTCCACTAAAATAAATTATAAAAGTTACAAACTATATAACACACATGCACACAAATCGGACCTATACAAGTTTAGGAATGTACCCACTGGCGTCCTTCTAACTTTTTTGCAGTTTTGTTTATTGATGTTGTTCTCCAATTTGCTAATTTCCAATTCGTTCCAGTTCTTTACGTCGACTCTTGTTCTTGAGATCTTGTTTCCAACACTTTTAGTGTGGTAGGGTGATAGTGTTTGTGAAGGTGCTTTCTAACACATGCATGCACACACTCACACTGATTTATATAAACAGTCCTATCAAATTACATATAAGATCTATATGCTGTGATTTTATATTTCTCTCTTCTTAGAAAACTTAAACCTTTTTTTACCTTTATTTTAATCCCAGAATCCACGGCTATCTTGCTCAGAAGACGTATCAAGATCTTAATCAATCTCAGGTTTTGAAAATATTTTTGAGATTGAAAATCACCAAGTGAGATTCCAACTAGGTTGAAGGTCTTCTTTCAAAAGAACTAGAAGCATAAAATGTTTTTGTTGATTTTGAAGTTGAAAACATTTATAAAAACAAATCAACACAAGTTTTCTCAAGACGAGAAACTATAGATGTAGATCTATGTGTAATATAACATGAAACAACTAGATATAGTATTTCTATAAAAGTAGAAACACATATCTAATCAAATGTTTAAGTTGAAAACAAGATCTGAGAACGAAGAGGTTATAGCAACAAAAAATTATCAAACCAACACTCAGAAAACTCAAACACTCAAGGTTGTGTTTGGGAATATACTAGTTTTGAAATGGGTTAGGGTTTAAGAAATGGTTTGAATGATTTAGGGTTAGGGTTCCTAACTCTGGTTTCTCTCTCTCTCTCTTCTCACTCAAATAGACGAAGTGGCAAAAGTTCCATTTGGCTGAGGGAACGTCTCCTTATATAGGGGGCTGGGAAGGATCGAGAAGGCTGACCCAAATCAATGGCTACGATTTGGCCTCAGCAAGTTGACTTGGATCTAATGGCTATAGATACGCGATGATTAAAACCCTTGTGATTGGCTTGAGATAGGTTCACATGGATTGTATCAGGACGCGTGCAGATCATCGATTAAAGATAATCCAAGGGCTCGAACTGAGCACGGCTAATGTCTCACAGAGAAAATAAAAATGGTTCAATGACATCCTGACAGGTGTAGGGATATTACTGGATACCACACGCGCGTCCAAAATAAATTACAAACGCACCCTGATGTCTCTAGCACATTTAGATTCTACCCAAGTAAACTTTCAGCCAATAAAACCAAACATCCATAATTACAAAATGACCCTATTACTTTATAAAACCAATTTTAATTAAGATAATAATAGTTTTAAAATTATTTAAAATTCCCAAAAAAATATTAAAAAATAATTTGAGGAAAATTAACACACTAAACATAAACACACTCAATAATATGCAATATGTGATGTATGAATGCAATACTAATGTGTGTGGGTGTTGGTAAGTTTACCTTTGATCAAACAAACAAGAATAAAATGTAGACAATCTCTGAGGCTTTTTGGATTCTAGGAAAGGACACAATTTTATCACTATTTCAAAACTAGATGAGCACTTATACAATATAGACTCAAGTGAGATAAGAGTATAAGGTGATTCAATCTCCCCCTTTGGAAATATGAAACAAAATCTCCTTTGAGTCATGTAGGACTCGTAGGGCAACAAAAATTAGAAAAACCTATTCCTATAAAAGTTCTATACACCCATTTCCTAGAAAAGAAAAGTACATAACTCAACTAATTACAATTAAATACCCTATCACAACTGTTGAGAATAACTGTACAAAATCCTGCAAATAATCACTAAGATCAAGCTCTTTAGAAATATGTAGTAAAAATGAACTTATAAAGACTCAAATTTCTCCCCCATTTTGTCTCAAATAGACAAAGGAAAAATATGTAGGCCAAGGAGATTAATCATCACAAATCGTACCTATTGATTTACGCAAAGAAATAAATATATTGTAATCCAAAGGGTTGCTAAACATATCTACGAGTTGCAAATCGGTGGGAAGATATTTAATTTCTAATTCCTTAGTTTCAACTAATTCGCGAATAAAGTGATGTCTTATTTTTATTTGTTTTGTTCGCGAGTGTTGAACAGGATTTTTAAAGATATTGATAGCACTTTCATTGTCACAGTAAAGATGTAATTGTTTTTCTTGAATACCATAATCACTTAGCACTTGCTTAAGCCAAAGAAGTTGAGCACACCAACTGCCAGCGGCTATGTATTCAAATTCAGCAGTGGATAATGAAGTGGAGTTTTGTTTCTTACTAATCCAACCTACCAAATTATTACCAATATAATAACATGCGCCTGATGTGCTCTTACTATCGTCAGTACACCCTGCCCAATCAGCATCGGTGTATCCTATTATAGTGCTAGGAGTATCATTGGTGTACCAAACTCATAAATTTAGAGTTCCTTTAATGTACTTGATAATTCTGTTAACAAAAGTTAAATGACTCTCTTTAGGATTGTTCTAGTAACGAGCACAAATGCAAACATCATACGTAATATCAGGACGCGAGGCAGTAAGATATAGTAAGGTTCCTATCATACGACGATATAGGGTTGGATCTATAGATTTTCCAGTTTCATCTTTTGATAGTTTTACCATAGTACTCATAGGAGTTTTAGCATCTTTATCACTCTCAAGGCCGAATTTTTTGACAATCTCTAATGTGTATTTAGATTGTGAAACAAATAATCCGTCTCAATTTTGTTTGACTTGAAGACCCAAGAAAAATTGCAACTCCCCCATGAGAGACATTTGAAATTCTTTATGCATAATTTCAGAAAAAGATTTAACTTCTGAGGGAGAAGTTGATCCAAAGATGATATCGTCAACATAGACTTGAGCTATAATGATGTGGTTGTCAAAATGTTTTACAAATAAAGTTTGATCATTTCCACCTCTCTTAAAACCTTTATCTAAGAGAAAATTGGAAAGGAGCTCATACCAGGCTCTAGGCGCTTATTTTAGGCCATGCAAAGTCTTTTTAAGACGAAACACATGATTTGGATATTGAGGGTCAATGAACCCTTTTGGTTGTTCTACATAGGTCTCCTCAGTCAATATTCTATTAAGGAATGCAGATTTGACATCCATTTGGTAAAGTGTAAAGTGCAAGTAGCAAGCTATAGCAAAGAGAAGATGAACAAATTCTAAACGAGTAACTGGCATAAAAGTCTCATTAAATTCTATTCTTTCAATTTGAGTATATCCTTAAGCAACTAATCTAGCTTTATTTCTAATGATTATCCCACTTTCATTAAATTTATTTTTAAATATCCAACGTGTGCCAATAACCATTTTGTGATTAGGCCTAGGTACAAGATACCAAACATCATGAATGACAAATTGAAGAAGCTCTTCCTGCATGGCAGAAATCCAGTGAGAATCATTCAATGCCTCATTTACATTCTTTGGTTCCACAAGGGAGACAAAACATGCATAATGAGCATAATTTCTTAATTGAGATCTTGTACGCACGGGCTCAATAGGATTACCAACAACGTTGTCTATGGGATGGTCTTTAGAAACCCAGTTAGGTACCTCAGGTGTCTCAATTGGTAAGGAATCATCTATTTCTGAAGAGTCATTTTCCAATACATTTGCAGGCTCTTCTACAATAGTTGATTCCCCAGTCTTAATCTCTACAGTAGTGTCACTAACAATTAAATTTATGGATTCTATTATGGACTTAGTGCAAAGATTGTAAACACGGTAGGCTCTACTGTTAGGCGAGTATCCTCGAAAAATAGCTTTATCTCCACGTCTCTTAAATTTGGATTAAGTGTTCTCTGTCTTTGCAGACATAACAGGTACTACCAAAAGTTCTAAGGTACTTAGATTTGGTTTTTTCCTATACCAAAGTTCATAAGGAGTTTGTTTCGAGTTCTTTCTAAGATAGACCCTATTGATAATGTGACACGTAGTACGAATAGATTCTACCCAAAAACATTTAGGTAAACATTTGTCATGTAACATAACACGTGCCATCTCTTGAAGAGTACGATTCTTTCTCTTAGCGATACCAATTTGTTGAGGAGTCTTAGGGTCACTAAACTCATGTTTGTAAGCATTATAGTCACAATACTCTATTATACCTGTGTCTTTGAATTATCCACCTCTATCACTACGAATTCTATTTACTTGAGTGTCCTTCTAATTTTCAATCCGGAGAAGTATTTTTTTTTAAAGTTTGAAAAGTGTCAGACTTTTGTTTTAAGAAGGCTACCCAAGTAAATCTAGTGAACTCATCAACCATAACAAGAATGTAACTGTGTCCATAGAGACTAATAGTTTGAGAGGGACCCATTAGGTCCATATGGATGAGTTCCAATGGGTTAGAGGTAAGGATATCTTTGACTTTCTTATGAGATGCCTTAACAATTTTTCCTTCCTGACAGGAACCATAGACAATATTAGAAATAGGTTTGATTTTTGGAATACCTCTAACTATTTCTTAAGAAGACAATCTACTAAGATTATCGTAATTTATGTGACCCATCCAGTTATGCCATATCTCATTGTCATCCATTCTGGCAATATTACAGATTTCAGAACTATTCATGATAGTATAGCAATTTTCATGAGTCCTGAATCCTGTAATTATACATTCACCCTTTTCATTTAAAATTTTCAATTATTCTTTGAAAAGGTAATAGTATGATCTGAGTCACAAAATTGTGAGATACTAAGTAGATTAGCCTTAAGACCTTTGCCTAGAAGAACATTTTCAAGAACATGTAGTCCTTCTTCTTGGAGTGTTCCTTTACTTATGATTTGGGATGATACTCCATCAACAAAAATAACTTTTCCTCCAGTAAACACTACACCAAAAACAGGATTCTGGCACGGTTTAAAACTGTGCCAGATCAAATCTGGCACGGTTTTGAACTGTGCCAGAATCAGGTGTTCCGAAATGGGAATTTCTTTCTGGCACGGCTCAAAAGTGTGCCAGAATCAGCCAAACAGGAACACTTCTGGCACACTTTTAAACCGTGCCAGAATTTGATATTTCTGGCACACTTTTGGCACAGTTTTTAACTGTGCCAGATTCAACAAATTAGGAACACTTCTGGCACACTTTTGGCACAGTTTTTAACTATGTCAAATTCAACACAGTTTAAAAAAAATTAGCACAGTTTAAAACCGTGCCAAAATATGATACACTTTTGCCACGGTTTTGAACTGTGCCAATTTTTTTATTTTAAAAAAAAATATTTGAAAGCACAAAATTCACAAATTAATAATATTGTGCGTTATTAATAAACTAATGTACATACAAACTTCAAAATATTACAAGTCTTTAACTGCTCATAGGCCCTAAAAAAATTGGGCAGAGTTTCCTCTATTTTCTGGGCATTCCAAAACCTATTAATACAAAAACCTGCCTAACATAAGCCCGCACGGCCACAAAATATAACAATTAACTTACAAAATCTCTCATGTCCATAAAAGTCAATAATAAAACAACAAAAGACCGTACGGTCATGACACAAAAAAATGGATTCATTAATAAACCCCTTGTTGTAAACCATTGAGTTCTTTGTGTGTTCCATGCGAATAAAAGCCAACGATAAACTCTTATCCTGCAAAAAAAATAGAATACAAAAAATATACGATATTAGTAACCCAATAATTTACAAAAAAGAAATACTCAAAACAAAAAAATTACATATATGAATGAAAATTATTTCCATACTCACAAACCGGGAGACCCGGGACTACGCGGTCAGTTTCTACAAGTTACATTGGTCCCGTGCGAGGTGTTCGTGCCTCCTACGGGGTCACTTGGGGGCTCGTTTGGGTCTTCACCCTTTAACGGCATGTTTTTAAGTTTAAATGGTGATTTTTGCAAATTATTATCCTAGTCACAAACCGGGAGACCCGGGACTACGCGATCAGTTCCTACAAGTTACATTAGTCCCGTGCGAGATGTTTGTGCCCCCTACGGGGTCGTTTGGGGAGTGGTTTGGGTTTTCACCCTTTAACGGCTTATTTTTAAGTTTAAGTGATGATTTTTGCAAATTATCATCATACTCTCAAACCGGGAGACCCGGGACTACGCGGTCAGTTCCTACAAATTACATTGATCCCGTGCGAGGTGTTCGTGCCTCCTACGGGGTCGTTTGGGGGTTGGTTTGAGTTTTCACCCTTTGACGGCGTGTTTTTAACTAAGTGTGATTTTTGAAAATTATCATCATATTCTCAAACCGTGAGATCCGGGACTATGCGATCAGTTCCTACAAGTTACATTGGTCCCGTGCGACGTGTTCGTGCCTCTTACGGGGTCATTTGGGGGCTGGTTTGGTTTTTCACCCTTTAACGGCTTGTTGTTAAGTTTAAGTGGTGATTTTTACAAATTATCGTCATACTCTCAAACCGGGAGACCCGGGACAATGCGGTCAGTTCCTACAAGTTACATTGGTCCCATGCGAGGTGTTCGTGCCTCCTACGGGTTCATTTGGGGGTTGGTTTGGGTTTTCACCATTTGACAGCTTGTTTTTTAGTCCAAGTGTGATTTTTTCAAATGATCGTCATATTCACAAACCGGGAGACCCGGGACTACGCGATCAGTTCCTACAAGTTACATTGGTGTCCTGCGAGTTGTTCGTGCCTCCTACGGGGTCGTTTGGGGGCCGATTTGGGTTTTCACCCTTTAACGACATGTTTTTAAGTTTTAAGTGTTGATTTTTGCAAATTATCATTCAATTCACAAACCGGGAGACCCAGGACTACGCTCTCAGTTCCTACGAGTTACATTGGTCGCGTGCGAGGTGTTCGTGGCTCGTACGAGGTTGATTGGGGGCCGATTTGGGTTTTCAACCTTTAACGGCATGTTTTTAACTATAAGTGTGATTTTTGCAAATTATCATCCTACTCTCAAATCGGGAGACCCGGGACTACGCGGTCAGTTCCTACAAGTTACATTGGTCCCGTGCGAGGTGTTCGTGCCCCCTACGGGGTTGTTTGGGGGGTGGTTTGGGTTTTCACCCTTTAACGACTTGTTTTTAAGTTTAAGTGCTGATTTTTTCAAATTATCGTCATACTCTCAAACTGGGAGATCCGGGACTATGCGGTGAGTTCCTACAAGTTACATTGGTCCCGTGCGAGGTGTCCGTGCCTCCTACGGGGTCGTTTGGGGGTTGGTTTGAGTTTTCAGCCTTTGACGGCGTGTTTTTAACTAAGTGTGATTTTTGCAAAATATGGTCATATTCTCAAACCGGGAGACCCGAGACTACGCGATCAGTTCCTACAAGTTACATTGGTCCCGTGCGAGGTGTTTGTGCCTCTTACGGGGTCATTTGGGGGATGGTTTGGGTCTTCACCCTTTAAAGGCTTATTTTTAAGTTTAAGTGTTGATTTTGCAAATTATCATCATATTCTCAAACCAGGAGACCCGAGACTACGCGGTCAGTTCCTACAAGTTACATTGACCCCATGCAAGGTGTTCGTGCCCCCTACGGGGTCGTTTGGGGGGTAGTTTGGATTTTCACCCTTTAACGGCTTGTTTTTAAGTTTAAGTGCTGATTTTTGCTAATTATCGTCATACTCTTAAACAGGGAGACCCGGGACTACGCGCTCAGTTCCTAAAAGTTACATTGGTCCTGTGCGAGGTATTCGTGCCTCCAACGGGGTCGTTTGGGGGTTGGTTTGAGTTTTCACCCTTTGACGGCATGTTTTTAACTAAGTGTGATTTTTGCAAATTATCATCATATTCTCAAACCGGGAGATCTGGGACTACGCGGTCAGTTCCTACAAGTTACATTGGTCCCGTGCGAGGTGTCCGTGCCTCCTACGGGGTCGTTTGGGGGGTGGTTTGGGTTTTCACCCTTTAACGGCTTATTTTTAAGTTTAAGTGCTGATTTTTGCAAATTATTGTCATACTCTCAAACCGAGAAATCCGGGACTACGCGGTCACTTCCTACAAGTTACATTGGTCTCGTACGAGGTGTTCGTGCCTCCTACGGAGTCGTTTGGGGGCTGGTTTGGGTCTTCACCCTTTAACGGCATATTTTTAAGTTTAAGTGGTAATTTTTGCAAATTATTGTCCTAGTCACAAATCGGGAGACCCGGTAGTACGCGGTCAGTTCCTACAAGTTACATTAGTCCCGTGTGAGGTGTTCGTGCCCCCTACGGGGTCGTTTGGGGGGTGGTTTGGGTTTTCACCCTTTAACGGCTTGTTTTTAAGTTTAAGTGCTGATTTTTGCAAATTATCATCATACTCTCAAACCGGGAGACCCGGGACTACGCTGTCAGTTCCTACAAGTTACATTGGTCCCGTGCGAGGTGTTCGTGCCTCCTACGGGGTCGTTTAGGGGTTGGTTTGGATTTTCACCATTTGACGGCTTGTTTTTGAGTCTAAGTGTGAGTCTTGCAAATTATCGTCATATTCACAAACCGGGAGACCCGGGACTAGGCTATCAGTTCCTACAAGTAACATTGGTCTCGTGCGAGGTGTTCGTGCCCCCTACGGGGTCGTTTGGGGGGTGGTTTGGGTTTTCACCCTTTAACGGCTTGTTTTTAAGTTTAAGTGCTGATTTTTGCAAATTATCGTCATACTCTCAAACCGGGAGACCCGGGACTACGCGGTCAGTTCCTACAAGTTACATTGGTCCCGTGCGAGGTGTTCGTGCCTCCTACGGGGTCGTTTGGGGGTTGGTTTGGATTTTCAGCATTTGACGGCTTATTTTTGAGTCTAAGTGTGAGTCTTGCAAATTATCATCATATTCACAAACCGGGAGACCCGGGACTAGGCTATCAGTTCCTACAAGTTACATTGGTCTCGTGCGAGGTGTTCGTGCCCCCTACGGGGTCGTTTGGGGGCTGGTTTGGGTTTTCACCCTTTAACGGCTTGTTTTTAAGTTTAAGTGCTGATTTTTGCAAATTATCGTCATACTCTCAAACCGGGAGACCCGGGACTACGCGATCAGTTCCTACAAGTTACATTGGTCCCGTAAGAGGTGTTCGTGCCTCTTACGGGGTCATTTGGGGGCTGGTTTGTGTCTTCACCCTTTAACGGCTTACTTTTAAGTTTAAGTGTTGATTTTTTCAAATTATCGTCATATTCTCAAACCTGGAGACCCGGGACTACGCGGTCAGTTCCTACAAGTTACATTAATCCCGTGCAAGGTATTCGTGCCCCCTACGGGGTCGTTTGGGGGGTAGTTTGGGTTTTCACCCTTTAACGGCTTATTTTTAAGTTTAAGTGCTGATTTTTGCAAATTATCATCATACTCTTAAACCGGGAGACCCGGGACTAGGCGCTCAGTTCCTAAAAGTTACATTGGTCCCGTGCGAGGTATTCGTGCCTCCAACGGGGTCGTTTTGGGGTTGGTTTGAGTTTTCACACTTTGACGGCATATTTTTAACTAAGTGTGATTTTTGCAAATTATTGTCATATTCTCAAATCGGGAGATTCGGGACTACGTGGTCAGTTCCTACAAGTTACATTGGTCCCGTGCGAGGTGTTCGTGCCCTCTACGGGTTCGTTTGGGGGGTGGTTTGGGTTTTCACCCTTTAACGGCTTGTTTTTAAGTTTAAGTACTGATTTTTGTAAATTATCGTTATACTCTCAAACCGGGAGATATGGGACTTCGCGGTTTGTCCCTACTAGTTACATTGGTCTCGTGCGAGGTGTTCGTGCCTCCTACGGGGCCGTTTGGGGGCTGGTTTGGTATTCACCCTTTAACGGCATGTTTTTAAGTTTAAGTGGTTATTTTTACAAATTATCGTCCTAGTCACAAACCGGGAGACCCGGGACTACGCGGTGAGTTCCTACAAGTTACATTAGTCCCGTGCGAGGTGTTCGTGCCCCCTACGGGGTCGTTTGGGGGGTGGTTTGGGTTTTCACCCTTTAACGGCTTGTTTTTAAGTTTAAGTGCTGATTTTTGCAAGTTATCATCATACTCTCAAACCGGGAGACCCGGGACTACGCGGTCAGTTCCTACAAGTTACATTGGTCCCGTGCGAGGTGTTCGTGCCTCCTACGGGGTCGTTTGGGAGTTGGTTTGAGTTTTCACCATTTGACGGCTTATTTTTGAGTCTAAGTGTCATTTTTGCAAATTATTGTCATATTCACAAACCGGGAGACCCGGGTCTACGCGATCAGTTACTACAAGTTACATTGGTCCCGTGCGAGGTGTTCGTGACCCCTACGGGGTCGTTTGGGGGGTGGTTTGGGTTTTCACCCTTTAACAGCTTATTTTAAGTTTAAGTGCTAATTTTTGCAAATTATCGTCATACTCTCAAACCGGGAGATCCGGGACTACGCGATCAGTTCCTACAAGTTACATTGGTCTCGTGTGAGGTGTTTGTACCTCCTACGGGGTCGTTTGGGGGCTGGTTTGGGTCTTCACCCTTTAACGGCATGTTTTTAAGTTTAACTGGTGATTTTTGAAAATTACCATCCTAGTCACAAATCGGGAGACCCGGGACTACGCGGTCAGTTCCTACAAGTTACATTAGTCCCGTGCGAGGTGTTCGTGCCCCCTACGGGTTCATTTGGGGGCTGGTTTGGGTTTTCACCCTTTAACGGCTTGTTTTTAAGTTTAAGTGCTGATTTTTGCAAATTATCATCATACTCTCAAATCGGGAGACCCGGGACTACGCGGTCAGTTCCTACAAGTTACATTGGTCTCCTACGAGGTGTTCGTGCCTCCTACGGGGTCGTTTGGGGACCGATTTGGGTTTTCACCCTTTAACGGCATGTTTTTAAGTTTTAAGTGTTGATTTTTGCTAATTATCATTCAATTCACAAATCGGGAGACCCAAGACTACGCTGTCAATTCCTACAATTTACATTGGTCGCGTGCGAGGTGTTCGTGGCTCGTACGGGGTCGATTGGGGGCCGATTTGTGTTTTCAACCTTTAACGGCATGTTTTTAACTATAAGTCTGATTTTTGCAAATTATCATCCTACTCTCAAACCGGGAGACCCGTTACTACGCGGTCAGTTCCTACAAGTTACATTGGTCCCGTGCGAGGTGTTCGTGCCTCCTACGGGGTCATTTGGGGGCCAGTATTGATTTTCACCCTATAACGGCATGTTCTTAACTCTAAGTGGTGATTTTTTCAAATTATCGTCATACTCTCAAACCGGGAGACCCGGGACTACGCGGTCAATTCCTACAAGTTACATTGGTCCCGTGCGAGGTGTTCGTTCCTCATACGGGGTCGATTGGGGGCCGGTTTTGGTTTTCAACCTTTAACGCCATGTTTTTAACTATAAGTGTTATTTTTTCAAATTATCGACCTACTCTCAAATCGGGAGACCCGGGACTATGCGGTCAGTTTCTATAAGTTACATTGGTCCCGTACGAGGTGTTCGTGCCTCCTACGGGGTCGATTGGGGGTCGGTTTGGGTTTTCAACCTTTAATGGCTTGTTTTTAACTATAAGTGTGATTTTTTCAAATTATCATCATACCCTCAAACTGGGAGACCCGGGACTACGCGGTCAGTTCGTACAAGTTACATTGGTCCCGTGCGAGGTGTTCGTGCCTCCTAGGGGACCGTTTGGGGGTTGGTTTGGGTTTTCACCCTGAAACGACTTGTTTTTATCATTTGTATATATGCAGATATATGCATATATGCAGATATATTTATTACGTTTTACTTTTGATTTGTTAGGTCTCTATCATCAGCGTTTTATATTTATTACGTTTTACTTTTGATTTAAGTTTGTGAATCTTCTCTGTGATCTAAGAGAAAAGCTAATTGTCAAATTCAACCCACCCCATTCCCCACCCATATATGCAATCATATATGCACCATATATGCAGATATATGCATATATGTGCATTTATGCAGATATATGCATATATGTGCATATATGCAAGCATATATGCAGATATATGTTGCATATATGTTGCATATGATGCAGATATATGCATATATGCAGATATATGCATATATGCTGCATATATGCAGATATATGCATATATGTTGCATATATGCATATATGACCTGATGGAGACAGCGAGGGAGGGAGGCAGAGAGGGAGGCAGCGAGGGAGGGAGGGAGGGAGGGGCAGTAGAATTTTCAACCAACTGACCTGCTTCTTCTTAGAATTGTCAAATTCAACCCACCCCACTCCCCACCCATATATGCAATCATATATGCATCATATATGCAGATATATGCATATATGTGCATATATGCAAGCATATATGAAGATATATGTTGCATATGATGCAGATATATGCATATATGTGCATATATGCAGCATATATGCATATATATTCATATATGCAGCATATATGTAGCATATATGTGCATATATGCAGATATATGCAGATATATGCATATATGTCCATATATGCAACATATATGCTTGCATATATGCACCATATATGCATATATGACCTGATGGAAGCAGCGAGGGAGGGAGGCAGAGAGGGAGGCAACGAGGGAGGGAGGGAGGGAGGTAGAGAGGGAGGGGCAGTAGAATTTTCAACCAACTGAGCTACTTCTTCTTAGAATTTTCTCTCTTCAGATATTCAGAGAAGAACTACTCCATCATTGGACACCACACTTCAGCTCTGCCTGCAATATCAAGAAAAAGAATAACTAAGAATAGATAAGCATCAATACTCCTAAGAATTAGAAAATAGCATGATAAATTACATAAATAATAAATTTTCGTACTTTTTGTGCCTTCATGAGTTGGTACACAGTATGGCCAAAATGAAAGCAACAGAATAATTTAAAAGCATATGATGTATATCTAGTGCAATAAAGGTAGCAAAATGCCTCGAGCAATTAACAGTGCCCAACAATCCAGTGCATAAATCTTTGTTCCAATTACTTGAGGTCAGCGATATGTATTATGCTTTGTCATCCAGTTATACTTGGGATTCATACATCACTAACTAGTATGTCATTCTCTAAGGTATACATCCAAGTAAAATTTGAGACCTCCAAGCATTATTGTCTATGTTAATTGTAACATTCTTCCTTAGTAGTGCACTTACAGGTTTAGTTATGTCCAAATAATCTAAAGTGTTTATGTATAAGAGGCTTAAGTCCACTCGCTATCCTCTGCGTAAACAAAGTACCACTTGCTCAACATTTACAAGCAAGTCACATGCGCTACATTCCACCTAGCTCAGGCAAAGGCAGTGCTCGATGAATCAAGCATTTCGCGAGTGCTCCATGGGACACCTGAGGGTATTGGATTGGAGCCTGGAAATGAAACCAATCTATGGGAACCCCCTATTTGAATACACCCCATAGATTATGACTAAACGAAGACAAATGAATAAGTGACTTCCAAGAACCATGCATGCCTTTAGTAACAATTAATAATATTTCCCCAAATGGCACATTAAGTCTCATGAATTGTATAAAAGTAGTGGTCATTTACTGAAGATGGGAAATTGAATTTGAAATAAGAATTTTATTATGTTAGAAGTAACAGGCCTTACTCAGTTTCTAAGTGTGAAGACAAAATGCGAAAAGTAAAAAAAAATGCTAATATACGATCTTTGAAGATTAAATCAAACCTCAAATCAGCCTTAGCAAATATAGGATCTTTGAAATAATTTCGTGTAATATTTCGTATCCATGTCATATATCTCTAATCTTCGACCCCTGTTAGGATCAACATGACCACCTCCATAGATTCGCCTATTCCTGCAGATCCTTCAACAACTGGTGTTTTGCCATATTCATCTGAAATTCATGAAAATAACCAATATTGTTGCCAAGAACAATAGGATTACTACACAATCTAATCTCATTTCATTCAACATTCTACCATTCATATTGGCCACTAACATCTCATTTTCAAGAGAAGACGCCATTGGTATAATTACCCTAACAAATAAATTGGTATTAATCCTCTAATTTTAAGAGAGTACAGAGAGAGGCAAAATGGTTTACAATAATCTTCAAAGTGAGCAGAGTCATTTAATTAAAACTCCATCATATTTCAGAGAGTAAATGTGATTCATAAACCATCAAGTTTTAGCTAATTTAAGAAACCAAGTATATGGTGTATCAATAAAGGAAGTGTTCATTGGCCTGCTTTGGGAATAAAACAAAATAATACCCATTATTTAAAAAGTGGTACACATATGCATATACACATTATTTAACATCAATCACATGCATTGTAAAAATAATGACACAAATAAAACTAAACTCATATACTTCTGTGGGAAATAATGACTTAAATTAGGTCACCTACAAAGAAAAAATAAATAAGAAACCCCAAAAATTAAAATCAGAATCATACATGTAAACAAATCTAAAATTCGAAATAGATCTTAATCGAAATCAAAATGATGCCCTAAATCATCCCATATTTTCAGATCAAGAGGAAGATTGGGCAAAAAAAATGAAGCCCTAATTTTCTGATCAACAAAGGAAAAAGAGGATTAATCAGTGATGAAGTACGGAAATTGAACTATGTAGACATAAGAATCTGACAATTTCGTACCTAATGTTAATACAAATAGTTAACATCTCAAACATCAGGTGTGTGGAATTTTTGAGCGTGGGATTTCATACCTGGTGGTGACCGGTGCTGATACGGTGGAGGAAGCCTTGGATTTCATAGATTGGAAGGAAGTGGTAGCAACCGGAGAGGGATGTAGCATGGGAGGGGTAGAGAAATGAGAGGCGATGAGTTAGATTGAGACGGGCCACGATAGGGTTTGTTTTTTAGATCACCAGTAGTGGGGGAGGAGGGGGAGGGGTGAGGGAGATTACTAGTAGGCGGCGGCGACTGGATGTACAGACCGGCTGGAGATGGTAAGCGGGTGAGGGGAGGGAGAGAGTCGGGGAGCGGGAGATTGAAAGATGAGAGAGGAAAGAGGAAAGAGAAGAGGGAAACTAAACATAATATTTTTATGGGGTCTTTTATATTTTAATCAAGTGTACTCAATTTTGGCACACTTTAAAACAGTGCCAAATTTTGGCACTATTTTAAAGTGTGCCAGATTGTCCTTAAACCGTGCCAGAATCTGGCACTGTTTAAAACTGCGCCAGATTTTTAACATCAGGGTGTGCCAAATTACTGTTTTTGGTGTAGTGAAAGCTGGTTTTGTTTAAAAGTTTTGTATCATCACTAGTCATGTATTTTGAACATCCAGAATCTAAATACCAACCAAAAGATGTGTGTTCAGATTTTAAAGCAGTAATAACAATGTTACACTTCATCTGGGGCAATAGATCATCTTTTTTAATCCAAATTGCTCTTGTTTTCATTTTGCACTTATTTGCTCACATTTGATAAAATTTGTGAGCATTCGATTTTTGTTGAAAAATGTTTTGCGCATGATTTTGAATTTTATGAAGCACATGAGCATTTGGCTTAGGAAAGTGTTTAGGAATCCTTCTAGGAAATGTTATTTTAGGTTTGGTCTTTCTTTTTCTATAATTAGAGTTTTTGTCTGGTTGTCTAGGCAGAACATAATTGTTGCAGCTTCTCCTAGAATAGATAAAGTTTTGATAAACATGAGGGTTACAGACTGGTTTAACTAGTCTTCTAGCATAGCAGCCATCAAAAGAATGATCGTATATATCGCAGTAGGAGCAATAAAGATTGCTCGAAGAGTGTATCTCCTTAGGAAAGTCTCTAAATATAGACTTTAAGGGATTTATAGGTTGAACCCTATTTCTTGGTAGAACGGTTTTAAAGGTAGAGTCGCTCTTCCTAATTGGAGGGCATACATATTTAGCCTTAGGAGAATTTTCATGATTAGTGTAAATTGGTTCCCCAATATCAAACTTTTGTTGTTTTGTATCAAACTCAATTTTTAGAGAATGAAAGTCTGGGCAAGTTTCTATAGGTCTTTTGCCTCCTGACACAAACTTGATAGACTCAAAATATTTTGTTTGTGTCTTTAAATTAGGGAAAAATGCTATTCCAGTTCGATCATCAGAATTGGTTTTTGAATCAGCAACAAAATCATCAAAGCAGTTTGAGTTATTTTCAAATTTTGTAAATTTTTTGAAAATAATTGTTGTCTTTTCTTTTGTGTGTTCCAATTCTAACATTGTCCCTTTGTATTTTTTCTCCCGAGTTTCATTTGTTTCAGTCATTTCTTTCAGTTTTTGATTAAACATTTTGATTTCATTTTCATAAGTAAGACTTTGGGTAGTATACTCTTCAGCATTAAGTTTGACCATCAGGCTTAGACCTTCTAGTTTCTTAGTGAGATCTTTCACTATCTTCTCTAGTCTAGTTTCTTTCTTGAGAGTTTTCCCATAAAGTGTGTGAATATCAGGGAGGTCTTCAGTGTCCAAGTCGCTAAGTGTGGTGTGTGGATTGACCCCTAAGGATTTATTTCTTGAAATCATGCACCCATGGACATCGTCATTATCGCATTCCCTTTTACTCACACACCCTATGGTTGAACTAACAATATTCTCAGAAAGTAAAGCATCTAAACCAGTAGCAGCATGATTCACAACAGCAGGAGTAGAGATACTATCATCATTCTCATACATAGGCATATCATCATTGTAAATTATCTTAGCAATGAAAGACATGCAAGGATCAAAAACATCAGATGACTCAGGTTCCTCATTTTCAGAGTCGCTTGAATCATCGCATGTCTTGCAGATGTTGGCCCTAGTATTCTTATTGTGAGTGTTCAATTTCACTCTACAGTCTTGTGCTATGTGTCCTAGTTATCCACATCTAAAGCATTTAATCTTCTTAAGGTCTCTGTTAGGTCTAGCATGAACGTCCTTATGATGTTTGTCTTAACCTTTCTTAAGAGGTTTGTGATTAGAGTGAGTTGGATAATTGGACTTGCCTTGTTTGTTTGCCACGTTATTTCTAAATTTTACAATTTTCTTAAATTATTTTGACATCAAGGCAATCTGATTGTCCAAACTCTCTATGTCACATTCCTCATCAGAGTCATAATTAGGAATGTTAAGCTCAGGCTTAATCAGTTTAGAAGAAAAACTCAGATTGGACCTAGTTTGTTTCCTATGGGACTGAGTCAATTGTTTCTTAAATTCTAATTCCATTTCCACAGTTCTTAGTTTACTACTGAGTAATTCAGGAGTAATATTTTGGTCACACATTTCCTCAATAGCATATCTTTTGTTGTCAAATTTCTGTGGTAATGATCTTAGAATTTTAGATACAATTTTATGTCTATCATATGTTATCCCATTAGCATGCAAGTTTGTCACAATATCAGTCAAATTCATGTAAAATTCATCGAATGTCTCAGAGTCAAACATAATTAAAGAGTTATACTATTGAATGAGCATTTGGGTTTTAGCAGCCTTAACTCTAGTGTCACCTTCATGAGCAGTAACCAAAGTGTCCCAAGCTTCCTTAGAAGTGGCACAAGATGAGATACTTTTGAAGTCATGTTTATTTATGGACATAAATATAGCATTCTTTCCTTTGTTATTGTTGCAAGAAACTTGCTTCTCTTCTTGTGTGAACTCACTTAACATTTTATTAATCCTCTCATTACTTCCTTCAGACGTTGGTTTAGTAGGATAAATGTATCCATTTTTAACAATGTCCCAGACATCATCTCCCAAGGTTCCTTGAATGAAAGCAATCATACTTACTTTCCAGTAAGCAAAATTGGTTCCAGCAAATAGAGGAGGTCTGGTCAAGTTACCAAATCTTTCATTTTTCTCGTCCATGTTTGATTTTCATAAAAAAATTTCAGAAACCCAGGATATTTTAAAAGAAGTTTACAAAGCTCTGATACCAATTGAAATAATGTTACTAAAGTCGTTTAATATAAAATTAAACTATCTAAGTAACTCTGAACTTTTTTTTTAAAGAAACTCTTTTCTTAAAATCAAATCAAATAAATCACAATATGTGTTTATCAAAATATATACGAGATCTGTTGAAGATTGGTTAACAGGTTTAGCAAATCAGTTTAAAAACTTAAACTCAGCACAACCATAAGAATTAGATGAGGAGATGTAGGAAGATTAAGAACAACGGATTTTTTACGTGGTAAAAACTCAACCAACTGAGGAAACATCCACGAATCTCTCCACAGAGTAAACCAAAAATTCCACTAAAATAAATTATAAAAGTTACAAACTATATAACACACATGCACACAAATCAGACCTATACAAGTTTAGGAATGTACCCACTGGCATCTTTCTAACTTTTCTGCAGTTCTGTTTGTTGATGTTGTTCTCCAGTTTTCTAACTTCCAATTTGTTCCAGTTCTTTACGTTGACTCTTATTCTTTAGATCTTGTTACCAACACTTTTAGTGTGGTGGGGTGATAGTGTTTGTGAAGTTTCTTTCTAACACATGCATGCACACACTCACGCTGATTTATACAAACAGTCCTATCAAATTACATATAAGATCTATATGATGTGATTTTCTATTTCTCTTTTCTTAGAAAACCTAAACCTTTTTTGACCTTTATTTTAATCCTAGAATCCACAGCAATCTTACTCAGAAGACATATCAAGATCTTAATCAATCTCAGGTTTTGAAAATATTTTTGAGATTGAAAATCACCAAGTGCGATTCCAAGTAGGTCGAAGGTCTTGTTTCCAAAGAACTAGAAACAGAAAATGTTTTTGTTGATTTTGAAGTTGAAAACATTTATAAAAACAAATCAACACAAGTTTTCTCAAGACGAGAAACTAGAGATGTAGATCTATGTGTAATATAACATGCAACAACTAGATCTAGGATTTCTATAAAAGTAGAAATACAGATCTAATCAAATGTTTAAGTTGAAAACAAGATCTGAGAACGAAGAGGTTACAGAAACAAACAATTATCAAACCAACACTCAAAACTCTCAAACACTCAAGGTTGTGTTTAGTAATATAATGGTTTGTAAATGGGTTAGGTTTTGAGAATGGTTTGGAAGATTTAGGGTTAGGCTTTCATAACTTTGATTTCTCTCTCTCTCTCTTTTCTCTTCTCTCGCCTACCTCTCTCTCTCTCTCTCTCTTCTCACTCAAATAGATGAAGTGGTAAAAGTTCCATTTGGCTGAGGAAAGGTCTCCTTATATAGGGGGCTGAGAAGGATCGAGAAGGCTGACCCAAATCAATGGCTACGATTTGGTCTCAGTAAGTTGACTTAGATCTAATGGCTATAGATACACGGTGATTAAAATTCTTGTGACTGTCTTGAGAGAGGTTCACATGGATTTTATAAGTACACATGTAGATCGTCGATTAAAGATAATCCAAGGGCTGGAACTGATCACGGCTAATGTCTCACAGAGAAAACACAAAATGGTTCAATGACAACCTGACAGGTGTAGGGATATTACTGGATACCACACGCACGTCCAAAATAAATTACAAATGCACCCTGATGTCTCTAGCGCATTTAGATTCTACCCAAGTGAACTTTCAGCCAATAAAACCAACAATCCAAAATTACAAAATGACCCCAATACTTTATAAAACCAATTTTAATTAAGATAAAAATAGTTTTAAAATTATTTAAAGTTCCTAAAAAAATATTAAAAAATAATTTGAGGGAAATTAACACACTCAACATACACACACTCAATAATATGCAATATGTGATGTATGAATGCAATACTAATGTGTGTGAATGTTGGTAAGCTTACCTTAGATCAAACAAACAAGAAGAATAAAATGTAGACAATCTCTGAGACTTTTTGGATTCTAGGAAAGGACACAATTTCGTCACTATTTCCAAACAAGATGAGCACTTATACAATATAGACTCAAGTGAGTCAAGAGTATAAGGTTCTTCACTTAATCATGTCCATCTAACTAAATCAGTACTGAATCTCATTCATAATTCTTATCCTAACACAATTATGTAACTTTCCATGACTATATAACAACAATATAATTCCACTTCAGTCACATTCCATGAAACATGAGTAATGACAAAACAATGGTGCACATGTTGATAATGTTATGAACATTCAACCGTAGGAAATACCTCATAAGGGATTTATAATTAAACCCAAGAAAATATGAAAACATAATACATATGAAACATGTACTCAAAATACTCTTTATAAAGAGGAGATAATAATATTCTTTCATGGGGTATTCAGTATGGCCTCAAATTATTATCTTCTATATTCAACCATCATATATTCCCAAACTGTATAAATAAAGATGTCCAACCTTATCAATATGAAAACACATATGAATATTATTTCCAATACAAGTGACGGTGTAATTTTTGAAGCTTCCTAGAGCAAGTTATGACCATTTCTTTACAATACAAGAAATCTTCCCTACACGCTACTCTATTATTCCTTCGACTTCCAAGAATTTTCATAATTTTTCTACAGTATAACTTTCCATGACTTTCAACCCATTTTCAGTACACATACTGAATAGTACATAATTAACGTAATTTTTTGACTTCATCTGCTATGTCAAAAGCTTGACTAAACTCAAGGCATACTGAAATGAAATATACAAATAGCAACTATGTACCAACTTGAAATCATCATTAAGGCCTAACCACAAGGATATAAATTCTAATTTTTGGATATAATGTGAATATATGTGTCTAATTTCATATCCAATTAGAATTTCTCAATTACAATAAGCACACAAAGGGATATACAAGTTTTAATACAAGGAGTTTCAATAGAAAGCAATTTTAAGGGTTTATACAATCAATTTAACTTAAACTTTCATTTAACCATACATATATATAAAGGGTTAAAATTTTAGTAAACAAATGATTTATATCATCTAAATCAGTAATATAAGAAAAATAACAAGAATTGAGATTAGGATTACCTTCGGGACTTTTACGTAATTTCTACGGATTTTTCTACACTTTTTCTTCCTAAACTTCTACTTTCTCTTTCCTCAATCTAACAACACTTGAAACTGAACCTAGGGCTTAATTTGATAAAGAAATAAGTTAGAGGGAGAGTTTTAAGTTGGCCAAGGCTGCCAATCAAATTAAACAATTTGGTTTAATAAAAGACAATTTACCACTTAAAGGGTATTGACAGATTTGCCCCTTGTTCGTAAATTTATCCTAACTTCTTACTCGTACATACTTTTGATGCACCGTTTGTTGTTTTATAACCGTAAATCACATGTCTACAACTATCTAGTTTTCAGCTCAAGTCAATTGTAATTTTATAAGGGTCAAAACTAGTCTTAAACAGGGACATTTCTATCAAAATTAACAAAATTTTGTGTTCGTATATAACTCGACATTTCACGATTTATGAAAGTAGGATTAAACTAAACATGATGGCATAACACTATATATACTTATAACATCTAATACATATCACATAAGCTAATCATGATTTAAACATAATTTATCATAATTATATTTGGGTTGTCACAGTTAGTGCTTTGTGTTATATTAATATCTTTTTTTATCGCACTTTAAGCTTGGTGCAATTTGTTTTATTTTAGTTTTCAGTAGTACAATCAAAAGAAATAATTTCCAAAAAGGAGAAAAGCACAAGAAAAAAAAAAGAAAAAAACTTCAAAAAAAAACAAGCAATGGTGTGCGAACGTTAAAGACACTTGCGTAATCTTGTCACGTGCATAAGGTACTCTTGGGAACGCCTAAAATCTAAGCAATGTTTTTCTTCGAATGACGTCAAATAAAATTATAAGTTATCATAAATTGTTCGCGTCAGATGTACGTTTTGTATGTTCAATAAGTGGTTTTAATTTTCACAATTTCAATTAGCACCTAGCGTTAATTTGACTTAAGGGCAAAAAACTTATTTACAAGAAAAGGTGGAGATTTTATCACCCTTCCTAGGTCCAAAAATTACTAAATTACCCGAGCATTTTCATAACCCAAGATGTCACTTTTAATTTAAAATTAATTCACATAACTCATAGGACCCTTTTAACAAGGATAAAATTCAAAGCTACTCCAATACAAACTTATCAAATCGATCCCTCATTATCTTGTCTAGGATTGGTGGTTAGTCATCGTATCGACCACCTACCTAAATGTAAAATCATAATTTGAGGTGATAACCATAGATTATCATGTTTTATATTCTCACTTGTCAAATAGTAGGAGCTTTATAATTAAGAAGATTAACTCGGAGACCCTGGTTGTCATTCGATTAATCTCGAAAAAACTAGATTTAAAAATTAAAATTACCCTCACCTAATTAAGATAAATCAATTTAAATTCTTTTTCTATTTATAAATAAAAAGTAGAAAAGCATTCATGAGTAGTAAACTACAATGGGTGATCCTCACATTGTTATCCCGCCGTATTTTTCATATTCCTATAATCTTTAGGATGTGTGGCTAGAAAATACTAAAACTTTAAATAGCTACATATGTTGATTTGAGGCAGATGGAACATTAGTCAATTTTAGAGAAATTAAAGATGGTGTGGATGAGAGTCCACCTCCTTTAATCAGGCTTGGCCTACAAAAGTGCATAAATTTTGAAGAGATAAATAAGCATTATAATATTATTTCTTAAAGTAGTCATGAATTAAATTGGGATAGTAAATTTTGTGAGGAGAAAATTGACATAACATGTAATACTTGTGATGATTTGAATGTTGATTTACGTAAAGATTTTTCCCATAATTTATTTGAGAAAAATATTACTTCATCTTTCACGTAGGAAAATATATTTGACGATTCGCCATCCGATTTTATTGATACTTTTATTGATTATGTTGGTCCTCCCATTTTTTATAAAGAAATTATATCCCCGTTTGATACATCTTCTCGTGCTTTTCATAAAATATTACATTTAGAATTGGAGCATACACCCCCGATTTTGCATGGCTCTTTTACAAATATGGGCAATAATTTTATGAAATCTAATTGTGATTTATTACCCTCGTGTGACATATCGAAATGTGATTCCTGTTATTTAGAGTTCTTAATTTTTTATACCGATGATCACCGTTATGAACATGATTTTAAATATGTAGTTTGTGTTGTGCGATCATACGCTCAAATTTACTATAAAGATAATTAATTGGAATGCTCCATTTCAATTATTCATTTATGTTGATGATGGTAATTGTCATGACATTGTATATTATTAGTTTTTTTTTTAATTGTGGTAATTCTTTTTATATACTTAACATGCTTTTGTCAACTTTGGAACTTGGTAGTGTGACACCCCGCCTAATTAAATATCGGGCGATCACTCCTTTATTAAATTAAATCAAGGTGAACAGTTGGTTCATTCTCAGCATCACTGTCGATAAAAATAATTTTCCAATTTAACACCCTAAATAATTAAGCTAAATGTCAAAACCAATTTTAAACATTAACTTCCAAATTTTATTTAAAGAAAAGATTTATTTATTTTATTAACAAAGATCAATGAATAAGATTCACGCAACAATAAACTGGAACCAAAACTCCAATATATAAAACATCCATCAACGAATGTCAACATACGAGAAAATAAAGCAATACATCCATCCTGAACAAAATCCCATAATAACGAACTAGGAAACAACTGAAATAACAAGGTCCCAACATAAAGAAATAATGGAAAGGGCTACACATGCCCATCTGAATGAAAGTGCTAAGAGTGGATCTGAATGAACGAAGTCGTCTAATCAAAAGACCTGCAACTCCCACCTAAGCTGCAGCGCGTTCCTTCCAAGAGATTCTAAGCAAGACGCCCCTGTGGCTGGGCACCTGAAATACATACATATATATACAAGGGGGAGAGGGAGAGAGAAAACGGGTCAGAGCCCGAAAGTGTGTATGATTAAAAATTTGTTTAGCAAGTATTTAAATTGATACAGGCCAATGCAACAACATATTAGTTCGACACCCTCTTGAGAAATTCTCACCTCTCTTCTAGTGTGCACACCTATCGTACTAACCTTCCCCGAATGGTTTAACTTAACATATTATCATACTAACCTTCCCAATAATTTAGTTTATCTTAACTTACTCATAAGTTTTAAAAACCGAACAATGTCAACGTGTGAAAAGGGTACTTTCAAAGTGTAGCACAACTCTCGTTTTAGCTTCATTAATTTATAAAGTTTCCCAGTGACATATTATATTCTCGCAAAACAGTATTTATTATTTGAGTCAACTACCATATCCTACTTATCAAAACAAAGTAGGCAGTTTAAATTCCATAATCTCATATATATATTAACTACACGAATAATATATATATATATATATATATATATAACAGCACCCCAACTAAAGTTGTGGTGCGTGCATACTTCCACTATCCCAAACCCCATACCACTCATATCAAGGGGAATACAAATTCGGAATCACTCTCGAATTGTATTAACACATACACAAACAATAGTGAGGCGAAGCATAGATTCCAAGTCACTAAGAGGATGGCACATACTCGCGTCTCTTAGGACCGTCTGAACTATTAATTCAATAGCCTGTACCAAGGATATCTATCTTCTAGGGTACAAGTCAATATCCCCCATAAAGGTCCCATCGAGATAAAACTTGTCCCAACGCGGTAACCTCAAGGATAGCAAGTAGCGCGGTATGTTTTTCACATGCATATAATATATGTACACACAATCATATAAATATACCACTTTCATATTAATATAGGTTCTTCTCATCACCCATAATTATACCATATATCCTTAATTTCACAGTTATAGAATTTCGTATAAGGTTTCGTCTCTAACCTTGACTCGAAGGGTTTTCTCACTAGTTATGGAACACTCATGGGTTCTATCCATCCAAGTAACAAATTCAGTAGGTAGACATCTATTCACTATCGTAGGTATTCGTCCTAATCCCTCACTTGAAATACGTAGTTCGTCATTCCTTAATTAATTATCCCTAAAACACAATAATCATTTCATAATAAAGTTCTCAACACTTAATCATATGTCCTACTGGTCTCTCCTATATCCCAAAACATTTTATTTAATATGCCCAAGGATTATTCCATGATAAATTAATTCAACTAATTAAACAAGGGGAAATAAGAGGCTGCCAGGAAGGGTCGATCGATCGACGGCTGGGGCTCGATCGATCGAACCTTCGATCGATCGACGCTCTAGGGTCGATCGATCGATCAAACATGTGTTTCGATTTCTGCAGAAGTGAAGTTACGGGTTTCATCAAAATTCTTCATCCAAATACATATTTTTCAACACTAATCGTCCCAAAACTTATACCACAAACATAATAACATATTACCAGATGTTTCTAACGTTAAGCATGCGTATAACCATCATTAAACATGATTAAACAACCTAAAATCTCATCTAATCATCAAGAACCCTAAGTTTTCTTAACTTCTGTTCTAATCAGTTTTTCTCCAGAATTTCCTTCTACATAATCATCAAAATTCGTGGGTTAATCATCTACATCATATAAGGCTTCCAGAATATGGTTTTAATCTTTTCTACATGCAAATTCCTATCAAAAAGTGGGGTTTTCTTCCATAGATTATACTCCTAATCATTCCTAACTAATATGAATATTGCACCAACGAAAATACGCAAGTTAAACACTTGCCTGGGATTTCAGAGGTCTGGTTTCTTGTTGATTTTGGTGTGGTTGCGTTCTCCTCCTCGAGATCTACGTGTTGATGGTGACGGCGGTGCAAACGGTGGTGTATTTGGCCTTGAATCACCTTGAGAGATCTCTCCTCTCTTCTCCAATGGCCGTACTAGGGTTATGAATGTTCTAACCCTAAAAGGCTGACCTAAATAGCTGCTAAGGATGGCTGAAATTCGTGGGTTTAATTACCCTATTTTGTAAAATGACCAAAATGCCCTCCTGGGTCACTAATTATGCCTAAAAACACCCCGAGACCCAAACTAAACCCCCGGGTACACCTTTTTTACTATCTCGACCCTTCCGGACGCATTGGCGCACTCAAACCGACCATACGGACAACTTATAAAATATTCCCTTTTTAATTAACATAATTAGTCCCGACGTGACACGGGCACGTCCCGATTTAAATTTTCGAAATAGTCATATAATTTACTTATGACATTCAATATAACCAATATAATATATTACTATGCTCATTAGTAATATTCAACAAGTTTCCCATAATTACTAACTCTAGTCACATTAATAATTATAACATAATTAATTTCCGGATTTTTATTAAATAAATCATCACATTAAATTTAATAAATCCCCAAATTAAATATAGCATAAAAATACGGGGTATTACATACTTCCCCCCTAATAACGGAATTTCGTCCCGAAATTCGGAAAATAAGGCATACCTGGTAAAAACAACTCTGGATATCTCTCGCGCATATCTGCCTTACGCTCCCAAGTGGATTCCTCCACATTATGATGCTCCCACTGGACTCGCACAAGTGGAACTACCTTCGACCTCAATCTCCTCTCACTATAGTCTAGGATAGCCACCGGTCTCTCCTCGTAAGAGCTATCGGGTTGTAAATCGATCTCGTCTATCGCGATGTGAGTATGGGCCATATCATCCCGAAGATATCGTCTCAGCGACGGGATGTGGAATACATCGTGGATGCGATGTAAATGTTCTGGCAATCCCAACCTGTATGCTACTGGCCCAATTCTCTCGATGATGGGAAATGGTCCTACGTACCTCGGAGCCAACTTCCCCTTCTTCCCGAACCTCATCACTTCTTTCATAGGAGATACACGTAACAACACTTGATCTCCCACACTAAACTCCCGAAAGAACCGTTTCACATCGGCGTAGATCTTCTGCCTGTCTTGGGCTACCCGAATACGACTCCTGATTATCTCAATCCTCGCGGAGGTCTCCTGAATCACTTCTGGACCTAATAACTTGTTGTCCCCCACCTCGATCCAACAAGTTGGAGAACGATAAGGCCTGCCGTACAAAGCCTCAAATGGAGCCATGCCAATCGTAAACTGATAGGAGTTATTATAAGCAAACTCTACCAGTGGAAGGTGTGGCTCCCAACCTCCTCCGAAATCGTGAACACACATTCGTAGCATATCTTCCAACATCTGATTAGTACGCTCTGTCTGTCCATCTATCTGTGGGTGGTAAGCTGAACTCAGTCTCAACTCTGTACCCATAGCCTCCTGAAAGCTTTCCCAAAAACGTGACACAAAAATCTTGTCTCTATCTGATACAATATTCAGGGGCACCCCATGTAATCTGACAATCTCAGCGATGAACAACTGGGCATACTGACCCGTGGTATAATCTGTCCTCACTAGCAGAAAATGAGCCACCTTGGTCAAACGGTCTACAATCACCCAGATAGAATCGTGGACCCGCTGTGACGTAGGCAACCCGGTAATGAAATCCATGGAAATACTTTCCCACTTCCACGCGGGTACTTCCAACGACTGAAGTAATCCTGACGGTTTCTGGTGGTCCACCTTCACTAGCTGGCAAGTAGAACACTTGGACACAAATTCAACGATGTCCTTCTTCATCCCACTCCACCAGTACTGTCGTCTCATGTCTTGGTACATCTTATCGCCTCCCGGATGTACTGCAAATCGGGACCCATGAGAATGAGTCATCACTTCATGACGTAACTCCGCTCCTTCTGGAACCACTAATCTCCCATTAAACCGCAACCCTCCATCCGAACTAACAGAATAGGACTCAGCACCCTCGGCTAGAAGTCGCACAATCTGCTCCTGACAAAACGGGTCTGTGGTCTGTGCCTGTATCACCCTCGTAACAATCTCGGGTGTGACTGACATCACGAATATGAAAGAATGTGCTACTGCGTCCTGGTGACCTAACTCCTTCCACTTTGCTTTCCAGATGTCCGCTACATCGTCAACCGGTCTACGGCTCAACGCATCAGCAACTACGTTGGCTTTCCCCGGATGATACTGTATATCGAACTGGTAATCTTTCACAAACTCTAACCATCTGCGCTGACGCATATTCAGCTCTCGCTGAGTGAACAGGTACTGCAGTGACTTATGGTCTGTGAACAAACGGAATTTCTCGCCCAATAAGTAGTGCCTCCAAATTCTCAATGCAAAGACGACCGCAGCTAACTCCAGGTCGTGGGTGGGATAATTCTTCTCATGCGGCTTAAGCTTGCGGGAAGCAAAATCTATAGCCTTCTCCTCCTGCTGAAGTACTCCCCCAAGTCCTCGTAAGGACGCATCTGTGTAAACCAGGTACTCTACACCCGGCTTCGGTAACGCAAGGACTGGTGCCGAAGTAAGCTTATCTTTCAGCTCATCGAAAGCCAACTGACAAGCGTCATCCCAGACATATGGTACCCCTTTACGAGTCATATTCGTCAATGGACCCGCTATTTTAGAGAATCCCCGAATGAACCTCCTGTAGTAACCAGCTAACCCCAAGAAACTACGCACTTCAGTCGGTGTCATGGGCTGTCCCCATTCCCTCACCGCTGACACTTTACTCGGGTCAACTGCAATCCCCTGCTCAGAAACAACATGTCCCAAGAACTGTACCTCTCGCAACCATAATCCACACTTCTCGTACTTAGCATACAACTGATGCACTCATAGAGTCTGAAGAACCTGCCTCAAGTGTTCGGCATGCTCCTCCTCGGAGTGTGAATATATCAAAATATCATCTGTGAAAACGATGACAAACTGATCCAAGAACTCTCTGAATACTCGGTTCATCAAGTCCATGAAAACGGCTGGAGCATTTGTGAGTCCGAACGGCATCACCCGGAACTCATAAGACCCATATCTCGTCAAGAAAGCAGTCTTCGAAACATCATGCTCCCTAATACGTAGATGATGGTACCCCGACCTCAGATCTATCTTCGAAAAGAAAGTTGCTCCCCTCAGCTGGTCGAACAGATCATCGATTCGAGGCAACGGATATTTATTCCGTATCGTGACCTCGTTCAACTCCCGGTAGTCCACGCACAATCTCAGTGAACCATCTCTCTTCTTTACAAATAAGACTGGAGCACCCCAAGGTGAGGTACTCCTACGAATGAAGCCCTGACCTAATAGCTGATCAATTTGATCTCGTAGCTCTCGCATCTCTTCCGGAGCCATACGGTACGGTGCGCGTGCTATAGGTCTCGTATCCGAAAATAAATCTATAACGAAGTCTATCTCACGACTGGGCGGTAGGCCTGGTATCTCCTGAAACACATCGAAATACTCCCTAACAACTGGGATCGAATCCAAAGGAATCACAACCTCCTTAGAGATATCCTTCTCAATGTAATATAAATGAGCGGTCGAACCTCCCTCTGGGCGAGGCATCGCCACTACAAACATCTCTTGCCCCGGAATGGAAAAAACAATGCTCCCACCAAACCAATCAATCATGGCTCTATAAGATGCGAGCCAATCCATACCAATGATCACATCATGCTCGTGCATGTCTAAGACTAGCATGTCTGCAGGCAATACCAAGCTACCAATCTCTACCCCTACTCCCCGGCATATAAATAATATAAGTGACCCACTCCCCAGTGGTGAGTCGACACACGTCACGGTGCTCTCTGCTGTGGCTAACAACCCTAAGGACTTCGCAAAATGCGTAGCTATAAAACAATGCGTTGCCCCCGTATCAAATAAAACTTTACCCATAGTACCATGGATAGGAAACATACCCTCAATCGCGGGTGGTGCCTGTGGAGCTGCTGCCTGGTGGACGTTATAGACACGTCCATACTGCAATTGCCCCTGCTGCACTGGAGCTGCTGGAATGGCTGGTAGGGCTAGAACCTGGGCTGGAGCTGGAAGGGCAGGTGGAAAAAGTGGTCTCTGCGGCTCATTACGGGCTCCATGCTGCTGTGGGGCCCTATCGCCCTCTGGGCAATCTTGACGCCCATGGCCATATTTGCCTCACCCAAAGCATCTGCCTTTGAAATTACCACCCCTCTGACCCTACTGTCCACGGCCCTGCTGGCCGTTACCTCCTCGCCACTGGCCCTGTTGGCCCTGATGTGCACGCTGTTGGCCTTGCTGGCCCTGCTGCTGTCCCTGTGGTCGGTGTTGGCCCTGCTGGCCCTGCTGATTAGACTGACCCTGATGGCCCTGCCTGAATCCTCCGAATCCCTGCCTAAAATCACCTGAACGGAATCGCTTAGCAGGGTCCCCCTGATGGGAACTCTGCTCGTGCTGACGAGTCTGTCCATGAGTTGGTGCCCCACCGGCACTATTACCCCCGGTCCTGCCCTGCTGGCTGGACTCTCCTGCTCTTTTACTTCACTGAAGATGGAAGCGGTGATCCTGGCAATGTAGTAACGCTGCATTGAGTACGTCAGTGAAAGTACTCAGGGATAGATTTCCAATAAGGTGCTGACGGATCCTCCAAGCTAACCCGTCGACGAACAGCAAAATCTTCTTGCCCTCAGTGGGTGCCTCATCCGGCACAATAGTGAGAAGTCTCGTGAACTCCTCCTCATACTCAGCTACAGTAAGGTTCTCCTGCTTCAGATTTAGTAATTTCTGCCTCATCTCAGTCTGCACTGCGGGTGGAAAATACTTGAGGTCAAACCGCTCCCAGAACAACTGAATAGGGATCGTGTCCCTCTCCTCCAAAGTAGTAGTGGACTCCCACCACTGTAATGCGGCTCCCACCAGCTTGAAAGAAGCCAATAACTGCTTTTGTACTTCGGTGCACTCATACATGCGAAGATGCCGCTGGATGTCTTTCTTCCATTGGCTAACCGTGACAATGTCGGAGCTACCGGAGAACTCAGGGGGATGTGCTTTCTGAAAAGCATCCCGAACCCTCTCCCATGCAGATGGAAGCTGTGCTGGTACTGGCGCCACTGCCTGGACCTGGGGTGGAGCTTGCTGAATCACCGCTATCGCGGCATTCACCGCCTGAGCAACAATAGCGGCTACTTCATTCGCATTCATTGTGCCTGGTGCCGGAGCTGCTGGCTGCTCGGCTTGGGCACGCCTATCTTTCGGAGCACGTCTCGGAGGCATCTGAAACGTGAACAAGTTTATTAGTCTACAGTTATCAACAAATCTCGAATAGCTGAAGACTTAAACGTAAAAGCAAGAATACAACAGTCCTAAAAATAGGGCTCTATATAAATAACGTTAAGATGAAAGCGAAATAAGCCGTACAGATCCTATGGACACTAGAACCTGATGCTCTGATACCACCTGTGACACCCCACCTAATTAAATATCGGGCGATCACTCCTTTATTAAATTAAATCAAGGTGAACAGTTGGTTCATTCTCAGCATCACTGTCGATAAAAATAATTTTCCAATTTAACACCCTAAATAATTAAGCTAAGTGTCAAAACCAATTTTAAACATTAACTTCCAAATTTTATTTAAAGAAAAGATTTATTTATTTTATTAACAAAGATCAATGAATAAGATTCATGCCACAATAAACTGGAACCAAAAATCCAATATATAAAACATCCATCAACGAATGTCAACATACGAGAAAATAAAGTAATACATCCATCCTGAACAAAATAACATAATAACGAACTAGGAAACAACTGAAATAACAAGGTCCCAACATAAAGAAATAATGGAAAGGGCTACACATGCCCATCTGAATGAAAGTGCTAAGAGTGGATCTGAATGAACGAAGTCGTCTAATCAAAAGACCTGCAACTCCCACCTAAGCTGCAGCACGTTCCTTCCAAGAGATTCTAAGCAAGACGCCCCTGTGGCTGGGCACTTGAAATACATACATATATATACAAGTGGGAGAGGGAGAGAGAAAACAGGTCAGAGCCCGAAAGTGTGTATGATTAAAAATTTGTTTAGCAAGTATTTAAATTGATACAGGCCAATGCAACAACATATTAGTTCGACACTCTCTTGAGAAATTCTCACCTCTCTTCTAGTGTGCACGCCTATCGTACTAACCTTCCCCGAAAGGTTTAACTTAACATATTATCATACTAACCTTCCCAATAATTTAGTTTATCTTAACTTACTCATAAGTTTTAAAAACCGAACAATGTCAACGTGTGAAAAGGGTACTTTCAAAGTGTAGCACAACTCTCGTTTTAGCTTCATTAATTTATAAAGTTTCCCAATGACATATTATATTCTCGCAAAACAGTATTTATTATTTGACTCAACTACCATATCCTACTTATCAAAACAAAGTAGGCAGTTTAAATTCCATAATCTCATATATATATTAACTACAAGAATAATATATATATATATAACGGCACCCCAACTAAAGCTATGGTGTGTGCATACTTCCACTATCCCAAACCCCATACCACTCATATCAAGGGGAATACAAATTCGGAATCACTCTCGAATTGTATTAACACATACACAAACAATAGTGAGGCGAAGCATAGATTCCAAGTCACTAAGAGGATGGCACATACTCGCGTCTCTTAGGACCGTCTGAACTATTAATTCAATAGCCTGTACCAAGGATATCTATCTTCTAGGGTACAAGTCAATATCCCCCATAAAGGTCCCATCGAGATAAGACTTGTCCCAGCGCGGTAACCTCAAGGATAGCAAGTAGCGCGGTATGTTTTTCACATGCATATAATATATGTACACACAATCATATAAATATACCACTTTATCATATTAATATAGGTTCTTCTCATCACCCATAATTATACCATATATCCTTAATTTCACAGTTATAGAATTTCGTATAAGGTTTCGTCTCTAACCTTGACTCGAAGGGTTTTCTCACTAGTTATGGAACACTCATGGGTTCTATCCATCCAAGTAACAAATTCAGTAGGTAGACATCTATTCACTATCGTAGGTATTCGTCCTAATCCCTCACTTGAAATACGTAGTTCGTCATTCCTTAATTAATTATCCCTAAAACACAATAATCATTTCATAATAAAGTTCTCAACACTTAATCATATGTCCTACTGGTCTCTCTTATATCCCAAAACATTTTATTTAATATGCCCAAGGATTATTCCATGATAAATTAATTCAACTAATTAAACAAGGGGAAATAAGAGGCTGCCAGGAAGGGTCGATCGATCGACGGCTGGGGCTCGATCGATCGAATCTTCGATCGATCGACGCTCTAGGGTCGATCGATCGATCAAACAGGTGTTTCGATTTCTGCAGAAGTGCAGTTACGGGTTTCATCAAAATTCTTCATCCAAATACATATTTTTCAACACTAATCGTCCCAAAACTTATACCACAAACATAATAACATATTACCAGATGTTTCTAACGTTAAGCATGCGTATAACCATCATTAAACATGATTAAACAACCTAAAATCTCATCTAATCATCAAGAACCCTAAGTTTTCTTAACTTCTGTTCTAATCAGTTTTTCTCCAGAATTTCCTTCTACATAATCATCAAAATTCGTGGGTTAATCATCTACATCATATAAGACTTCCAGAATATGGTTTTAATCTTTTCTACATGCAAATTCCTATCAAAAAGTGGGGTTTTCTTCCATAGATTATACTCCTAATCATTCCTAACTAATATGAATATTGCACCAACGAAAATACGCAAGTTAAAAACTTGCCTGGGATTTCAGAGGTCTGGTTTCCTGTTGATTTTGGTGTAGTTGCGTTCTCCTCCTCGAGATCTACGTGTTGGTGGTGACGGCGGTGCAAACGGTGGTGTATTTGGCCTTGAATCACCTTGAGAGCTCTCTCCTCTCTTCTCCAATGGCCATACTAGGGTTATGAATGTTCTAACCCTAAAAGGCTGACCTAAATAGCTGCTAAGGATGGCTGAAATTCGTGGGTTTAATTACCCTATTTTGTAAAATGACCAAAATGCCCTCCTGGGTCACTAATTAGGCCTAAAAACACCCCGAGACCCAAACTAAACCCCCGGGTACACTTTTCTGACTATCTCGACCCTTCCAGACGCGTTGGCGCACTCAAAACGACCATACGGACAACTTATAAAATATTCCCTTTTTAATTAACATAATTAGTCCCGACGTGACACGGGCACGTCCCGACTTAAATTTCCGAAATAGTCATATAATTTACTTATGACATTCAATATAACCAATATAATATATTACTATGCTCATTAGTAATATTCAACAAGTTTCCCATAATTACTAACTCTAGTCACGTTAATAATTATAACATAATTAATTTTCGGATTTTTATTAAATAAATCATCATATTAAATTTAATAAATCCCCAAATTAAATATAGCATAAAAATACGGGGTATTACAGGTAGCAAATGTGGAGTTCTCGGGTAATATCTTCCTTTCAATTATTTACTTCATTTGCACTGTATATATTTTTATTTGCACATATAATGAGGACAATATAAATTTTAGGTTTGGAGATAAGTAGGGTATTTATTAACAAAATAGAGAATTTTAAAAAATTCAAAAATATTTTCTTTATAATTGAGTTTTGAAAATACTTCTTTTATTAAATTAATTCACAAATATCTTAACTTATAAAAAATTTATACATTACCCATATAATATGATCAAAAATGGATATTGAAGCGAAAGTTAATAAACTTTCGAATAAATGTGGAAATTTTATCATGGTAAATTTTGGTGTCCTTTATCATTTTTGATAAATTTAAATTTGTCCGAGTTAAAATAACTGAAAGTTTCCTTCAGTGAGAAATTTGTCAATGATCTTAAAATTCTTTTTTTATTCGATTGGTTAAAATAAAAGGCAAAATGTAAATCTTAAGCAGTAAAACTCTTAGTAAGTTGACTTGAGACTTATATTAACTTAACTAAAATTGAGGAATAAGACAATACTCTCATTTTGAAAGGCCGAAAATAAGCCTAAACCCACCTTTTTACATTATTAGTCGCAAGACCATTAGAGCAAAAAAATGCCTTTTTATTAACAAATCAAAATCCTACTTAATTACAACTAGGAGTTTTAAACCAATGAAAAGAATCCATACCTATTTTCTGAAAATACTTGGCTAAAATCATGGTAGGAAATGACTAAATAAAGGCGATTTGCAAGAATAATGGGGGGAAATAAAAGAAGAAAAAAGGAAAGAAATACTGAAAAATAAAATAAAAAACGAACAGAGATGTGAGTTTGATAAGAAAAAGGAAAGAGTGGAGGGTTGAAAAAGGTGATTAAAACTATGAAAAACTCTATATTCTCAAAAAAATTGAACTCCAAAAAAACGTCCTTTCTAGCCAAAACCCAAGCCTACAATACTATCGAAACATGGTTGTAAGTGATCTCAAGTGAAATTAGTTATTGTGTGGAGAGAAGATAAATAGGATATATGGTATAATACAAAATTTTCTAAGGTAATAAATTTTTCGTTCATGATATCAAATCAACATTAAAGAAAAGTCCATTTTCATGATGTATATATAAAATTTGCTCATTATATTTACTCTTTTATTCACATATATAGACAAAAAAGAAGCATCAACGAGTGTTCGATAGTGCGAATGTTGTGAGATTTTGAATCAAAATTAACTTTTGGATAATAAATGTAATGATAAAATCTTTTGAAATCTACAATTAAATTAGTAAGCACACATGAATGATAAATTGATATTGATAAGTGAAATTTTGTTATTTTCATAAAGTTTGCATTTAAAAATTAGTTATATTACTTTTACATCTTTTTTTAATTGAGTCAACTTTTTTAAATCTATATGTACATTCACTACAATTCCTCACGAGACAAAACTCGTCCACTAAGGCAATTTTAGGGTTTAACGGTCTTTTGCACATGCTAAATGCAACCGTGATTCCTAAGAAAGTGAGATATTTTAAACTTTTTAATTTTTCTCGAGGAATAACAAGTTTAAGTTTGGGGATAGCTGATGAGTACATTATTTTTTCATTAATTATATCCAAATCCAGCCCTTGTTTTACCCATTGTATCATAGCTAGTGAGTTCTTAGAGTCATTTTTCTAATTTAGAAGAAAAAATGAAAGTTTGAAAAGAATTCAAGTTAAAAATATAATATTGTCATACCCAATGGGTAAAATAGTAATTTCATACATTTTATGGCCTAACATTAATTTTAAAGTGTTTATTTAAAAATACAAAGTTCTCCTTATTTGGTTGAATTTCGAGTTAAAACAAGCAATGTATGAGGTCCATGTGTTAAAATGCAAATAGGATAAACATGTAATTTTCTAATATATTATAGACTTAAAATTGAATTAATTATATTTAGTTTTTAGTTTTTATAGGTACACCTAAAAAATGGTGAAGTTTGGAGGTCAAATAGAGAATCTATGAAGCTTTGAGGTTCAAAGTGAAAATAAGAGAAAATTGGGTTGGAGAGGATTGTAAATTACTAAGGCCTACCTTTTATTAAATGATGTTGTTGTCAAGTTGTCTATGGAAGGAAGAGAAAGTGGGGGAGGTCCGGTATTCGATGCTTCTCCCCCACATTTGTTTTGGCATATAATAAAAAAAATAGAAAAGTCCAGAAAAAACCCACGCACGTAATGCGTGGACCACCTATCCTTCAACAACCTTTTTCTTCCCCAAACTCCCATGTGACAGATTGCTCAGTATTAATTAAGGTAGGAAATGTCACAAAATAAAGAGAAAAGGGGAAATATTTGTTGCGTGTCACTCAAGAAAGGAAAAAAAAAAGGAAATCAATTCAAATTTTTTGGACTCCGAGAATTGAAGAGTCCAAGGCTACTTTGACTTGCATCTCACCAGATATCATAAAAATTAGAACCACCCAATTAAAGCCCCCACATATTTAAAAGCACTCAATTTCGTGGGTAATAACTCTTTTAATTATTTTGTGATATTTACAATCTCAAATACAACCAATAAATAAGTGTTTCGACCCAAATAAAAAACCTCACAAATTAGCATATAAAAAGACCCTTGGGTTCAACATCAAGGCATAAATTTGAATGATTTTTTTAGGGATTTAACTTTTAGGAGCACCAAAGATAATTATTCTTATACTTTATTTTGGAGTGTTTTTTTTTTGTGTGAGAGAGTGTTTGCAAATATTGAAAAGATTTTTATATTGGAATTCCAAGATTGATATGATTATTGTAAGTTGTTTTTTAAATCAGAATTTCTAATTCATATTACAATTTTATTGTTACAATCATATTTCTAGGTCAAAATTAAGTATTAGGATTAGGTGAAATTTACCTATGTTTTGTCACTGAATGTTTGTTTAGTTTAATTCGTATGAACTCCCTACATGTTTTAGTTGTTTTAAAATTTTGTTATTAACTAAATTATTTACAAGAGTAATATTTTAAACTTTGGAATTAATTGTTTATTCACATTCTTTGATTGTATATGCTTATGATTTATGGATTATGCTTATGTTAAATTATTTGATAGTTCGTGAATATGTTTGACATAAAATAATTAGAAGTGATAATTTTATTTATATTCTTTGATTTTGTGTTCTTAGTTTGATGAATTAATTCTTTTGTTAAGTCATTTTATAGTTTATGCTTATGCTTGACATTTAATGCTTAAGAGTGATCATTTTAAGTAAATACAAATTTTTTTCATCTAAAAAGAGATATAAAATATTTTGAAATAGAATTTAATGTCGCTGTTGATGTAAAAAACTAGATTGCTCTAATTATTCAATCACAGATAAATAAATAAGAGAAAGATTTTTAAAGTGGTTCGGCTAGGAGTAAAGCCTACGTCCACTGTTATGTTATTGCTGAGTGTTTGTGGAATTCTTGATTACAAGATCTCTAAAGAAATTTCGGTCCCCTTGAATGAGGATGATACAAGGTATTTATAGCCTTGAGGCTGTACATGAAAGGTTCGATACATTAAATGACATACATATGAAAGGGTAATACATTTAATGGAGAATGCGTGCCAAGAATATAAGCATTCAATGAATATATGAACTGTTGATTATCTGACAATTAATGATACGACCGAGATGCAGCTCGGACCGCCATAGCTGTTCGCTGATCAGGAGTTCCTCGGAACATTAGAGTACCTCGGTGCTATAGAGTTCCTCGGTGCGTTAGAATTCCTCGGTGTGATAGAGTTCCTCGGTGTATTCTCGTTGCTCGAAAAGAAGCATGGTTGGTCAGGAAATGATCTTCCTCGCTGCTATTGTGCCACGTAGATTGATACGTGTCTTCGTATTATTCGTCCACATCAGCATATTAATTTTGGTATCAACAGAAGCCCCCAATGTTTCATATTTCGAACTTTGAGGAGTATGGAACATTCTTTCTCGGTATATGGCAATATTAGATGTCCTTCCTGGGTTTCAGGAACATTGTATTCAAATTTCCTTCTTATTTCGCAGTTTCCGCCTTTTTTATAAGCGCTTCGATCTTCGTGCAAATTTTGTCCTCTTAGCCGCCGGAAGTTTAGTAGTTTCTTTTTGGTAATCATTTCTTTCGCCGCTTCCCAATGCAAAGTATTTAAACTTCTTTGGTAACCATACCGTCGTCTACGTTTTTCATTTTCTGCATTCAAGCTTTCTATTCTCTTCTTCTCTTGTGCGTTCATCCTTGTTTCCGTTCGTTGTCAACACATCTCCTTTCTTTCTGTAAGATCTTCTTTCTTTCTTCTGTATCTCTTTTATTCAATATGGTTTATATTGTGGAGTCTATTGAGAAATTCCGTTCTGATTTTTCCATTCCTTCGTGGGTAACTCTAGAGGTTCTTTCTGAGCCTTTAGATTACTTTCGATTGGCTGAGGGACATTGGTTCCCCAGTCTTTTTGTTGCTGAATGCGGTTTTTCCTTTCCACCAAACCCATTATGTCTTGAGTTTTGTCAATATTTTGATCTTGTTCCTCTTATACTGCTCGCCCTGTTGAACCAGCTTCAACACCAGAAAGTTCATCTTCAGATTCTCATATCCCCTTATCTCAGAGAATGGGCAAGAAAAGAGCTCCTCCTGCTCTATTTGGTGAAATTTCTTCTGCTGTTGGAGCCCAGAAAGGCAAAATTGATGTCCCAGAAGGGACTAAAAAAGTAGATGCTGGGTCCTCCAAAGCTGCCGAGAAGCCCCCAGTGGCCCCGAGCAAGAAAAATGCTCCTGCTGATGTAATTACAATCTCTCCGACCAAGACTTCTTCCTTGGTTGATGCTGCTGACCCTCCTTTGAAGAGATTGAGGAAATCATCCTCAGTTAATCTTGCTGGAACTGCATCTTCTCTACCCGCTGGTGGTAGTAGTGTTTCAAACATCATTCTTCCGAGTTCTTCAATGAGCTCAGTTATACCGGAGGTTCTCGGGGTTGATGAAAAAATTCCTAGGGATACACTGACATCCCTAGCTGCTCGTCATCTTTCTTCAGTAAATTTCTCACTCCTTTGGTCTTTCTTTCTTTTTCTTGAATTCTTGTATTTGTGTTGACTTTATTGTTTTTCTTATCTTTCAGCTGGTGAACTGCTTCAATACCATCGTGAAGAAAGATCAAGTTATTAAAGCTTCCAGTTCCTCGTCCGATGTTGACGATGCTTTGTTGGGTTTAGCCCAATCTGTGAAGGAATCTCGCCAACAGTACATCGAGGAGAAAACTGTTTGGGAGAAAAAGTTGGCTGTGGCTGAGGCTGATAAGATGAAGATGGCTGAAACCTCCAAGAATTTGGAGGAGAAAATTAAGGGTTTGGAGGTTAAACATCAGGAATCTGATGATAAGTTGAAGAAGGCAGAAGAAGAATTATCTACTCTGCGAGATATCAAGGTTAAGAAAGAGGAATTGGAGGTGAAGCTCTCCTCGGAGAAGTCGAGGAGAAAAGTTGCAATCAAGAAGCATTTCAGCGTTGGTTGGGAGAAAGGATGGGAGAGAGGGATAGCTGCAATGACATCCCAAGTCCAATATGGGGAGTTGAAATACTTCCATGATGGCTGGGTAGCTGCTCTGCAAGAGCTAAAGGTCCAAGACGATTCTGAGCTATTCCAACAGCATCTCCCTGGTCCTCCTCCACCGATTGTGGAAGAAGAAGAAGATAAGCCTGCCTCAGATGAGTCTTCTTTGGCTATGGGTGATCAAGTTTCTGCCTCTCAACCCTCTGCTACCGAGGACGTTTCTTCCATGCCTCCTCCTCCCGAGAAGATTCCTACCGATCAAGCTGTTGTTACCACCGAGCAACCGAGCTCCTCGTCCCAGCCTCCCGAGAAAGTCTTGGGGGACAAGGAAAAGGTGTGAAGTTGTTCGGTATCATTTCTGTATTTCCTTGTAATCGAACAATGTAACTTTTTGATGATCTAATAAAATATATCTTTGCTCATCTCTGTTGTTGATAACTTATTTTTGTTGATTGTTGTCTTTTTCTCGTCCTTAGTTTGTTGCTAGAATGGAATTGATCTCTTCACATGATACTGAGCTGATGCAGCAATGTCATCAATACTACAAGGCTGGTCATACAGACCTTAGTACATCAAAAATTGCTGATATCCTTGGTCATGGTGCTTCAGAACAGGCTATTGAGGCTTATCGATACTTGAAAGATTTACTCGACCGAGCTGTGGCCAATAATGTGGCGTATTATGAACTGATCGAGGAACTTCATGGTTCCATAAAGGATCTCCAAGGTCAGCACAATGAATCAATGGATTTGTTACACAAAGATTATGAAAATAGATACCAACAACTTTCTTCTGAAACAGGCCATAAGAAGATCATTGCTGCATATGATATTAGGGAAAGGACCCTAAAAGGTGAAGTTGAAGCCTGCAGACAAATTGCCGAGATCCTGGAACAAGAAAATAATAATTTGCAGAAAAAATTGGCTCAATATGAATCTGCTGCTTCATCTTCTACTGCATTAATACCAGTTACTGATGAAGGCTTCTCTTTCTTAGAGGTCGAAAACGCCAAACTAAGGCAAGAGCTGGAGGACTTAAGAAGATCTGCCATTTCTGGAACTGCTCGGGGATGAGGAAGAGGTTCTCGGTGGCGAGGAAGAATCCTCAGCCAAAATGTTGAAGAGGCTCGTACTCAGTCTACTCTGGAAACTCAAGCATTCCAGTTGAAAGTAAAAGACCGTGCTCTGACTGAAATGTACAATAAAAATCTGTCTCTGGAAGATCAGCTTATATCGACGAAATCTGCCTTGCATAATAAGGATCTTTTTGCCAAAAGCCTTCATGAACAATTGGAGAGATTAATCTTCCAATTCCATAAACAGCCAAGGGAATTCTGGATGGCAGGATATAATGAAGCCCTTGTTCACCTGGATGCTCGTATTGAACATGCCAACAATGAAGGTTACAAGCAAGGATGGTTAAATGCATTGGGTGTATTAAATTTGGAGCAAGGGCATTTTTTATGGGACTATCATGCTCCATCATTATTAGACCTGCCTGTACCACCTTTCAAATTGGATATGGCATGGATCCCAGCTCGTTCCATTCCTCGCAGCTTAATTTCAAAATACCTTGGTGATTATAGCCTTCATTCCCAAGTTGAATTATCTCGTCCTGAGCATCTCTTGGATACACCTTCTGTTATGAACGTCAGAATGCTCAGAGATGTTAATTTCATCAATTCTCCCCTTTGCCTAGAAGACCCTCCTGCCGGCGAGGAACCTGTTTCTAAAGCACAGGGCAAAAAACCAATAGAATAGTAATATCCATGTAACAATTTAGTACATTCTTGTAAATTGTAATTTATTCTAGATTAATGAAAAGATTTTCATTTTCTGTTTTGCCAATTTTGTTAGTCTTGTGTTTATCAAACACCTTTATATTTGTACATAGATATCTATGTATTTAAAAGGATGGCAATATCGTGCTATTTATCAACCAACTTAAAAATTTACAAGTATCAAGGTTGATCAATAAAGTAATGAATGTAAATTGTTCAAACTGTTTCCAACCAACCAAGTTAGTTGAATAATGTTTGTCAACCAATTACAGCTGATGGTTTTTTTATCCCCGACCAGCTATACTTGGTTTAATTATAAAATTGCGTCCGACCAACTAAGATCAATAATTTGTCCTCGCCGACCAACTACAGTTATTGGGTTTTTATCCCCGACCAACTATACTTGGTGTATTTTTTGAACATTTTGTTCTTCAAAGAACTCATTGTAATAATATTACCTCCCGACCAACATAAGTTGTAATATGAGAGTATATTTTTATCTTACCAACCGTAGTTGATCATGCTGGTGTACACTTTTTGGCTCCTTAAAGCTTTTGTCTCCTTAGAGCATTTTTTGGCTCCTTAGAGCATGTCCTCCTAACCAAAGGAGGTTGGCTACTTATAGCACTTTTGCTCCGTAGAGCTGTCCTCCTAACCAAAGGAGGTTGGCTACTTATAGCACTTTTGCTCCGTAGAGCTGTCCTCCTAACCAAAGGAGGTTGGCTCCTTAGAGCACTTTTGTTGTGTAGTGTATTACACTAGTATTCCCCGAAAAAATTTCAACCAGAAAGAAAATGGCAAAACATCCTCGTTTTATTCATAATGAAAGAAATGCTTTACATTTGACATCATTGATAATACTTGCGCAGGTGTTCAGCATTCCATGCGTTCTTAAATTCCTCTCCTTCTAGAGTTGCTATTCTGTAAGTTCCTGGTCGAACAACCTCTATAACTCGGTAAGGTCCATGCCAGTTTGCTTCCAGCTTATTCTGCTTCTGAATAACCTTCTTTAGCACATAATCCCCCTCTTTTAGATCACATTTCTTTACCCTTTTGTTATAAAACAGAGCTGTTCGTTGTTGATAAGCAGCATTCCTAATGGCTGCCTCTTCTCTGACTTCTTCGAGCATATCCAAATCCAGCCTTCTCATCAAATCATTGATCGGAGAATTGAAATTTAACACCCTGTGTGTTGGTAGGCCCAACTCGGCAGGTATCACAGCCTCACTTCCAAATGCTAGCATATATGGTGATTCTCCTGTTGCTGCTCGGGGAGTTGTTCGGTAAGCCCACAAAACTGACTGTAGCTCATTAATCCAATTTGATTTAGCCTCACTTAACCTCTTCTTCAACCCATTTAGTAATGTTCTGTTCGTCACTTCAGTCTGTCCATTGCTTTGGGGATGGCCTGGTGCTGAATGAAACTTCAAGACGTTTGACTGATGACAATAGGCAGCAAATTCTTCATTATCAAATTGCGTTCCATGGTCTGTGATGAAAGCGTGGGGGAGACCATATCGACAAATAATATTCTTCCATATGAACTGATACACCTTCTCGTACGTCATATCAATTAGTGGTTCAGCTTCCACCCACTTAGTAAAATAGTCTACTGCCACGACGAGATACTTGAACCTTCCTCGGGTCGTCGGCAGTGGTCCAACCAGATCAATTCCCCACATGGCAAATGGCCAAGGTGATGTTATGGGTGTCAACAATGCCTGTGGAGTTCTTCGGATGGAGGAAAAACGTTGGCATTTGTCACACTTCTTAGCATAGGCTATACAATCAGCCCTCATCGTCGGCCAATAGTATCCCTGTGTCATTACCCTTTGCAAAAGTGTCCGACCTGCTACATGAGCTCCACAAGATCCTTCATGAATTTCTTCAATCAATTCTTTGACTTCTGATGGATGCACACATCTCTGCAAACCTGCCATAATTCCTCGTCTGTACAAAACACCATTAGTTAACACATACCGAGCAACTTTATACTTCAATTTCTTGGCAGCTAGTTTGTCCTCCGGCAATTCTCCTTCTTCAATGTATGCTCTGATAGGATCCATCCAAGATGGTCCTAAATCAAGGGTAATAATCTTCACCGTCAGATCTTCTTCTATGCTCCGACTTTCTAATACTTCAATTGGTATTGTTCTTCGCAGCTCGGTGCGCGTAGCTGACGCTAGTCGGGCCAATGCGTCTGCTCTAGCATTCTTCATTCTCGGTATCCTTACCAATTGAATAGCATCAAATTCTGTTAATAACTCCATCACTTTTGCATGGTACTTCACCATTAACTCTCCCTTCACTGCATATATTCCCATCATTTGATTCACAATTAATTGAGAATCACTGAAAATAATTACTTGTCGTGCCTCCATAACTTTCGCCAAATGAAAACCTGCTATCATAGCCTCGTATTCAGCCTCATTATTGGAAGCTTTGAATTGGAATCTCAAGGCATACTCCATGTCAATATCGTCTGGAGAGTTTAAAACAATCCCTGCTCCACAACCAGCCGTGCAAGATGATCCATCTACATATAATCTCCAAGTATGTAACTCGTCTTCAAATTTCTTATCTGTTAGAGTTCCTCGGTGAAATATCATCTGTTTTCTTTCATCATCCCCGGGTATCCTTCGTTCTTCATTGGTCATTTGTTCGCACCCTTCTACCAACCGGAGTTGGTCTAGGTTTGAATATGATGATTTTTCTACATCCACAAGTCCTTTTACCAACCTTGGTTGGTCTGGATCTGTGTCTGTTGATCCTGTATCGTCCACAGGTTGGTTAGCAAGCACCTTTTGCTCCTCGGGGGTATCGGGGTATGTGAACTCTGCTATAAAATCTGCCACGGCTTGCCCCTTCAACGATGATCTGGGTTCATATACAATATCATATTCACGGAGCTCTATTGCCCAGTACATCAATCTTCCTGATTTCTCTGGTTTGTGAAGGGCTTGTCTTAACGGCATGTCAGTATACACAATGATGGTATGGGCCTGGAAGTATGGCCTCATTCTTCTACTTGCTTCAATTAATGCCAGTGCCAATTTTTCCAGCTTTGGGTATCTGATTTCCGCACCTCGGAAGGCCTTGCTTGTGTAATAAATTGGCTTCTGGACTCCATTCTCCAATCTGATCAACGCTGAGCTAACTGCATTTTCTGATACTGCCAAATACAAGTACAGCTTCTCTCTAGTTATTGGCCTAGACAACAATGGTGGGGCTCCCAAATACTTCTTCAAATCTTGAAAGGCTTTATCACATTCATCAGTCCACTCAAAACTTTTTCGCAGTGTTTTGAAGAATGGGAGGCATTTATCAGTTGCTCGGGATACAAATCTGTTGAGTGCTGCAACCCGTCCGGTAAGACTCTGCACTTCTTTCTTCGTCGTCAGAGATCGCAGCCCTAAAAGAGCCTTGATCTTTTCTGGATTTGCCTCAATACCTCGTTGGTTGACGATGTATCCGAGGAACATTCCTTCTCGTACTCCAAAGGTACACTTCGTCGGGTTAAGCTTCATCTGGTATTTATCCAGTTGATCAAAAGTTTGACTCAAGTCAACCAAATGATCTGCAGCTCTCTTGCTTTTGGTGAGCATGTCGTCGACATAGACCTCCATATTGCGGCTGATTTGTTCGGTAAAAACCTTGTTCATCAACCGCTGATATGTTGCACCTGCATTTTTTAAACCAAAAGGCATAACATTATAACAATAAGTTCCCCTTGGGGTAATAAAAGAAGTACTTTCCCTGTCTTCAGGTTTCATTTTGATCTGGTTGTAGCCAGAATAAGCATCCATGAAGCTGAGTAGCTCGTGTCCCGAGGTAGCATCCACTAGTTGATCTATTCTGGGCAATGGAAAATGATCTTTTGGACATGCCTTGTTGAGATCAGTAAAATCAACACACATTCTCCATTTGTTGTTCTTCTTCTTTACCATCACCACATTTGCCAACCAATCTGGATATTTCACATCTTCAATGAATTGGGCTTTCTGGAGTTTCTCGACCTCCTCTTGTATGGCCTGATTCTTCTCGGGACTAAACACTCTTCTTCTTTGCTTCACAGGCTTGATCTCCTTATTCACGTTGAGCTCATGACATAAAAAGTTTGGTTCTATACCTGGCATGTCTTCATGACTCCAAGCAAAAGTATTCTTCCTGTTTCTCAAGAAAGTTATCAAATCTTGTTTTATTGAAACATCCAACGACGATCCTATCTGAGTTACTCATTCAGGATGCTCGTCGTCCAGGATAACAATTTCTGTAGATTCCACAACCTGCCCTTTTACGAGTTGAGATTCATCCCTAGGGTCAAGAGTTTCAATTTCTGTGCTCTCCTCCACTTGATAAGTAGTAGTCTTTTTCCTTGATTCTTCAAGTTCTTCTTGCTCGGCAGACGAATAATAGCATTCCCGAGCTACTTTTTGATCACCTTTCATAATTCCTACTCCAAAATTCGTTGGGAATTTCAAACATTGATGTACTGTAGATGGAACTGCTTCGAACTTCTTCAATCCAACTCTTCCCATGATGATGTTGTAGGCGGACTGCACATTCTTATCCATCACAAAAAGCGTATTCTTTCTGTTCGACAAGCAGGCCAAGTTCCAATGAGTATATCCAACTTGATCGTCCCAAGTGGAAAAACTTTCTCGCCAAAAAAACCCAGAAGGGGTCTGTGATAAGGTTCCAATTGAGATAATTTTAAATTCAGGCTATCAAAGCATGAATAGTACATGATGTCTGCCGAACTACCATTGTCTACTAACACCCTTGAAATGATCACATCCTTCATCCTCATTTTGATCACCAAAGGATCATCATGAGGGTAAAGAACACCTGCCAGGTCGTTTTTTGAAAAACCAATCACTAGCTTCTCTTTGTTTACCTTCCTCGGACGATCATCCTCGGCCAGGTTTATTCGCTGAATGTATGAACAAGCTTGAGCCTCTCCGAGGTAAGCTTTTCTTTCTGCAGTAAGGTCTCCTCCTCCTGCATCTCCTCCTGTAATAACATTACAATCAAGTGACCCAAAACGTATGGAAAATACCTCTCGTTCAGGTTTCCTTGGTTTCTTGGGAAGATCGGGGTCATCATCTGGATCCTCTTCATGGTCCCTCTTCTTTTTATCCTCTGCACGACGAGGAGATCTAGATCTCTCTCTAGTTCTATCATCATTCTTCCTTTCACCTCTGCGATCTACATACTTTGATAATTTTCCTCTTCGGATGAGTGTTTCAATCTCGTTCTGAAGGGCTATACAATTTTTGGTCATATGGCCATGATCTTTGTGAAACTCGCAATATTTGTCTTTATTCCTAAGGTCGGGATTTGTCTTCAGTTTCTCTGGCCACTTGATTTCCTCGTTATTCCTGATTTCTTCCAAAACATGATTAATACCCATTTTCAATGGAGTATAATTATCATACTTCTTTAGGACTTCCAACTTCATCCTGTTATTCCTGGAATGTTTGTCACCACCATTACCTTTCTGATCTTTCTTCTTAGAATTGTCGACCTCAACTTTAACTTCTTTATCCATATTCTTCTTTGCAGCCATAGCTTCCTCGGCATTCATGATTTTGGCCGCCTTTGCCATCAACTCCGACATATTTTTAGGTGGATCTTTGGCCAAAGTGTAATACAGCTTGTTAGGTAGCAAACCACTCATCAGAGCAGTGATTGCTGTCTTTTCTTCATAATCTATGACTTCCAACTTCTCGTTATTGAAACGAGTTATGTAATCTCTAGTACTTTCACCTGATTTTTGTCTAACACTTAGCAAGTGTGCTACTCGCTTTACCGGCTTTGCTCCAAAACAAAAATTGCCAATAAACAATTCGACTAACTGAACAAAAGTTGAAATCTTACCCCGAGGAAGATTATTGTACCATATCTGTGCAGATCCGGTAAGAGTTCCCGAGAATGCTCTACACCTCATCTCGTCAGGGACAGCGTAGATATCTGCAGCAGCTTGGTATTGTTCTATATGAAGTACGGGATCTGTCTTTCCATCGTACTTGGGGGTCACTACGGGTGCTTTGAATTTTGACGGTGTAGGGAAATCCACAATGGCTTGCACAAAAGGTGTTCCTTGAACAAAAGTTCTCTGTAAGGGGTTCCTCGCCTTAGCCATTTCTCCCAGTCTATCCTCCAACCGTTGAATGGAACCTTTCCATGCTTCATTCCCTTCCTCGGGCCGCTTAGTCCGAGCAACTGATTACTCTGACGTAGCTTCCTGAGATTTATCTCGACGAGTAGTTGGTCGCGATTATGCAGATCCTTCTCTCAAACCTGGTGGTGGTCGAAAACTTCTTGATGGAGCCCTAGGTGGACTCATGTTCCTCCTTGGTCCTAACCGACTGAAAGGAGACACCCTGCTTAATCTTTCCAAAGCGCTAGTTCTTTCCGGAGAAAGAGTGATACGTTGATCTGTATCCGTAGCCCGTATCGATGAAGTTCGCCCAGGTTGATAAGAAGAATCATTAGACTCTTCATTGCGATATGACCCAGTACGTCTAGATTGCGATTGCCTATGATCACTCCTTTGCACTGAATAGGTAGGTGCACTGCCTTGAAGAGTTTGAATGAGTTGCCTCATAGATTCTTGCATGGCGGTTTGTCCTTGAGCCAGATTCATCATAATTCCTGCCAGATCTGGGGATGCAGATGGATTTGGATAATTTCCAGTATTTCCAACATTTCGATTACTGGATTCGGGATTATCTGCCATTGATAACAAATGATTTTTGGTGAAAAACGATTGCAACAGTCGCTTCCCACAGACGGCGCCAATCTGTTGATGTAAAAAACTAGATTGCTCTAATTATTCAATCACAGATAAATAAATAAGAGAAAGATTTTTAAAGTGGTTCGGCTAGGAATAAAGCCTACGTCCACTGTTATGTTATTGCTGAGTGTTTGTGGAATTCTTGATTACAAGATCTCTCAAGAAATTCCGGTCCCCTTGAATGAGGATGATACAAGGTATTTATAGCCTTGAGGCTGTACATGAAAGGTTCGATACATTAAATGACATACATATGAAAGGGTAATACATTTAATGCAGAATGCGTGCCAAGAATATAAGCATTCAATGAATATCTGAACTGTTGATTATCTGGCAATTAATGATACGACCGAGATGCAGCTCGGACCGCCATAGTTGTTCGCTGATCAGGAGTTCCTCGGAACATTAGAGTACCTCGGTGCTATAGAGTTCCTCGGTGCGTTAGAATTCATCGGTGTGATAGAGTTCCTCGGTGTATTCTCGTTGCTCGGAAAGAAGCATGGTTGGTCGGGAAATGATCTTCCTCGCTTCTATTGTGCCACGTAGATTGATACGTGTCTTCGTATTATTCGTCCACATCAGCATATTAATTTTGGTATCAACAGTCGCATTTTCCAAAATTCATGTGAAGTGATTTAGTACATTTTGATAAATAATATATATACATCAAACGGTTACAATAAAACTCTAATGGTCACTATTCTTACAATTAAAAATCCTAATAATGTAAGCATTAGTCATCACTAATTAATCAAAATAATTTAATTAATTAAATGGGAATAGAGGTTAAGTATTTTATTGAATTTTTGCATTGAAAGTCAATTTATTATAACTTAAAGTTGAAATGGATTAAAATGGAATTATGAAGTTTATTTGGTAATTTGACTGAGTTTTGTGAATCAAAGTTTATTTATTATAAAGATTGGGGTTTAAGATGTAATTTTAGTAAGTTATACACTAATTTGGATTGATGGAGAATTTTGGACAAATCTCAAGGATAAGTTAGTCTTTGTTCATTACTCAGTTAGGGTTTGTAAATTAAACTTTTGGGTTTTATATAACAGCCACACAAATTCTCAAACCCTTACCTAGATCCGCAACGGCGAGCATGAAGCGTCACGATCACAGCCAGGTCACAAGCGGCTTGTAGGAGAGGTAGAATGAACCTTGTGATAAATTAATCCATACATTTGATTCATTTATAATATACTTTAACCCAATTTTTTCTCTCTAAAAAAAACTAACCTCTCTGGGCCCTTTCTCAAGCAACCATTTTCATACACCATATCAAATAGTTTTTAAAAGAATTTTCAAGTTAGGACTCAAGGAAATATTGAAAACAACTCAATTAAGTTTTTAAGAAGTTTCAAAAGGGTTTTAAGACTTCATATCTTCCATTTCAAGAATTCATATCTTCCATTTCAATTAATTTTTTGGTCCATTTTCAAGGAAAGTTACTCAAGTGTTTACACAATATTTTATTAGGTTCATCTTGTGAGTTTCTTTAACATGGGGTTAGATGATAGGATAAATTAGTAGCAGTTATATGGCTATTATTGTGGTAATTTTTTGTGGAACTAGTGAAAAAATTAAAGAGGTTATTATTTGAATTCGAATTTAATGTTATTAGTAGGCAAGCATGGGTGGTTATTTTCGGGAACTAATTCTAATTCAAATTGACAATTACTCGGATCTAAATAAGACTCAGTTATTACAGAGAATTCATTTGAATTAAAATTGTGAGTTACGAGGATGCAACGAGAAGTATTTATTGCAGAAAAGTAATTCAAATTCAAATTAGCATTTACTTAGAGCCAAACAACAAAAGTTGCATGAAAAGGAACCTTATAAATAAGTGGTTGAAGGACGGAGGAAGAGAGGACTCCCTAAAGAAAAAAATACATTTACTCATTTAACCTTTTTTCCTTCTATTCCTTTTTCTTTCTATTTATTTATATCATTTACTTTTATTGGAAGTTGTTTTGAAGGTAGATCGTAATTCTCTTTACATTTTATAAAAATTCCTTTGCCTTTACTTTTAAATAGTTTTTACATTTTATATGTAATTGGATTTACTTTTTTTAGCGTAACTATTTTATTTTGTTTTGTTTTATCTTAAATTACCGATTTTTTCAATTCAAGCTTTATTTTAACTTTATTTATGAATTATTCATTTGATTCCTCATATTCTAGTTAACTAAACTCATTTAGCATTCACAGTAAAGGCTTCCCTGAGGGAAGCACAAGTGTTCTTAATTGAAGCATCGAACGGTACACAGTCGGTTGGTTATCATAAGGCTAAGATAATGAATCGATTGGCAGGACCACAATCTTGTTTAACACGCTCGTACACAATCAAAACATACAAACCAAGCCAGCAAAACGAACATATTTTTGTCATGTCCTGTGGGACTAAAGTGCTATTTAATGGTTTATCATAGCTAGGGCAAAAGCTGTCAAAATGACATAACGAGTCTTTTTCATTTAAGATTTAGATCGATATTTGGTTAGTGATGTTTTTCAAAGGTGAGTGGGACATATAGTTAAATGTTTGAATGATTTGACCCAAAGTTTATGTGACAACCCGCCTATTTTAATATCGGATGGACAACCATCATCATCATCCTTGCCTTAATTCCATCATATGGGATCGACCATATGGATTCTCCTCTTCCATTCTAATCTATTATATGCAATATTAACATCGAAGTTTAATTCCTTAAAATCTCTCCTAATAATTTTCTCCCACAATTGCTTTCTCATTTACCCTCTACTAAAATAAAATAGGAATCTCAGTATGTGTAATACCTCGTAATTTTATGGATATTTAAATTACATGAGCGGGTGTAATTTAATAATTTGAGAATTTAAAGTAAATAAGACGGACTGATCATATTTCATGTCGTGGATGAATAAAAGCGGCAGGTGATGTTATTTTATGGGAAAAACACATGTGGAGATGTGTTGGGTTTAAGATGTGAATTATTGATTAGTGACTAGGATGGAAATTTCCAGTGCACGGTTGGTCTCGAAACGGCTGAGATAGTCATAATAGAGTACCCGGGGTAGTTTTTGGGTTCCGGGGACTTTTTGGATCAGTAGGGACTCACATCTATGTATACGAGTCAATTTTGAGTTTAATAAGGGATAACCCTTATTTCTCTCTTATAAGAGCACTAGAGAAGGGAAGAAAGGAGAGAAAAGAGAAAGAAACAAGAAAGAATAGAAATAAGTAATAAAAGGGAGAAAAGAGAAGATTTTCGGCCAAGCTCCGGTGGATTTTGGCACAAGATCGTCGAATTTATCCAGCCAGGCAAGTGTTTAACTTGCTTTAAGAATTTAAGTGTTTTTACTTTTCATATTACAGTTGGTGATGAAAAACTATAAGATTTTAGGTTTGGGAGTCTTGCACAAAATGGGTTTTAGAAGATGATTTCATAAGAAATTTATGAGATAACAATCCTACATGAAATTTAAGTTAAACTCCATGTTAATGGTATAAATTATTGTGAGAAATTGGAAGAAATGGAAATGGTGGGTTTGAATGGAATTAGGGTTTAATTCATTAATAAATTGAGGAACCCCATAAATTAATTAGTTTAGATAGTGATGTTAAGAATGAAACCATTTGAGATTCCTATTTAATTTTATATAGGACTGATCACTCGGTATTTTATTAGGCGCGGTGTCATAACTGGTATCAGAGCATCAAGTTCTAGAGTCCTTAGGAATCTGTGTGGACGTGTTACGCTTTCAGCATTGCCTTTTATTTGATATAGAGCCCTATGTTTAGGATTATTGATTTCTATGGTGAGATTTTGTTCTTCTTCTGTAGTATATATATTAGTGAATCTTATTTTCATGAGGGTGTGTTCTTTTCTCGAACAACAAATGGATGATAGGCGAAGGCCGTGGGGAAGCAACAGAAGGCAGGGCTCAGTTGAAGTTCAAGAATATTTTGGGGACGAGGACCATAGTTGAGGTCATCCCTACTGTTGCTCGATAAGTTGGGGCTATAAGGACTGCTAGGGTGCAACATATAATTTTCAAATACCGCTATAGTAGAGAGTGGTGCCGAAATTGTTTCACCCAGTGTGGTCAAAATGGGAAAGAGTCAGAGAGGTCTTTAAAGAGGACCGCCCTTTATAATGTTAGAAAATGCAGAGACTGTGTGTGTTAGCCAATGGAAGTTAGATATCCAAAGGCTTTGGAATATGACGGAGTGTGGTATACCTGGGAGTGAAATTTTGGGGTAAATTTTTCTTAGCTCATAGGAGCAGAGTTGTTAAGGTGGAAGTAAACCCCCACATTTGAAAAGTTAAATATTGTGTTAATGGAAGGATCTTAGGTACTATTTGATCAAAAGTTCCTTCATCAAATGTTAAGGAGGAGATGTAAACGTTGTTTGAACTCATCATGGGAGGTTCGGACAGAGGCCCATTTGTAAAAATGAATTTATTTATATAGCGAATTGTGTACCGGATGAGGTAGGTACAGTGGAGAAGAGAGTACTTAAGTGGGTGATGGACTCGTGATAATAGTCTCCATCACTTGTGGGACATTTTGCTTTGATGGTCGATGAAGGTGGCGACAATGTTGTATTTTTGACAATGGAGATATTAATGCTTCTTGTGAAGGGAGCTAATAGAATCGAAAGATTTAGTCGGAGGGTAAGACTATGTGAAATGGTGTTAGTGAAATACCACAAAGGGGAGACCCATTAGGGGACCTATTTAAATGATTAGGATAACTGAATTATTATCAAGTGATGGTGAATTTAGTCAAGGTTGTGGTTGCCAACAATGTGTTACTTAGGACTAGTGAAGCTCAGGAAACAACGAGGGTAGTCATCAGGGTTGAGGTTATCAATGTCTGAGAGAAGGACAACTCAGTTACGGCCATCCTGGCCAGGGGTAAAGGATTATATGACGAAGTAATTTTATGTGGAGAATAGTGTGACACCCCACCTAATTAAATACCGGGCGATCACTCCTTTATTAAATTAAAATCAAGGTGAACAGTTGGTTCATTCTTAGCATCACTGTCGTAAAAATAACTATTCCAATTTAAACACCTTAATTAATTAAGCTAAGTGTCAAAACCATTTTTTTTAACATTACTTTCCAAATTTTATTTTGAAAACAAAGATTTAATTATTTACAACAATTCAATATTTAAAGAATCACACCACAATAATCCTAAAACATATAATCCAAATAATTTAAACATTCAACAATTAAATCCCAACATTAAAAATTAAAGTAAAACATACAGACAGTAATAAATCCCAAAGTGACTACACTAGAAATATCTGAATCACAATGTCCAAATAAACAACTGAATAATGGAAAGGGCGACACATGCCCCACTAAATGAATGTGCTAGGAGTGGAGTCAAATAAATGAAGTCGTCTACGCAAGAGGCCTGCAACTCCCACCTAAGCTGCAGCACGTTCCTTCCAAAGGATCCTATGCAAGACGCCCTTGTGGCTGGGTACCTGTAATATATACATATATATACAAGAGAGAGAGAAATAGAAATGGGTCAGAGCCCGATAGTGTAGATGATTTAAAATTTGTTTAGTAAGTATTTAAAATGTTAACAGGACAATGCAACAACATATTAGTGCGGAACTCTCTTGAGAATTTCTCACCTCTCTTCTAATGTGCACGCCTATCGCACTAACCTCCCCAATGGTATAACTTATCTTAGGTTACTCGTAAGATTCAAAACCGAAGAATATAATTGTTTAAGAAAATAATTTCATTTGATCACAAAGTTCTCATTTGAACCATTTTTGCTAATAAAGTTTCCCATTGTTCCATTATACTTTATCAAAACAAGTATTTCCAATTTGAGTCATTCTACATGTCTTACTTACCATAACACATTAGACAGTTTCCCAATTTCAGAATTTCATATATATATTAAATACTCGTATAATATATATATATTCTAACAGAACCCCACATAAAAATTATGGTGCGTGCATACTCTGCTATCCAATCCCCGTATCTCTCGTACTAAGGGAAATACATGTTCGGAATCACTCTCGAACTGTATTAACACATACACAACAATATTGAGGCGAAGCATAGTTTCCAAGTCCAAGAGGTCAGTACAGACCCTCACGTCTCTTAGCACCGTTCGACTATCGATCCGATAGCCCGTACCTTGGATTCCTATCTTCTAGGGTACGAGTCAATATCCCCCATGAAGGCCCATTCGAGATAGACTGTCCCAGCACGGTAACCTCAGGGATAGCAAGTAGCGCGGGCATGATTTTCACATGTATATAATATATGCATACACACGGTCATATAAATATACTACTTTTATCATATTAATTTAGGTTCATCTCATAACCCATAATCGCAACATTTATTCTGATTTTCCCATTATTAGTTATCACGTATAACGGTTCATTTCTAACTTTAATTCGAAGGATTTTTCCAACTTACTACGTAATACTCATGGACTATATCCTCTCAAGTGTAAAATTCAGTAGGTACTCATCTAATTTCCAACGTAACCATCTTACGCATCTCTCCCCTTAATACATAATTTCATCGTCCCTCATATGTATATATCCCAAAAATACAACTCTCGTCTTACATTAACGATCCCAAAATTATTTATATATCCTACTCGTCTTCTTTATCTACCAAAACATTTTAATAAGGGTGCCCAAGAATTATTTCCCATTAAATTGAATTCAACTAATTTAAAAAGGGGAATTATGAGTCTTCCAGGAGGGTTCGATCGATCGAGGTCTGGGGGACGATCGATCGAACCTTCGATCGATCGGAGCTCTTGGCTCGATCAATCGATCAAGCAGGTATGGCGAATTCTGTAGTTAATCAGTTACGGGTTCTAACACATAACCTCCTCTAAATCCAAACTTTTCATCCCCAATCGCCCAGAAATTTGTACTACTAACATCATAATCTCATTTTAAGTATCTTCTACGTAAAGCATGTAAATTTCCGTCATTAATCATGGATTTATAGGCAAAAACCTCATAAAAATCTCAAGAACCCTAGAATTCCTTAAATATGGTTCTAATCAATATTTTCCAGAATTTTCTTCTTCTAAAATATCATAATTTCCTGGTTTAATCCTCGACATGTGAAGGGGATTCCAGAATAACATTCAAATCATTACTACATGCGATTTCCTATCTCAAATTTGGGTTTTCTTCCATAAACTCATCCTAATCATCCCTAGACTAACATGAGTGATGCATTAATGAAAATAAGCAAGATAAACACTTGCCTGGGATTTTCGACATTCTGGTTTGATGACGAATTTGTTGTGGTTGCGTTCTCCATCGCGCGATCTACGCGTTGGTGGTGGTGGCGGTGCAACCGGGTGAATCGTTGGCCTTGGATTGCTTGGAAAAGCCTCTCCTTCCCTCTCCTATGACCGTCACTTGTCTTTGGTTGTTTTAACCCTAGAAGACAACCTTAGACATCTGATATATACCTTGAATTTTCGTGGGTTTAATTACCCAAAAATGTAAAATGTCCAAAATGCCCTCCCGGGGTATTAATTAAGCCTAAAAACGCCCCAAGATCCAAATTAAACCCCTGGGTACACTTTTCTGACTATCTTGACCCTTCCGAACACTTGAGCGCACTCAAAATGACCATATGAGCGACTTATAATATATTCATTTTTATTCATCAATATTTAGTCCCGACGCGACACGGGCGCGTTCCGACTCAAATTTCTAAAATTGTCATTTTATTCACTCGTGACATTTAATATAACCAATATTATATATTAATTTGCTCATTAGTAATATTTAACAAATTTTACATAATTACTAACTCTCATCACGTTAATAATTATAACATAATTAATTTCCAAATTTATATTAAATAATTAATTCACATTAAATTTAATAAATTTCCAAATTAATATAGCATAAAAATACGGGGTATTACATACTTCCCCCCTAATAAAGGGAATTTCGTCCTGAAATTCAAAAAATAAGGCGTACCTGGTAAAAATAAATCTGGGTATCTCTCGCACATATCTGCCTCGCGCTCCCAAGCGGACTCCTCCACATTATGATGCTCCCACTGGACTCGTACAAGTGGAACTACCTTCGACCTCAATCTTCTCTCGCTATGGTCTAGGATAGCCACCGGTCTCTCCTCGTAAGAGCTGTCAGGCTGTAAGTTTATCTCATCTATCGCAATGTGGGTATGGGCCATATCATCCCGAAGATATCGTCTCAATGACGAGATGTGAAATACAACGTGAATGTGATGTAAATGCTCTGGAAGTCCCAATCTGTATGCTACCAGCCCAATCCTCTCGATAATGGGAAATGGTCCCATGTACCTCGGGGCCAATTTCCCTTTCTTCCCGAACCTCATTACTCCTTTCATAGGAGATACACATAGTAACACCTGGTCCCCCACATTAAACTCCCGAAAGAACCGTTTCCCATCGGCGTAGCTCTTCTGCCTATCCTGGGCTACTCGAATGCGACTCCTGATCATCTCAATCCTCGCGGAGGTTTCCTGAATCACCTATGGTCCTAGCAACTTGTTATCCCCCACATCGAGCTAAAAAGTTGGGGAACGACAAGGCCTGTAATATAAAGCCTCAAATGGGGCCATGCCAATCGTGAACTGATAAGAGTTATTATAAGCAAACTCTACCAGTGGAAGGTATGGCTCCCAACCTCCTCCAAAATCAACAACACACATGCGTAGCATATCCTGCAACATCTGTTTAGTATGCTCTGTATGTCCATATGTCTGTGGGTGATAAGCAGAACTCAACCTCAACTTAGTACCCATAGCCTCCTGAAAGCTCTCCCAGAAATGCGACACAAAAATCTTGTCTCTATCTGACACAATATTTAGGGGCACTCCATGCAATCAGACAATCTCAGCAATGAACAATTGAGCATACTGACCCGTGGTATAGTCTGTTCGCACCGGCAGAAAATGATCCACCTTGGTCAAACGGTCTACAATCACCCAGATAGAGTCGTGGCCCCGCTGTGATGTAGGCAACACCGTAATAAAATCCATGGAAATACTATCCCACTTCCACGCGGGTACTTCCAATAGCCGAAGCAACCCTGATGGTTTCTGATGGTCCACCTTTACCAGCTGGCAGGTAGAACAGTTGGACACGAACTCAGTGATGTCCTTCTTCATCCCACTCCACCAATATTGTCTACTCGTATCCTGGTACATCTAATCTCCTACAGTATGTACCGCAAATCGAGACTCATGAGACTGGGTCATCACTACATGACGTAATTCTGCTCATTCTGGAACCACCAATCTCCCATTAAACCTCAAACCTCCATCAGAACTAACAGAATAGGACTCAGCACCCTTGGCTAAAAGTCATACAATCTGCTCCTGGCAACACGGGTCTGTGGTCTGTCCCTGTATCACCCTCGTAACAATCTCGGGTATCACTGTCATAACAAATATGAAGGAACGGGCTACTGCATCCTGCTGTCCTAACTCCTTCCACTTTGATTTCCAGACGTTCGCTACATCGTCTACCGGTCTATGGCTCAGTGCATCAGCAACTACGTTGGCCTTCCCCGGATGAAACTGTATGTCGAACTGATAGTCCTACACAAACTCTAACCATCTGCGCTGACGCATATTCAGCTCTCGCTGAGTGAACAGGTACTGCAGTGACTTATGGTCTGTGAACAAAGGAAATTTCTCCCCCAATAAATAGTGTCTCCATATCCTCAATGCAAAAACGACCGCTGCTAACTCCAAGTCGTGGGTGGGGTAATTCTTCTCATGCGGCTTAAGCTTACGGGAGGCAAAAGCTATAGCCTTCTCTTCCTGCTGAAGTACTCCCCCAAGTCCCCGTAAAGAGGCATCGGTGTACACTAGGTACTCCACACTCGGCTTCGGTAAGGCAAGGACTGGTGCTGAAGTAAGCTTGTCTTTCAGCTCATCGAAAGCCAATTGACAAGCATCATCCCAAACATATGGTACCCCTTTGCGAGTCAGGTTCGTCAATGGACCCGCTATTTTGGAGAATCCCCGAATGAATCTCCTATAGTATCCGGCTAACCCCAAGAAACTACGCACTTCCGTCGGTGTCGTGGGCTGTCCCCACCCCCTCACCACTGACACTTTACTCGGGTCAACTGCTATGCCCTATTCAGAGACAACATGCCCCAAGAACTGTACTTCTCGCAACCAGAATCCGCACTTCTCGTACTTAGCATACAACTGATGCTCTCGTAGATTCTGAAGAACCTGTCTCAAGCGTTCGGCATGCTCCTCCTTAGAGTCTGAATATATCAAAATGTCATCTATGAAGACGATGATAAACTGATCTAAGAACTCTCTGAACACACAATTCATTAAGTCCATGAATACGGCTGGAGCGTTTGTGAGACCAAATGGCCTCACCCTGAACTCATAGGACCCATATCTCGTTAAGAAGGCAGTTTTTGAAACATCATGCTCCCTAATACGTAACTAATGGTACCCCGACCTCAGATCTATCTTCGAAAAGAAAGTGGCTCCCCTCAGTTGGTCGAACAGATCATCGATTCGAGGCAACGGATACATATTCCGTATCGTGACCTCGTTTAATTCCCGGTAGTCCACACATAACCTCAGTGAACCATCTCTTTTCTTCATAAACAAGACTGGAGCGCCCCAAGGTGAGGTACTCCTGCGAAAGAAGTCCTGGCCTAACAGCTGTTCTATCTGATCTCGTAACTCCCGCATCTCTGCCGGAGCCGTACGATATGGAGAGCGTGATATCGGTCTAGTATCCGGTAATAAATCTATGACAAAGTCTATCTCTCAACTTGGGGGTAGGCCTGGTATCTCCTTAAAGACATCGGAATACTCACGAACAACTGGGATCGAGTCTAAGGGAATCACAACCTCCTTAGAGGTATCCTCCTCTATTTAATACAAATGAGCGGTCAAGCCTCCCTATGGGCGAGGCATCGCCACTACAAACATCTCTTGCCCCGGAATGTCAAAGACAATACTCCCACCGAAACAATCAATTATGGCTATGTAAGCTGCGAGACAATCCATACAGATAATAATAACGTGCTCATGCATATCTAAGACTAGCATGTCTGCTGGCAATACCAAGCTACCAATCTCTACCTCGACTCCCCGAAATATAAAAAAATTAAGCGACCCACTCCCCAGTGGTGAGTATACACACGTCACAGTGCTCTCTGTTGTGGCTAACAACCCTAAGGCTTTCGCAAAATGCGTAGCTATAAAATAATGCGTCTCCCCAGTATCATACAAAACTTGACCCATAGTACCATAGATAGGAAACATACTCTCAATCGTAGGTGGTACCTGTGGAGCTGCAGCCTGGTGGACGTTATAGACACGTCCATATTGTAACTTCCCCTGCTGCACTGGGGATGCTGGAACGGCTGGTAGGGCTGGTACCTGGGCTAATGCTAGGAGGGCAGCTGGAAAAAGTGGCCTCTGTGGCTCATTGCGGGCACCCTACTACTATGGGGCCCTCTCACCCTCTGGGTAATCCTGGCGCTTATGGCCATGCTTGCCACACACAAAACATCGGCCTCTGAAGTTACCTCCCCTCTGACCCTGCTGACCATGGCCCTGCTGGCCGTTACTACCCCGCCACTGGCCCTGTTGAACCTGATGAAAATGTTGTTGGCCCTGCTGTTGACCCTGTTGCTGTCGGTGTTGGCCCTGCTGGCCCTACTGATTAGGCTGGACTTGCTGGCCCTACCTATAACCCCCAAATCCCTGTCTGGAATCACCTTAACAGAATCGCTTAGCAGGGTCCCCCTGATGGGAACTCTGCTCGTGCTGACGAGTCTGTCCTAGAGATGGTGCTCCACTAGCACTACTACCCCCGGTCCTGACCTGCTGGCTGGACTCTCCTGCTCTCTTGCTTCCCTGCAGATGGAAGGGGTGATCCTAGCAATGTATTAAATCAACATTGAGTACATCAGTGAAAGTACTCTGAGATAGATTCCCTATAAGGTGCTGACGGATCCTCCAAGCTAACCCGTCCACAAACAGCATTATCTTCTTACCCTCAGTGGGTGCCTCATCTGGCACTATGGTGAGAAGTCTCGTGAACTCCTCCTCATACTCAGCAACGGTAGAATTCTCCTGTTTCAAGTTCAGTAGTTTCCGCCTCATCTCAGTCTGTACGGAGGGTGGAAAGTACTTACGGTCAAACCGCTCCCAAAATGACTGAATCGGGATCGTGTCCCTCTCCTCTAAGGTGGTGGTGGACTCCCACCACTGCAAAGCGGCCCCCACTTGCTTAAAGGAAGCCAACAACTATTTATGTACGTCTGTGCACTCATACATACGAATATGCCGTTGGATGTCTTTCTTCCATTGGCTGACGATGATGATATCTGAACTACCAGAGAACTCAGGGGATGCGCCTTCTGAAAGGAATCCCTAACCCACTCCCATGCAGATGGAAGCTTTGCAGGTAGTGGCGCCACTGCCTGAATCTGGGGTGGAGCCTGCTGAACCACCACTAGCGCGGAATTAACCGCCTGAGCAACAATAGCGGCTACCACATTAGCATTCATAGTACATTGTGCCGGAGCTGCTGGCTGCTCGGCTTGGGCACGCCTATCCTTTGGTGCACGTCTCGGAAGCATCTGAAACGTGAAGAAATTTATTAGTCAACAGTTATTATCAAATCTCAAATAGCTGAAGACGTAAACGTAAAAGAAGGAATACAACAATCCTAAAATAGGGCTCTATAGCAAAAAATATTAAGCTGAAAGCGAAATAAGCCGTACAGATCCTAAGGACTCTAGAACCTGATGCTCTGATACCACCTGTGACACCCCGCCTAATTAAATACCGGGCGATCACTCCTTTAATAAATTAAAATCAGGGTGAATAGTTGGTTCATTCTTAGCATCACTGTCGTAAAAATAACTATTCCAATTTAAACACCCTAATTAATTAAGCTAAGTGTTAAAACCATTTTTTTTACATTACTTTCCAAATTTTATTTTGAAAATAAAGATTTAATTATTTACAACAATTCAATATTTAAAGAATCACACCACAATAATCCTAAAACATATAATCCAAATAATTTAAACATTCGACAACTAAATCCCAACATTAAAACTTAAAGTAAAACATCCAGACAGTAATAAATCCCAAAGTGACAACACTAGAAATATCTGAATCACAATGTCCAAATAAACAACTGAATAATGGAAAGGGCGACACATGCCCCACTAAATGAATGTGCTAGGAGTGGAGTCAAATAAATGAAGTCGTCTACGCAAGCGGCCTGCAACTCCCACCTAAGCTGCAGTACGTTCCTTCCAAAGGATCCTATGCAAGATGCCCCTGTAGCTGGGCACCTGTAATATATACATATATATACAAGAGAGAGAGAAAGAGAAATGGGTCAGAGCCCGATAGTGTAGATGATTTAAAATTTGTTTAGTAAGTATTTAAAATGTTTACGGGCCAATGCAACAACCTATTAGTGCGGCACTCTCTTGAGAATTTCTCACCTTTCTTCTAATGGGCGCGCCTATCGCACTAACCTCCCCAATGGTATAACTTATCTTAGGTTACTCGTAAGATTCAAAACCGAAGAATATAATTGTTTAAGAAAATAATTTCATTTGATCACAAAGTTCTCATTTAAACCTTATTTGCTAATAAAGTTTACCAGTGTTCCATTATACTTTTTCAAAACAAGTATTTCCAATTTGAGTCATTCTATATGTCTTACTTACCATAACACATTAGACAGTTTCCCAATTTCAGAATTTCATATATATATTAAATACTCGTATAATATATATATTCTAACAGAACCCTACATAAAAATTATGGTGCGTGCATACTCTGCTATCCAATCCCCGTATCTCTCGTACTAAGGGAAATATAAGTTCGGAATCACTCTCGAACTGTATTAACACATACACAACAATATTGAGGCGAAGCATAGTTTCCAAGTCTAAGAGGTCATTACATACCCTCACGTCTCTTAGCACCGTCTGACTATCGATCCGATAGCCCGTACCTAGGATTCCTATCTTCTAGGGTACGAGTCAATATCCCCCATGAAGTCCCATTCAAGATAAGACTGTCCCAACGCGGCAACCTCAGGGATAGCAAGTAGCACGGGCATGATTTTCACATGTATATAATATATGCATACACACAGTCATATAAATATACAACTTTTATCATATTAATTTAGGTTCATCTCATCACCCATAATCGCAACATTAATTCTGATTTTCCCATTATTAGTTATCACGTATAACGGTTCATTTCTAACTTTAATTCGAAGGATTTTTCTGACTTACTACGTAATACTCATGGACTCTATCCTCTCAAGTGTAAAATTCAGTAGGTACTCATCTAATTTCCAACGTAACCATCTTACGCGTCACTCCCCTTAATACATAATTTCATCATCCCTTATATGTATATATCCTAAAAATACAACTCTCGTCTTACATTAACGATCCCAAAATTATTTATATATCCTACTGGTCTTCTTTATCTCCCAAAATATTTTAATAAGGGTGACCAAGAATTATTTCTCATTAAATTGAATTCAACTAATTTAAAAAGGGGAATTATGAGTCTTCCAGGAGGGGTCGATCGATCGAGGTCTGGGGGTCGATCGATCGAAGCTCTTGGCTCGATCGACCGATCAAGTAGGTATGGCGAATTCTGCTGTTAATCAGTTACGGGTTCTAACACATAATCTCCTCCAAATCCAAACTTTTCATCCCCAATCGCCCAGAAATTTGTACTACTAACATCATAATCTCATTTTAAGTATCTTCTACGTAAAGCATGTAAATTTCCGTCATTAATCATGGATTTATAGGCAAAAACCTCATAAAAATCTCAAGAACCCTAGAATTCCTTAAACATGGTTCTAATCAATCTTTTCCAGAATTTTCTTCTTCTAAAACAATATAATTTCGTGGTTTAATCCTCTACATGTGAAGGGGTTTCCAGAATAACATTCAAATCATTACTACATGCGATTTCCTATCTCAAATTTGGGTTTTCTTCCATAAACTCATCCTAATCATCCCTAGACTAACATGAGTGATGCATTAACGAAAATAAGCAAGATAAACAATTGCCTTGGATTTTCAACATTCTGGTTTGATGACGAATTTGGTGTGGTTGCGTTCCCCGACGCGCGATCTACGCGTTGGTGGTGGTGGCGGTGCAACCAGTTGAATCGTTGGCCTTGGATTGCTTGGAAAATCCTCTCCTTCCCTCTCCTATGGCTGTCACTTGTCTTTGGTTGTTTTAACCCTAGAAGACAACCTTAAACATTTGATATATCCCTTGAATTTTCGTGGGTTTAGTTACCCAAAAATATAAAATGTCCAAAATGCCCTCCCGGGGTACTAATTAAGCCTAAAAACACCCCGAGACCCAAATTAAACCCCTGGGTACACTTTTCTGACTATCTCGGCCCTTCCGGACACTTTAGCGCTCTCAAAATGGCCCTACGAGCGACTTATAATATATTCACTTTTATTCATCAATATTTAGTCCCGACGCGACACGGGCGCGTCCCGACTCAAATTTCTAAAATTGTCATTTTATTCACTCCTGACATTTAATATAACCAATATTATATATTACTTTGCTCATTAGTAATATTTCACAAATTTCGCATAATTACTAACTCTCATCACGTTAATAATTATAACATAATTAATTTCCGGATTTAAATTAAATAATTAATTCACATTAAATTTAATAAATCCTCAAATTAATATAGCATAAAAATACGGAGTATTACATACTTGCCCCCTAATAACGGAATTTCGTCCCAAAATTCAAAAAAAAAGGCGTACCGGGTAAAAAAAAATTGGGTATCTCTCGCGCATATCTGCCTCGCGCTCCCAAGCGGACTCCTCTACATTATGATGCTCCCACTGGACTCGTACAAGTGGAACTACCTTCGACCTCAATCTTCTCTTGCTATGGTCTAGGATAGCCACCGGTCTCTCCTCGTAAGAGCTGTCAGGGTGTAAGTCTATCCCATCTATCGCAATATGGGAATGGGCCATATCATCCCGAAGATATCGTCTCAACGACGAGATGTGAAATACATCGTGAATGCGATGTAAATGCTCTGGCAGTTCCAATCTGTATGCTACCGGCCCAATCCTCTCGATAATGGGAAATGGTCCCATGTACCTCGGGGCCAATTTTCCTTTCTTCCCGAACCTCATTACTCCTTTCATAGGAGATACACATAGTAACACCTGGTCCCCCACATTAAACTCCCGGAAAAACCGTTTTGCATCGGTGTAGCTCTTTTGCTTGTCCTGGGCTACTCGAATGCGACTCCTAATCATCTCAATCCTCGCGGAGGTTTCCTGAATCACCTCTGGTCCTAGCAACTTGTTATCCCCCACCTCGAGCCAACAAGTTGGGGAACGACAAGGCCTTCCATACAAAGCCTCAAATGGGGCCATGCCAATTGTGAACTGATAAGAGTTATTATAAGCAAACTCTACCAGTGAAAGGTGTGGCTCCCAACCTCCTCCAAAATCAAGAACACACATGCGTAGCATATCCTCCAACATCTGATTAAGACGCTCTATCTGTCCATCTTTCTGTGGGTGATAAGTTGAACTCAACCTCAACTTAGTAACCATAGCCTCCTGAAAGCTCTCCCAGAAATGCGACATGAAAATCTTGTCTCTATCTGACACAATATTCAGGGGCACTCCATGTTATCTGACAATCTCAGCAATGAACAACTGAGCATACTGACCCATGGTATAATCTGTTCGCACCGGCAGAAAATGATCCACCTTGGTCAAACGGTCTACAATCACCCAGATAGAGTCGTGGCCCCACTGTGATGTAGGCAACCCCGTAATAAAATCCATAGAAATACTTTCCCACTTCCACGCGGGTACTTCCAATGGCCGAAGCAATCCTGATGGTTTCTGATGGTCCACCTTTACCAGCTGGCAGGTAGAACACTTGGACACGAACTCAGCGATGTCCTTCTTCATCCCACTCCACCAGTATTGTCTCCTCTTATCCTGGTACATATAATCTCCTCCACGATGTACCACAAATCAGGACCCGTGAGACTGGGTCATCACTGCATGACGTAATTCTTCTCCTTCTGGAAGCACCAATCTCCCATTAAACCTCAAACCCCCATCAGAACTAACAGAATAGGTCTCAGCACCCTCTGCTAAAAGTCGTACAATCTGCTCCTGCCAACACGGGTCTGTGGTCTGTGCCTGTATCACCCTCGTAACAATCTCGGGTGTCACTGTCATAACAGATATAAAGGAACGGGCTACTGCGTCCTGGTGGCCTAACTCTTTTCACTTTGCTTTCCAGACATCCGCTACATCGTCTACCGGTCTATGGCTCAACGCATCAGCAACTAAGTTGGCCTTTCCCGGATGATACTGTATGTCGAACTGATAGTCCTTCACAAACTCTAACCATCTGCACTGACGCATATTCATCTCTCGCTGAGTGAACAGGTACTGCAGTGACTTGTGGTCTGTGAACAAACAAAATTTCTCCCCCAATAAATAGTGTCTCCATATCCTCAATGCAAAAACGACCGCTGCTAACTCCAAGTCGTGGGTGGGGTAATTATTCTCATGCGACTTAAGCTTACAGGAGGCAAAAGTTATAGCCTTCTCTTCCTGCTGAAGTAATCCCCCAAGTCCCCGTAAAGAGGCATCGGTGTAAACTAGGTACTCCACACCCGGCTTCGGTAAGGCAAGGACTGGTGCTGAAGTAATCTTGTCTTTCAGCTCGTCGAAAGCCAATTGACAAGCATCATCCCAAACATATGGTACCCCTTTACCAGTCAGGTTCGTCAATGGACCCGCTATTTTGGAGAATCCTCGAATGAATCTCTTGTAGTATCCGGCTAACCCAAGGAAACTACGCACTTCCATCGGTGTCATGGGCTGTACCCACTCCCTCACCGCTGACACTTTACTCGGGTCAACTTCTATGCCCTATTCAGAGACAACATGCCCCAAGAACAATACTTCTCGCAACCAGAATCCGTACTTCTCGTACTTAGCATACAATTGATGCTCTCGTAGATTCTGAAAAACCTGTCTCAAGTGCTCGGCATGCTCCTCCTCGGAGTGTTAATATATCAAAATGTCATCTATAAAGACGATGATAAACTGATCTAAGAAATCTCTGAACACACGATTCATTAAGTCCATGAATACGGCTGGAGCAATTGTAAGGCCAAATGGCATCACCCTGAACTCATAGGACTCATATCACATCAAGAAGGAAGTCTTTGAAGCATCCTGCTCCCTAATACGTAACTGATGGTACCGACCACAGATCTATCTTCGAAAAGAAAGTTGCTCCCCTCAGTTGGTCGAACAGATCATCGATTCGAGGCAACGAATACTTATTCCGTATCGTGACCTTGTTCAACTCCCGGTAGTCCACACATAACCTCAGTGAGCCATCTCTTTTCTTCACAAAAAAGAATGGAGCGCCCCAAGGTGAGGTACTCCTGCAAATGAAGTCCTGGCCTAAAAGATGCTCTATCTGATCTCGTAACTCCCGCATCTCTGCCGGAGCCATACGGTATGGAGCGCGTGCTATCGGTCTACTATCCGATAATAAATCTATGAAAAAGTCTATCTCTCGACTGGGGGGTAGGCCTGGTATCTCCTGAAAGACATCGGAATACTCACGAACAACTGGGATCGAGTCTAAGGGAATCACAACCTCCTAAGAGGTATCCTCCTCTATGTAATACAAATGAGCGGTCGAGCCTCCCTCTGGGCGAGGCATCGCCACTACAAACATCTCTTGCCCTGGAATGGCAAAGACAATACTCCCACCAAAACAATAAATCATGGTTATGTAAGCTGCGAGCCAATCCATACCGATAAATACATCGTGCTCATGCATATCTAAGACTAGCATGTCTGCTGGCAATACTAAGCTACCAATATCTACCCCGACTCCCCGACATATAAAGAAAATAAGCGACCCACTCCCCAGTGGTGATTATACACATGTTACAGTGCTCTCTGTTGTGGCTAACAACCTTAAGGCTTTCGTAAAATGCGTAGCTATAAAACAGTGCGTCTCCCCAGTATCAAACAAAACTCGACCCATAGTACCATGGATAGGAAACATACCCTCAATTACAGGTGGTACCTGTGGAGCTACTGCCTGGTGGACGTTATAGACACGTCCATACTGTAACTGCCCCCCCTGCACTAGGGCTGCTGGAACGGCTGGTAGGGCTGGTACCTGGGTTGGTGCTAGGTGGGCAGCTAGAAAAAGTGGCCTCTGTGGCTCATTGCGGGCACCCTACTACTGTGGGGCCCTCTCACCCTCTGGGCAATCCTGGCGCTTATGGCCATTCTTTCCGCACACAAAACATCGGCCTCTGAAGTTACCTCCCCTCTGACCCTGCTGACCAAGGCCCTGCTAGCCGTTACTACCCCGCCACTGGCCCTGTTGGCCCTGATAAAAATGTTGTTTGCCCTGCTGCTGACCCTGTTGTTGTCGGTGTTGGCCCTGCTGGCCCTGCTGATTAGGCTGGCCCTGCTGGACCTACCTATAACCCCCAAATCCCTATCTGGAATCACCTTAATGGAATCGCTTAGCAGGGTCCCCCTGATGGGAACTCTGCTCGTGCTGACGAGTCTGTCCTAGAGATGGTGCTCCACTAGCACTACTACCCCCGGTCCTGCCCTGATGGATGGACTCTCCTGCTCTTTTGCTTCCCTGCAGATGGAAGCGGTGATCCTGGCAATGTAGTAAAGCAACATTGAGTACATCAGTGAAAGTACTCAGAGATAGATTCCCTATAAGGTGCTGACGGATCTTCCAAGCTAACCGGTCCACAAACAACATTATCTTCTTACCCTCAGTGGGTGCCTCATCTGGCACTATGGTGAGAAGTCTCGTGAACTCCTCCTCATACTCAGAAACGGTATAATTATCTTGTTTCAAGTTCAGTAGTTTCCGTCTCATCTCAATCTGTACGGCGGGTGGAAAGTACTTGCGGTCAAACCGCTCCCAAAATGACTGAATCGTGATCGTGTCCCTCTCCTCCAAGGTGGTGGTGGTCTCCCACCACTGCAAAGCGGCCCCCACCTGCTTAAAGGAAGCCAACAACTATTTTTGTTCGTCTGTGCACTCATACATACGAAGATGCCGCTGGATGTCTTTCTTCCATTAGCTGACAATGATGATATCTGTACTACCAGAGAACTCAGAGGATGCGCCTTCTGAAAGGAATCCCTAACCCACTCCCATGCAGATGGAAGCTGTGCAGGTACTGGCGCCACTGCCTGAATCTGGGGTGGAGCCTTCTGAACCACCGCTAGCGCGGCATTAATCGCCTAATCAACAATAGCAGCTACCTCATTAGCATTCATAGTACACTGTGCCGGAGCTGCTGGTTACTCGGCTTGGGCACGCCTATCCTTCGATGCATGTCTCGGAGGCATCTGAAATGTGAAGAAATTTATTAGTCTACAGTTATTATCAAATTTCAAATAGCTGAAGACGTAAACGTAAAAGCAGGAATACAACAATCCTAAAATAGGGCTCTGTAGCAAAAAAAGTTAAACTGAAAGCGAAATAAGCCGTACAGATCCTAAGGACACTGGAACCTGATGCTCTGATACCACCTGTGACACCCCGCCTAATTAAATACCGAGCGATCACTCCTTTATTAAATTAAAATCAAGGTGAACAATTGGTTCATTCTAAGCATCACTGTCGTAAAAATAACAATTCCAATTTAAACACCCTAATTAATTAAGCTAAGTGTCAAAACCATTTTTTTTAACATTACTTTCCAAATTTTATTTTGAAAACAAAGATTTAATTATTTACAACAATTCAATATTTAAAGAATCACACCACAATAATCCTAAAACATATAATCCAAATAATTTAAACATTCAACAACTAAATCTCAACATTAAGACTTAAAGTAAACCATCCAGACAGTAATAAATCCCAAAGTGACAATACTAAAAATATTTGAATCACAATGTCCAAATAAACAACTGAATAATGGAAAGGGCGACACATGCCCCACTAAATGAATGTGCTAGGAGTGGAGTCAAATAAATGAAGTCGTCTACGCAAGAGTCATGCAACTCCCACTTAAGCTGTAGCACGTTCCTTCCAAAGGATCCTATGCAAGACGCCCTTGTGGCTGGGCACCTGTAATATATACATATATATACAAGAGAGGGAGAAATAGAAACGGGCCAGAGCCCGATAGTGTAGATGATTTAAAATTTGTTTAGTAAGTATTTAAAATGTTTACCGGCCAATGCAACAACATATTAGTGCGACACTCTCTTGAGAATTTCTCCCCTCTCTTTTAATGTGCACGCCTATCGCACTAACCTCCCCAATGGTATAACTTATCTTAGGTTACTCGTAAGATTCAAAACTGAAGAATATAATTGTTTAAGAAAATAATTTCATTTGATCATAAAGTTCTCATTTAAACCTTATTTGTTAATAAAGTTTCCCAGTGTTCCATTATACTTTTTCAAAACAAGTATTTCGAATTTGAGTCATTCTACATGTCTTACTTACCATAACACATTAGACAGTTTCCCAATTTCAGAATTTCATATATATATATATATATATTAAATACTCGTATAATATATATATTCTAATAGAACCCCACATGAAAATTATGGTGCGTGCATACTCTGCTATCCAATCCCCGTATCTCTTGTACTAAGGGAAATACAAGTTCGAAATCACTCTCGAACTGTATTAACACATACACAACAATATTGAGGTGAAGCATAATTTCCAAGACCAAGAGGTCAGTACATACCCTCACGTCTCTTAGGACCGTCCGACTATCGATCTCATAGCCCGTACCTAGGATTCCTATCTTCTAGGGTACGAGTCAATATCCCCCATGAAGTCCCATTCGAGATAAGACTGTCTCAGCACGGTAACCTCAGGGATAGCAAGTAGCGCGGTCATGATTTTCACATGTATATTATATATGCATACACACAGTCATATAAATATACTACTTTTATCATATTAATTTAGGTTCATCTCATAACCCATAATTGCAACATTTATTTTGATTTTCCCATTATTAGTTATCACGTGTAACGGTTCGTTTCTAACTTTAATTCGAAGGATTTTTTCAACTTACTACGTAATACTCATGGACTCTATCCTCTCAAGTGTAAAATTCAGTAGGTACTCATCTAATTTCCAACGTAACCATCTTACGCGTCTCTCCCCTTAATACATAATTTCATCGTCCCTTATATGTATATATCCCAAAAATACAACTCTCGTCTTACATTAACGATCCCAAAGTTATTTATATATCCTACTGGTCATCTTTATCTCCCAAAACATTTTAATAAGGGTGCCAAGGAATTATTTCTCATTAAATTGAATTCAACTAATTTAAAAAGGGGAATTATGAGTCTGCCAGGAGGGGTCAATTGATCGAGGTCTGGGGGTCGATCGATCGAAGCTCTTGGCTCGATCGATCGATCAAGCAGGTATGGCGAATTCTGCTGTTAATCAGTTACGGGTTCTAACACATAACCTCCTCCAAATCCAAACTTTTCATCCCCGATCGCCCAGAAATTTGTACAACTAACATCATAATCTCATTTTAAGTATCTTCTACGGAAAGCATGTAAATTTCCGTCATTAATCATGGATTTATAGTCAAAAACCTCATAAAAATCTCAAGAACCCTAGAATTCCTTAAACATGGTTCTAATCAATCTTTTCTAGAATTTTCTTCTTCTAAAACAATATAATTTCGTGGTTTAATCCTCTACATGTGAAGGAGTTTCCTGAATAACATTCAAATCATTACTACATGCGATTTCCTATCTTAAATTTACGTTTTCTTCCATACACTCATCCTAATCATCCCTAGACTAACATGAGTGATGCATTAATGAAAATAAGCAAGATAAACACTTGCCTAGAATTTTTGACGTTCTGGTTTGATGACAAATTTGGCGTGGTTGCGTTCCCCGTCGCGCGATATACGCGTTGGTGGTGGTGGCGGTGCAACTGGGTGAATCGTTGGCCTTGGATTGCTTGGAAAAGCCTCTCCTTCCCTCTCCTATGGTCGTCACTTGTCTTTGGTTGTTTCAACCCTAGAAGACAACCTTAGACATCTGATATAGCCCTTGAATTTTCTTGGGTTTAATTACCCAAAAATGTAAAATGTCCAAAATGCCCTCCCGGGGTACTAATTAAGCCTAAAAACGTCCCGAGACCCAAATTAAACCCCCGGGTACACTTTTCTGACTATCTCAACCCTTCCGGACACTTTAGCGCGCTCAAAACGACTATACGAGTGACTTATAATATATTCACTTTCATTCATCAATATTTAGTCCCGACGCGACACGGGCGACTCAAATTTTTAAAATTGTCATTTTATTCACTCGTGACATTTAATATAACCAGTATTATATATTACTTTGCTCATTAGTAATATTTAACCAATTTCCCATAATTACTAACTCTCATCCCGTTAATAATTATAACATAATTAATTTTCGGATTTATATTAAATAATTAATTCACATTAAATTTAATAAATCCCCAAATTAATATAGCATAAAAATACGGGGTATTACAAGTAGGACCTCATGCATTTATTTTTCTCGAAGCGAGAAAAAGGAAAAAAGTATGATGCCTAGCTGGGGCAATAATTGAGATATTTTTTGGTTCAGTTCGGATGAGTATATTACGTGTGGGAACCATTTAAGCAACCAGGGTGATTGGCAAGATATCAATATGAGTTTTATTCTCGGGTGAATGAGGTATGTTTTATGTGACACGAGTGAGTCACAGTATTTTCATTAGCACTAGATTTGCATGTGAGACGAGTTTTGTGGCTATATCGATAACATTATTATGTGTATGTATTTCTTGTTGATTAGCGAGTGTGGATAGTGAGAGTATATTTTATTGATATCACTCGTTTTAGTGATCTGTTATACGAGTATGGTGTTATTCTTGTCACGATTTATATTGCTAGGTATCACCTATAGTGAGTAGACCTGCAGGGCCATATAAATTAATTTAAACACATTTTTAGACCTAGATCCTCGAACGAAAGATCTCAAAAAATGACAGAGCTGCGTAGTAGTGTATCGGGAGGTTTCTTTGTAAGGACATATTTTTATAAGTCCATTATCAATTTATTATGTCATATACCGCTACACCATCGAAGAGCATTCAAGAGCAATCTATATCAAAGACGGATCCGAATTCATCATGTTCTTCATCATTCAGGACTCCGCGAAGTTTACTTTGGCAAGGTTATGTTTTTAATACCTTAACTTTTCACTTAGAGCTTTTGGGATATTTTTATAAAATATTTTCTAAGTGTTGGAGCGGACTTTTTCGTCAAAATTTAAGAATGAGTATTTTTTCTAAGTGTTGAAGCGGATATTAAAATATTATTTTTTTGAAACTGTCGTTCAAACAACAAGCACTGTCGCGCGATGTCGTTCAAACGACATCGCTGTCTCGTTCGCGCGACATGTAATCTCATTCTAACGAGCTCGAATTTCGAGGCGGTGCAGTTTTTTTGGAAATGGGGAGATTTTTCCTGAAATTGTTTGTTTTATCGTGCATGCTTTATTTTATTAGGTAAATCATCTAAATGCATGTTTTAGGGTTTAACTAAAATTTGGGATTAATTAAAATTAGATTTTATTTGAGAAGTCGCAATATATCCGCTGCAGCAATTCTACATTCTTTGTTTGGATTTCGCTTTGCGAGACCTCCCACACACGAAAGCATCAAATGTTGGGAGCTGGGAGATTTAGACCCTAGGACATTGTGGATTATTATTCTTATTGTAATTAAATGGATAAATTTGTTAGGATTCAGTGTATCCCTTTGGCGAGATGAGACTTATATTGTAATTGAGAAGAATTTGAATTTACATTAGTACTTTACACATTTATTGTTATTTCCATTTTTCCTTTCAAGCTTGGGCCGATGGAATAGGGTTGAGCATATATATATATATATATATGTGTGTGTGTGTGTGTGTGTGTGTGTGTGTGTGTGTGTGTGTGTGTGTGTGTGTGTATATACGTTACAATATATTGTGTAGAATACTTTTGTGTGTATGTTGTCTAGTTATATTTGATCCCAATGAGTAGGGACGTTTACTGATGTGATTCAAGGTATGCTGGCTTTTATCGAGTAGAGAGACATATATCATGATTTATTTAAGAGCGTCGTGATATACGCAATCTTGTGTAACATATAGGGGAAGAGTATACTATTGTGTCAAGAGATATGTGCTAAGGGCCTAACGGATTTTGATGTTCCGACAATGCCAGGTAGTAGTGTATCGGGGGGTCCTTGTTTGGATTTCTCTTTGCAAGACGTCCCACGCATAAAACTTAGTGCATCGTTGGAAGTGGGGAGATTTTTGGTCTTTATTTCAAGAGTCTAGTACCTCGATTATTATACAAGTATCTAGTTATAACTGTGAGTTGAAAGTTATATTCTAATTTAAAGCCAGTGGAGCCGGTAGTGCCATAAGAGAGCACTGGAAAAAAAATTCTTCTTTTCACTGCAAGTTGAAGGGTGGAACTATGTTAATGAGAATTAAAATTTTAATTTCTGTGGGATTGAGAATACCCAAGTATGATATCCATGTTGTGAATGCTAGAGCTACAGGATTATGTGTATTACACGTAAAACGTATGTGATGTTTACATTAATATGCGCGGATTACAAGGTATATAGGCGCCCTGGCTAATTGATTTTAAAACCATCCGAGATAAGAAGACGGAGGAATAAATGTGAGGAATGTATGCTTATGGTGCAGTTATAAACAAGTTATAAGGGCATAATGGATTAAACATCGTGTGAGAATGACGATAATCCAAGTATAGGTGTGCAATGAGAGTTTGCACACCCGAGATGGTTTGAAAGGCTGTGAGAAGCCATTTACAAGGATATCTCTTGAGAAGAGGAAAAGTTTAAATATTGTGAAATTTGGAGCAGAGTCTAACTCAGTTGAGTGTTGAAAGTGACTTGCGCATAAATAGAATGATGATGTCATGAAGAGCCCAAAAGTGCATGTTGTGGCAAAAAAGTGCACGGGCCGAAACTCTTGGTATACCTAGGGCCGAAACAAAGTGGAAGTTATTATTTCGTGAGACATAATGAGACTATCTTCGAGTGCACCACTTACAGATGGAAATAGATTGGTTCGGGATGGACAACCAGAACTATTATATCAAGCTGGAAATTCCAGTGACGGAATGAGCGAACAGGCTAGTAAAGGAGGAGTGCGCCGGTGCGAGGTGCCACCCAATATGGTTGTGAATCAGGATCAGATCCTTGAACCCCACCTCTGATAGGTATTTTCGGGAAGCAGTGGGGATGACGTTTTATTTTGGGAAACTCGTTTCATCTATGGCCCGATGAGTCGACGGGAGGTGACTGCGACTAGTAAAGTGGTATGAATGCGATTCTGGAGTCATTTTGCTTAGATTACTTCCGCAACTGACATAACTTGAAATTTAAGTAAAGCATAGTACGATAATTGGGAGAAGAAATTACCAAATGGTAGAGTTTTGTGCAGCCACTCCAACCTGTTTGATGTGGACAAGGTGCCTATTAAGGTTTTATGTGGGAAAATCTGGTCTTTCTCCCTATGGTTGTTTAGAGGTGAGCAAATAAATAGAATTTTAGATCGCACATGATTTAGAGTCCGTTGTTGACAGGGTCATTAACTACAAACTGTTATGGGGTGACTTTTGAACGTTATAAGAGTTATGTCGCCATGAATGGAGATTTAAAGGACTGACAGTAATGATTCGATGTCCTTGTGGTTTCTCTTAGGATGGGAGATTTGTGTTGGGATTAGACACGGGAAGCTGGCACATAGTGATGTGCGTCTTTCCAATAATATTAAGGCAATAGAGCCAGCGATTTATAGGCTCATCTTAATTGTATGTCGTTGGCAGAGAATAATATGTGATGTGCCATTATTGAAGTCAGAGTTTATAGCTGATGGAGTGTATCGGTATGAAGAGAATTGAACAAGCTTGTTGTAAAGTGGGGGCTATTGTGGTTACGCCTTTATATAGTTAGGTCCCACTAGCGGGTGAATAGGGGAGTGACACTACCATTACCTAGGTGTGATTTGATTTTGGGTACTAGAGCGGGTTCTGTGGTTATGATCCAAAGTTTTTTGTACCGATTTCATCCGAATTTCGATGATGAAATTCTCTTGTGGGGGAGAAGAATGTAAAACCTCGTACTTATATGGATATTTAAATTACATGAGTGGGTGTAATTTAATAATTTGAGAATGTAAAGTAAATAATATGAGCTAATTATATTTCACGTCGCTGGTGAATAAAAGCGACAAGTGATGTTATTTTATGCGAAAAACACGTGTGGAGATGTGTTGGGTTTAAGATGTGAATTATTTATTAGTGACTCGGATGGGAATTTTCAGTGCACGGTTGGTCTCGAAAGGGCTGAGATAGTCATAATAGAGTACCCGAGGTAGTGTTTGGGTTTCGGGGACTTTTTGGATCAGTAAGGACTCACATTTGTGTATACGAGTCAATTTTGGGTTTAATAAGGGATAACCCTTATTTCTCTCTTGTAAGAGAATGGGAGAAAAGAAGAAAGAAGAGAAAAGAGAAAGAAACAAGAAAGGAGAGAGAATGAAGAAAAGGGAGAAAATAGAAGATTTCCGGCCAAGCTCCAGTGGATTCCGACATGAGATCGTCGGATTTATCCAACAAGGTAAGTGTTTAACTTACTTTAATGATTTAAGGGTTGTTACTTTTCATATTATAGTTGGTGATGAAAAACGATAAGATTTTGGGCTTGGGATTCTTGCACAAAACTGGTTTCTGGAAGATGATTTCATAAGGAATTGATGAGATAACAATCCTACATGAAATCTAAGTTAAAATCCATGTTAATGGTATAAATTATGGTGAGAAATTGGAAGAAATGGAAATGGAATTAGGGTTTAATTCTTGAATAAATTGAGGAATCCCATAAATTAATTGGTGTATTGGGTAAAACATAGTGTGTGTGTGTGTGTGTGTGTGTGTGTGTGTATATATATATATATATATATATATATATATATATATATATATATATATATATATATATATATATGTTGGGTGATGTTAGAAACCTAAAAATTGAGTTGGATAAGTTTTAGAACGAATTTTTGGATTTCGAGAAGATGAACTTTCGAAACTATAGGGACCGGTTCATTTTTTGGGGTTACTAGATCAGTTAACTAGTTTGTTTATCATCGAACCAGTTCATTTTTCTTGGCCACCGAATCGGTCCAGCTTTGACAAAAACTCAGAAAGGTTTTTCTTGGCCTAAAAAGGATTGGAAATGAATTCCTGTGGGAGATAATTATTAGGGGTTCCTAAATAGAGTACGAGGACCTTTAAAAGAGTAAATAAGGGATGTATAAGTCTCGGGTTAGTGGGAAAGATCCGGAGTTTAAATTTAGGAATCTTTGGGACGAATGACATTCGAGGAATTATCTGGCGGGTTCGTTCATATATATATATATATATATATATATATATATACATATATATATATATATATATATATATATATATATATATATATATATATATATATACTTAAACTCCCCAACATGCATTATTAAATATAAAAATACATGATATATTGATGCGTTAATAATATATGTATGTATGTATGTATGTATGTATGCATGCATGCATGTATGCATGTATGTATGTATGTATGTATGTATGTATGTATAAATGTATGTATATATTCATGTATGTATGAAAGTTTTATGTATGTTTACACACACACACACACATATGTATAATATAAATATACATGTCTGCCAATTTTGTCAAATTTTTGAAAAACAGTATTTAAAAATATATATGCCAATTATATATATTAGTAGAATATGCATATGCCGAATATAAATATATGAGTAAAATCCTAAAGTCAGAATAGGATGATAAAAGAATACTATATAGACGTGATACGCTATTGTTCGAAAATAAGAAATGTGATAATTGTATCATAAATGAGTAAATATTTATGGGATTAAAATAAGTTGTGTGTATACTTATTAATCTATACGAATTGATATATTCGGGATTGTAGGTTAATGCCACGATAGATAGGCATGGATAGCCGGATATGATATATATATATATATATATATATACATACACACACACACAAACACAGGTATAGAGACAATATATATATGATGTGATTTTAAATATATTTGTGTGATTGATATATTTATGTGAAACATAACCCTCTGCTATCATGGGAAGTTGCGCGATGTGGGTGAGGCCCTGGCTTGAGGAACAGGAGAGTATAGTCCCCAGGTCATAGCATCCAGTATTAACCATGTGTGAGGTTCAGGAGTAAGACGTCTTGGGTATGATTCGTCTTATTTCCAGTGAGAAACTATGGCCGCTTACCATACATTGTGATTTGGTTTTTACCAAATTGGTGTGAGAATCGAACCGCTGATACCCGAGATGATGTGTGATTATGCCCTTGAAGATGATAGCACTAAGAGACAACTTCCATTGAGTTATACCTTTGAGGGATGATTGTTATACTTATATAGTGTGTGATATATAAGTATGGATATACTTGATGTGCATATAATATATATATATATATATACACATATGTATGTATGGACTAAAACAAGGAAAGAAATGTGAGTTAATTTCTAGTGTATCCGGGAGTATAAAATTCGTAATTAAAATATGTGAAAAGTATATAAAGATGAGAATATTATATTCGTGATAAATACCCTAAATTGTGAATAGTGTAAATAACCAGTGAAAGTTATTCTTAAGGTAAGGATAAATTAAGTGAGAGATTATATGTATAAACTCGGGCGATAGCTTAGAATATTTATATTACACGAGGCATGAGATAACGTATGGTGACTCAGAAGTTTTGTGAAGTATTAGTTAGGCGTGGTAGCTTAACTATGGTGTTTTAAAATCCATGCGATACGTGCGCATTGTTAGATGAGAGGCGATGGGGTATCTCATGAGAGTGCGACACCAGTTTAAATATTGAGAATAACATATTTTAGATATTAAAGGAAATTAAGAACTTTATAAATTGATTTTTAAAACCCGAGCTCTGACCCGTATCTATTTTCCTTTTTGTTCTCCTTTGTATGGTTTTTAGGTGTCCAGACACAGGGACTCCTGGATGATTATTCTTCCGAGTCAGACGTGCTGCAGCAGCTGTGGATGTTGGCAAGAAATCATTTTAGACATTTCTATCCTTGTGATCTAGATAGGAGGTACTATTGTAATAATCGGGCATGTTGCCCAACTGATGTCATTTATTTTATTTATAGCAATGTTATTTTATGCGCATTCGATATGGTTGTATAAATGTTACCGAGAGTTATCGATTATTTATTTATTTATTCCATTTGTTGATTATATTCCTGTATGAATGGTTTTAATTGTGCATTAAGTTTAAAAAGATTAGAAAGTTTAAAATTTTGACGCTAGGCCAATAGGTTATTAGTAATTAATTGCATACCGCTGAAACTACTTCCATAACTGATTAAAATTGAAATTACTGATTATAATTGAATTTATTACTAAAATTACTATGCTATAAAAATGATTACTTGCATAAACGTGATTATAGCATATTCAAATGATGCAAAATAATTGAAGATATGTCTCATTTCAATTACTATGTGATATAATTTAAGGACTATGTGAACGTGAATGTATAAATTGATCTGATGAAAATGCATACTGCTAAAATTAGTTAAAACATCTATAACTGATTATAACTGAAATGCATACTGCTGAATTGCATATTGGGGTAATCACAAAATTCATACTGATTATAACAGTTAACTGATGTAAATGCATACTTGAAATTCATACTGAATATAACAGTTATAAGTGATGTAAATGAAAACTTGAAATGCATACTTGAAATGCTACTGCTGAAATGCATACTGATGTAAATGCATACTTGAAATTAGTTAAAACATTTATAACTACATAAATGCATACTTGCATGCTGATTATAACTGAAATTACTGATTAAAACTGAAATTACTGATTATAACTGAAATTACTCTGCTATAGCAATGTGATTACTTCCATAAAAATGATACATTGCATAAAAATGATTATAACAAATTATAATATATTCAAATTATGCAAACTAATTGAAGATACGGCTCATTTCAATTACTATAGGTCGTTCATAGAGAGGGGTCGAACGAACCGATTAATTTGAGGAGCTTCATCATCTTTTTCATCTTGAAGATACAAATGTAAATGGTCGTCCTCTAAATGGACTTCACTTTCACGTTCATATTCACTTTCACGTTCACGTTCACGTTCACGGCGTAGGCGCTGCACAACTTTAGACTTTGAGATTTCAATTTCAAATTGTTCCTATACGTATTGCATAAAAATGAAATAAGTAAATACAATAGAAGTAAATACGTATTGCATAATAACAAAAGAGACACACCCCAATAGGACCAACTTTTTCTTTACCTTTTGCTTCTCTCCTAGACGGCGGTAGGACAGGGAAAGGTGAAGGGCAGCGAGAAGGCGTGGTTCCATGTTCAATATGCTCACGTTCACGTCTTCGGCGCTGCGCAAATGCAGCCTTTGAGATTCCCATTTCAAATTGCTCCTATAACGATAGGTATTTAGAACGATGTGATTTAGAACGATAGAAATTTAGAAAGATGTGATGTAAAGAGACATACCTTACTACGAACATGATCAGCAAGCTGAGATGTTTGACACGCTTGAGTAAGTGTATAATGTGGAGATAGAACGCGATCAGCAAGGTTGGGTGTTTCACGTACCCTATCTAGATGTAATGTAAGTGGAGTTACATTACTACGAATGTGATCAACAAGGGTAGGTGTTTGACATGATTGAGCAAGAGTAGAATGTGCAGATATAACACATTCAATCTACTCTCGTTCACGTCGTCGCCGCTGAGAAAATGCAGCCTTTGAGATTCCACTTTCAGACTGTGCCAAGAAAGGGAAAACGTATTTAATTGAAACAATGTTTTGCATTTTCGAAGTACAGTTTATAAAAAGTGAAAAGGCCTTTTCGAACATACCCCATCTGAAATAACTTTTTCTTTACCTTTTCGCTTTCCTATACCTACATCGAAACTTGCCACGATCTTTTGATTTTGGGCCTCAATTCGAATAATATTTACTTCAGATTCATCTCAAATAATAACACCAAAGTGTCTACGTCGCGTAAATTCAACCAATGATGACAAAAACAATTAGTATCAATAACCAAAATATACATGTAAGATTATACATCCAAGAAATGAATAGACGTATCCTTACATCTTTCAACATGTCTGAACGCTTCCAGACTTTGGTTCTCTGAACAAAAAGAAGCAGAACCCACGAAACCCAAACCTAAGAATGTAAATACGTAAAGGCAAGCTTCACAAAAGGCAACCTATTAATACAAAAATGAAGTAAATACCTTAATAAGTAAATACGTTAGCCAAGCTTGGCTAAACCTCCATAATGTAAATACTTGTAAATAAGTAAATACCCAAATCAAATGTAAATAAGTAAACCTACAAATGTGACCAATAACAATAAGTGAATCAGATGTAAATACCCAATGTTAATACCCAATGAAAATAAGTAAAGCCAAGCTTCACAAAACCTCCACAATGTAAAGACCTGTAAAAACCCAAATCAGATACCCAAATCAGATATAATATGTAATACCCCGTATTTTTGACTATATTTATTTTGGGATTAATTAATTAAATTGCGTACTAATTGGAAATTAATCCGAGTTATAAATACTAATGAGATGCGTATTGGTATTTGATTAAGTGCATATATGATTATATATGTATTTGGTATTATAAAATTTGTCGTGGGATTTACATACGGCATTTTAGAAATTTTGTTGAGACGCGTGGGACCGCCGCGTCACGGTATAATATTTTGTTAATAAAAATGAATTTAAAATCGATAATCAGTATGGTCGTTTTGAGTGCGCCAACGCGTCCGGAAGGGTCGAGATAGTCAGAAAACACTAGCCGGGGGTGTAGTTTGGGTCCCGGGGTATTTTTAAGCCATTCCGGCACCATAAAGGGTATTTTAGTAATTTGGTATTTTTGGGTAATTAAAAGTGACGAAAATTGAGAGTTGTAATCTGATAAGGATTGACCCCAACCAACCCTTATTAACCCAACAAGCTACGGAGGTTTATTAAAATTAGGTTTTCATAAGTTTCCCCAAAGCAAACCCTAGCCACCATAACCTTTTGGAGAAGAAAGCTTGGAGAAGGAGAGAGAGAGAGAGGAAACTCTGCAGAAACTTCATCAAACCTACATCAAAACCAGAAATCAAACCAAGGCAAGTGACTTTATTTCATTTAAATTCGAAGAATGTCTTTTCCATGTTAGATATTGAAGAATCTTAATTGTTCTTGAGAGATTAAAAGAAAACCCATGAAATTTGAAGTTATTATTGGATGTTGGGATAGGTTTGCATGTAGAAACATTGTTGGGAGATTTAATTTCGGAGATTTCATATCTAGGTGATGCATAAACGAATTAAAATCTGGGAATTTATGATGAGAAAAAGTTAGGGTTTATGTTCTTGAAGAAAATTGGGAATTAATGTAGAAATTGTGATTTAATGATGTTTAGATGATATCAAACCCTTTAATGATGTTAGTATAGCCCCTTAACATGTTTTAGGATGATTAGAGAACTCAATATATTGTGGGAACGAATTTTAGAAGAGGTTTGAGGAGTAAAAATGGTGAAAAACGATTTTTGGGAAGTTCTGGGCCGAAACTGGCATCTCGTTAGAAGCAGCCCCAGGTCGTTCGAACGAACTCGTTCGAACGAGCTTCTAACGAGTTGACCAGTCGTTATTAACGAGTAGGATTTTCGTTCGATATCTCGTTCGAACGAGATATCGTTAGAAGAGTCAGTTCGTTCGAACGAACTGGGATCTCGTTCGAACAGCCTCGTTCGAACGAGACTTCTAACGACCTGACAGTCCAAACTCGTTCGAAGCCTCGTTCGAACGAGACTTCTAACGAGTTGACAGTTTGACCCTTTTTGGACTGTTTTGACTTTTTGAGTTCCGGGAACTGGTTCAAGGGTAGAGTTAGCATCCCTTTGATGATATAGTGATTGATTTGGGACTTTTGGGTTATCGAGATGAGTAAATCATATACTAGAGTTATATTCATTGAACCACTTGGGTTGAGACGTGAGTGTCTACTACGATGTGAGGATGAATCATGGCGCGTATAATTACAAACCGGAATAGTATGAATTATATAAGTATAAGCTAGTACGAGTATGCAATATGTACTACGAATATAATACGGTATTACTAAGATGTGTGTTTACTTAGTATTGGTATATGGATTATGTGTATGACATACCTACCATACTTGCTATCACGAGAGGTTTTCGTTCGCTTAGGACCCTCTAATCCTTGTGTGCCTACGGGGGGGATATAGACTGGTACCTTGATGAACATAGGTCATAGAAAGACTTATTGTGATATTAATAAGTCCGCTGACCATGGGAGCGTAGGTATGTGCGTGACCCATGTGATGGTGACTGTGTTCGCCTCCACTATTTGTGATTTGTGTTATCTGAACTATTCCTGAGAGATTCGGAATATGTGATCCTTATGTACGTGATGTACCGGGATGGATAGCAGAGTATGTGTGCACCATAGCTTAGATTGCGGGGTGCTTGTATCGTATATTTATGATGTGAATAATATACATTAAATTTATGGAAATCCTCATGTTAATGTTGTAAAAATATTCCGGTATTATTTCGAGATATATAATGAGTTAGCTGATAGTTATATCAATGGCATACTTAATAACTGAGTTTACGTGAAACCTCTATTAAATTACGAGCGTTGTTAACCAAGTAAAATGGGTAGAACCTTTGGTTGTCTAGCTAGTTTACGTTGTCACTTAGCTAGTGAAAAGGGTAGTTATAGATGGGTACTTGCGTTAGGTGTGCACAGTTAGACGAGAGGTGAGAATATAATGTGAGTGCACGTCCTAACATGTACTTTGCATTTAATGTTTTAAATGTTTTTAAAGCACTTGCAGGTTTTTAAAATATAACACATTCGGGCTCTGACCCGTTTGCTTTTCAAATCTCTTTTCTTTGTAAAACCATTTTTAGGTGCCCAGCCACAAGGACACCAAGCATAGGTACTCATTCAGGTGACGAGCTGTAGCTGTTTGTGGAAGCTACAGGGAGTTGTTCATAGACGCTTCTATTCTTTGGATTCCAGAGTCACTATCTATCAGTTGTAGGGCATGTTGCCCATTTCCATTTAGAGCATCTTTTACATTTCAGTTTTCAGACTTCAGTATGTATTGTTTCAGTTTATTCTTTTCAGTTATGGGATTGTAGTGAGGGGTTTCCTCCAGACTTTATTTACTCTATTATGATTGTTATTCATCTCATTTCAGCATGGTGGATGGTGTTATATATATTTCTTCATTTTTACACTTGTTGCTGTTAATCAGACTTAAATTAAAATTTGGCAACTTGCTTTTTAAATACTAGGTGGTTAGTAATAATAAAATGTTTTCGACAGTGATGCTATTAACTGAGCCAACTTGGCATTTTGAATTAATTTTATAAAGGAGTAGCTACCCGGTATTTAATTAGTCGGGGTGTCACAGGTGGTATCAGAGCATCAGGTTCTAGTGTCCTTTAGGATCTGTACGGCTATTATGTTTTCGCTACGTTTTCTTTGATATAGAGCCCTATATTTTAGGACTGTTGTACTCTTTTGTGTATGCTTCGTTCTTCAGCTATATTAAGTTTATAAACTGCGAACTTATAAACTTTGTTCTTATTTCAGATGCCTCCACGTCGTGCACGACGAGTTCCCAGGAATGCAACGCCCGAACCCCAGCCCACTCCAGTTCAGGGTATGTTGAACGCCGCTGAGGTTGCTGCTATAGTAGCCCAAGCGGTAAATGCCGCGATTGCCGTGATTCAGCAGGCACCGCCTCAGGCGCCAGTTGCCGCGCCAGCACAGGTTAATGCATTCCCGTCTGCTTGGGAGCGTGTACGAGACGCCTTTCAGAAAGCGCATCCGCTAGAGTTTACAGGTAGCTCAGACGTGGTAGTCTCGAGCCAATGGAGGAAGGACATACAGAGGCATTTGAGGATGCATGAGTGCACTGACGTTCAGAAACAGGTGCTAGCTACTTTCAAGCTAGTGGGATCTGCACTACAGTGGTGGGAGTCTATTACCACCGCGGAGGAGAGGGATACCCTCACGATTCAGGAGTTCTGGGTGCGGTTCGACCGCAAGTACTTTCCATCCGCAGTTCATACAGAGATGAGGAAGAAACTGATGAGTTTGAAGCAGGAGGGCAAGACAGTGGCCGAATATGAGGCCGAATTCACTAACCTGTTGAATATCGTTCCAGACGAGATTCCAACAGAGAAGAAGAAGATAGAGAAGTTCACTGATGGGTTGAATTGGAGAATCCGGCAGCATCTGCTTGGGAACCTATCGTTGGCCACGTATTCTGATGTGGTTAACGCTGCATTACTACACTGCCAGGACCACCGTTTTCATATGGCCGAGGGCAAGCGGTTAGGGGAGTCTAGCCATCAGGGCAGGACTGGAGGACATGGTGCCAACGGGGCACAAACCGGTCAGGGGCAGAGACAGACTGAGCAGGGTACCCAGCAGGGGGACAATAAGAGGTTCCGGTCAGGGAACTACAGGCAGGGACAGGGAGGTTTCCGCCAGGGCCATCAGGGTCCAAACGGCCATCAGGGCCAGCAGGGGCAGAATGGGCAGCAGTTCCATCAGGGCCAACAGGGCCAAGGGAGGAATGGTAACGGCCACCAGGGCCGAGGACAGCAGGGGCAGAGGGGAGGGAACTTCCCAGGGAAGTGCTTTACTTGTGGCAAGACTGGCCATAAGAAGCAGGATTGTCCTGATAGGGGCAGGGCCCCACAGCAGCAGCAGCAGGGTGCTCGCCAGGAGCCACAGAGACCTATGTTTCCCTCCACTCTTCCTGCACCGCCACAGATGGCAGCTTTGCCACCCATCCCAGCAGTCCCAGCTCAGCAGGGGCAGCTACAGTATGGGCGTGTCTACAACGTTCACCAGGCTGCAGTTCCACAGGCACCGCCCGCGATCGAGGGTACGTTTCCTATCCATGGCACTATGGGTCGGGTGTTATTTGATACGGGTGCTACACACTGTTTTATAGCTACACACTTCGCGAAAGCTTTAGGATTGTTAGCTACGGCAGAGAGCACAGTGACGTGTGTCGACTCACCATTGGGGAGTGGGTCACTTATTTTCTTTATATGCCGGGGAGTGGGGGTAGAGGTTGGAGGTTTGGTGTTGCCTGCAGACATGTTAGTGTTAGATATGCATGTTCACGATGTGATCATCGGTATGGATTGGCTCGTAGCATATAGGGCCATGATTGATTGCTTCAGCGGGAGCATTGTTTTCGCCATTCCGGGGCAAGAGATGTTTATAGTGGCGATGCCTCGCCCAGAGGGAGGATCGACCGCTCATCTGTATTACATAGAGGAGGATACCTCTAAGGAAGTTGTTATTCCTTTAGATTCGATCCCGGTTGTCAGGGATTATTCGGATGTGTTTCAGGAGATACCAGGCTTACCACCCAGTCGAGAGATAGATTTCGTTATTGATTTGCTACCGGGTACGAGACCTATAGCACGCGCACCGTACCGTATGGCTCTAGCTGAGATGAGAGAGCTACGGGATCAGATAGAGCAGTTGTTGGGACAAGGCTTTATTCGCAGGAGTACCTCACCTTGGGGCGCTCCGGTTTTGTTTGTGAAGAAGAGGGATGGTTCACTGAGATTGTGCGTGGACTACCGAGAGTTGAATAAGGTCACGATACGGAATAAGTATCCGTTGCCTCGAATCGATGACTTGTTCGACCAGTTGAGAGGAGCTTCCTTCTTCTCGAAGATTGACTTGAGGTCAGGGTACCATCAGTTGCGTATCAGGGAGGAGGATGTCTCAAAGACTGCGTTCTTGTCGAGATATGGTTCTTATGAGTTTCGGGTTATGCCTTTCGGCTTGACCAACGCTCCAGCAGTGTTTATGGACTTGATGAACAGGGTGTTCAGAGATTTCCTCGATCAGTTTGTCATTGTCTTCATTGATGACATTCTGGTCTACTCTCAGACAGAGGAGGAGCACGCCGAGCATTTGAGGCAGGTTTTGCAGACACTTCGTCAGAACGAGCTGTATGCAAAATACGAGAAGTGCGGGTTTTGGTTGAAGGAAGTCCAGTTCTTGGGTCACATTATTTCCGACCAGGGAATATCAGTTGATCCAGGGAAGGTATCAGCGGTGAGGGAGTGGGGACAGCCCACGACACCAACGGAGATTTGTAGTTTCTTGGGTTTAGCAGGATACTACAGGAGGTTTATTCGAGGTTTCTCGGAGATAGCAGGTCCTTTGACACATCTTACTCGTAAGGGTGTGCCATACATCTGGAGTGATGCCTGTCAGTTGGCATTCGATGAATTGAAGGACAAATTGACCTCAGCACCTGTGTTAGCATTGCCGAGACCGGGAGTTGAGTATTTGGTTTACACCGATGCGTCTTTGCAAGGACTGGGAGGTGTTTTGCAGCAGGAGAGACAGGCCATAGCTTATGCTTCCCGTAAGCTTAAGCCTCATGAGAAGAATTACCCCACGCATGATTTGGAGTTGGCAGCAGTAGTATTTGCCTTACGGATTTGGAGGCACTATCTTTTGGGGGAGAAGTTTCAGCTGTTCACGGACCACAAGTCACTACAGTATCTGTTCACGCAGAAGGAACTGAATATGCGGCAGCGTAGGTGGCTTGAATTTGTGAAGGACTACCAGTTCGACATCCAGTACCACCCGGGTAAGGCTAACGTGGTAGCAGACGCGTTGAACCGCAGGCCAGCAGATGAGGTGGCAGAGGTGTGGAAGGCGAAGTGGAAGGAATTGGGACACCAGGATGCAGTGGCCCGATCTTTCATGTCTGTGATGACCGTTACACCGCAGATTGTCACGAAGGTTGTACGGGCACAGGCAAATGATTCATTCTGTCAGGAGCAGATAGTTCGATTACTCGCTGAGGGAGCTGAATCCTATACCGTTAGCTCAGACGGGGGATTACGCTTCAATGGGAGGTTGGTAGTTCCGGAAGGGGAAGAATTGCGGCACGATGTGATGACAGAGTCGCACGGCTCACGGTTCGCGGTACATCCTGGAGGGGACAAAATGTACCAAGACATGAGACGGCAGTATTGGTGGAGTGGTATGAAGAGAGATATCGCTGAGTTTGTTTCGAAATGCGCCACTTGTCAGCTTGTAAAAGTGGATCATCAGAGACCAGCAGGATTGCTACAGCCGTTGGAGGTTCCGGTGTGGATGTGGGAGAGCATATCCATGGATTTTGTCACGGGGTTGCCCACGTCGCAGAGGGGTCACGACTCCGTTTGGGTAATTGTGGACAGGTTGTCCAAGGTCGCTCACTTCTTACCCGTAAGGACTGACTACACTACGGGACAGTATGCCCAGCTTTTCATTTCAGAGATTGTGAGACTTCACGGTGTGCCCCTGAATATCGTGTCTGACAGAGACAAGATATTTGTTTCGAGGTTTTGGGAGAGTTTCCAGGAGGCAATGGGCACGGAATTGCGGTTGAGTACGGCTTATCATCCGCAGACCGATGGGCAGACAGAGCGCACCAATCAGATGTTGGAGGACATGCTACGCATGTGCATTATTGACTTCGGGGGTGGATGGGAGCAGTACCTTCCACTGGTGGAGTTTGCTTACAACAACTCCTATCAGTTCACGATTGGCATGGCTCCGTTTGAGGCATTGTACGGCAGGCCTTGTCGTTCCTCAGCATGTTGGTTGGAGGTGGGGGACAACAAACTACTTGGGCCGGAAGTAATTCAGGACACTTCGGCAAGGATTGAGTTGATTCGGAGTCGCATTCGGGTAGCTCAAGATAGGCAGAAGAGTTATGCTGATGCGAAGAGGTTTTTCAGGGAGTTCCAAGTGGGGGACCAGGTTTTGCTCAGGGTTTCTCCGATGAAGGGGATTATGCGATTTGGGAAGAAGGGGAAGTTGGCACCGAGGTATGTGGGGCCGTTTCCTATTATTGAGCGGATCGGACCGGTTGCGTATAGACTCGGGTTACCGGAGCATTTGCATCGGATTCACGACGTGTTCCATATTTCCTCGCTGAGGAAATACCTTAGGAATGATTTGGCTCATTCTCACATTGCTGTGGAGGACATCGATCTCCAGCCGGATAGCTCTTATGAGGAAGGACCGATTGCTATTTTGGACCGAAGCGAGAGGAAACTACGATCAAAGATAGTCCCGTTAGTGCGTGTTCAGTGGCGACATCACAATGTCGAGGAGTCCACATGGGAGCGCGAGGATGAGATGCGCGAACGTTATCCAGAGCTGTTTTTAGCAGGTACTTTCTAGTTTCAAATTTCGGGACGAAATTCAGTTATTAGGGGGGAAGTATGTAATACCCCGTATTTTTGACTATATTTATTTTGGGATTAATTAATTAAATTGCGTACTAATTGGAAATTAATCCGAGTTATAAATACTAATGAGATGCGTATTGGTATTTGATTAAGTGCATATATGATTATATATGTATTTGGTATTATAAAATTTGTCGTGGGATTTACATACGGCATTTTAGAAATTTTGTTGAGACGCGTGGGACCGCCGCGTCACGGTATAATATTTTGTTAATAAAAATGAATTTAAAATCGATAATCCGTATGGTCGTTTTGAGTGCGCCAACGCGTCCGGAAGGGTTGAGATAGTCAGAAAACACTAGCCGGGGGTGTAGTTTGGGTCCCGGGGTATTTTTAAGCCATTCCGGCACCATAAAGGGTATTTTAGTAATTTGGTATTTTTGGGTAATTAAAAGTGACGAAAATTGAGAGTTGTAATCTGATAAGGATTGACCCCAACCAACCCTTATTAACCCAACAAGCTACGGAGGTTTATTAAAATTAGGTTTTCATAAGTTTCCCCAAAGCAAACCCTAGCCACCATAACCTTTTGGAGAAGAAAGCTTGGAGAAGGAGAGAGAGAGAGAGGAAACTCTGCAGAAACTTCATCAAACCTACATCAAAACCAGAAATCAAACCAAGGCAAGTGACTTTATTTCATTTAAATTCGAAGAATGTCTTTTCCATGTTAGATATTGAAGAATCTTAATTGTTCTTGAGAGATTAAAAGAAAACCCATGAAATTTGAAGTCATTATTGGATGTTGGGATAGGTTTGCATGTAGAAACATTGTTGGGAGATTTAATTTCGGAGATTTCATATCTAGGTGATGCATAAACGAATTAAAATCTGGGAATTTATGATGAGAAAAAGTTAGGGTTTATGTTCTTGAAGAAAATTGGGAATTAATGTAGAAATTGTGATTTAATGATGTTTAGATGATATCAAACCCTTTAATGATGTTAGTATAGCCCCTTAACATGTTTGAGGATGATTAGAGAACTCAATATATTGTGGGAACGAATTTTAGAAGAGGTTTGAGGAGTAAAAATGGTGAAAAACGATTTTTGGGAAGTTCTGGGCCGAAACTGGCATCTCGTTAGAAGCAGCCCCAGGTCGTTCGAACGAACTCGTTCGAACGAGCTTCTAACGAGTTGACCAGTCGTTATTAACGAGTAGGATTTTCGTTCGATATCTCGTTCGAACGAGATATCGTTAGAAGAGTCAGTTCGTTCGAACGAACTGGGATCTCGTTCGAACAGCCTCGTTCGAACGAGACTTCTAACGACCTGACAGTCCAAACTCGTTCGAAGCCTCGTTCGAACGAGACTTCTAACGAGTTGACAGTTTGACCCTTTTTGGACTGTTTTGACTTTTTGAGTTCCGGGAACTGGTTCAAGGGTAGAGTTAGCATCCCTTTGATGATATAGTGATTGATTTGGGACTTTTGGGTTATCGAGATGAGTAAATCATATACTAGAGTTATATTCATTGAACCACTTGGGTTGAGACGTGAGTGTCTACTACGATGTGAGGATGAATCATGGCGCGTATAATTACAAACCGGAATAGTATGAATTATATAAGTATAAGCTAGTACGAGTATGCAATATGTACTACGAATATAATACGGTATTACTAAGATGTGTGTTTACTTAGTATTGGTATATGGATTATGTGTATGACATACCTACCATACTTGCTATCACGGGAGGTTTTCGTTCGCTTAGGACCCTCTAATCCTTGTGTGCCTACGGGGGGGATATAGACTGGTACCTTGATGAACATAGGTCATAGAAAGACTTATTGTGATATTAATAAGTCCGCTGACCATGGGAGCGTAGGTATGTGCGTGACCCATGTGATGGTGACTGTGTTCGCCTCCACTATTTGTGATTTGTGTTATCTGAACTATTCCTGAGAGATTCGGAATATGTGATCCTTATGTACGTGATGTACCGGGATGGATAGCAGAGTATGTGTGCACCATAGCTTAGATTGTGGGGTGCTTGTATCGTATATTTATGATGTGAATAATATACATTAAATTTATGGAAATCCTCATGTTAATGTTGTAAAAATATTCCGGTATTGTTTCGAGATATATAATGAGTTAGCTGATAGTTATATCAATGGCATACTTAATAACTGAGTTTACGTGAAACCTCTATTAAATTACGAGCGTTGTTAACCAAGTAAAATGGGTAGAACCTTTGGTTGTCTAGCTAGTTTACGTTGTCACTTAGCTAGTGAAAAGGGTAGTTATAGATGGGTACTTGCGTTAGGTGTGCACAGTTAGACGAGAGGTGAGAATATAATGTGAGTGCACGTCCTAACATGTACTTTGCATTTAATGTTTTAAATGTTTTTAAAGCACTTGCAGGTTTTTAAAATATAACACATTCGGGCTCTGACCCGTTTGCTTTTCAAATCTCTTTTCTTTGTAAAACCATTTTTAGGTGCCCAGCCACAAGGACACCAAGCATAGGTACTCATTCAGGTGACGAGCTGTAGCTGTTTGTGGAAGCTACAGGGAGTTGTTCATAGACGCTTCTATTCTTTGGATTCCAGAGTCACTATCTATCAGTTGTAGGGCATGTTGCCCATTTCCATTTAGAGCATCTTTTACATTTCAGTTTTCAGACTTCAGTATGTATTGTTTCAGTTTATTCTTTTCAGTTATGGGATTGTAGTGAGGGGTTTCCTCCAGACTTTATTTACTCTATTATGATGGTTATTCATTTCATTTCAGCATGGTGGATGGTGTTATATATATTTCTTCATTTTTACACTTGTTGCTGTTAATCAGACTTAAATTAAAATTTGGCAACTTGCTTTTTAAATACTAGGTGGTTAGTAATAATAAAATGTTTTCGACAGTGATGCTATTAACTGAGCCAACTTGGCATTTTGAATTAATTTTATAAAGGAGTAGCTACCCGGTATTTAATTAGTCGGGGTGTCACATAATACCTGTAAAGTCCCAAATCAGATAAAATACCTCAGCCAAGCTTAACAAAACCTCTAAAATGTAAATACCTAAATGTAAATAACAATGAAGCTATGAAGTTAAGAACGAAATACAACTTTATAAACCTACATGGGTATTTTAGATCAATTAAAGAGGGTCAAAACCTCCACAATGTAACATTTCGATCACAAAATCACAAAAAACATTGATTTCACACAGCTCCTAGCTCCTGATCACAGACAATGTATGTGTGTGCGTGTGTGTGTGTGAGAGAGAGAGAGAGAGACTACCTGAATTAAGATGAAGGGCGGCGGAGGGCAACGGAGGGAAGTGGCTGGCAGTGGCGGCTAGGGTAGCGGAGAGAGTGAGAGCGAGAGAATGATGTCGACGGGCTTGAGGGTATGCGTGTAAGAGTGTGAGGTAGAGAGTGTTACGAAAATACCCTCATTTTTTAATTAAGGTGTAATCTTTGTGAGTAAAAAAAAGGGAAAACCCAAAAAGTGAGGGGTAGATTTGTAAAAAGGAATGGGATGTGATCTAAACCATTAAAATGTGTAAAAATATGTAAGGAGGTGGCATCGATCTGCACCTTTGAAAATGTGTACATTTTCAAAAACCAAGCTAACTTATTTTATATATATATATACACGTATGTGTGTATGTATAATTTTCAATATATTTATTTTTTGTCGTGTCTCTGTCGTGTCGTATCCTAGTTTTTTTATATTTGTCACATCAGTGTGTCCGTGTCCGTGTCGTGTCGGACACGACACTCATATCCGTGTTCGTGCTTTATAATAACAATAACAATAATAATATTAATAATAAAAGTAAAAGTAAAAATAAAAATAATAGTAATAATAATTTATATGATAATATAACAATTTTCCTTGAATCCTAGGTGTTTGGTAGAATATATTTTGTGAAAAAGTTTTTCCTACAAGAAAGTTTTAGGTTCACTTTTTCATAATTTTTCTGCTAACCATACGTAACAAAAAATATAAAAAAATTATTTTTCTTCACTTTCATTTTTTTTCCTGACAAACAAACACAACGTTAATGAATATATTGTTTTCCAAATTCAAAGTTTTTGAAAAATATTTGAGTTAAGTATTGACCATTCAAGATCCACTTACGCGTCTGCCCGGTCTAACAACTCCACACCATATTATGTCCTTGAGGGCCACTTCAACAAAACATGTGGTCAATATGAGTAGTCTCACACCTCACTTATTGAGCTCCTTTACAATTTTTTAAACGTCACAGAAGCTCACTTGTAAAATTTTAAAAAAGAATGTGTTAAAAACTAGTCCTTACAGATTTTTAAAAAATACTTAGGTATGCAACATCCATTTCCTTTTTCTGCCATGCATGCTCGATAACTGTCAAGCCAAACTTTTTGGCTTTATTAAGTTCCTCTATAATTATGAAGTATTTATATAAAAAAAATAGGTCGATTCAAGATTTTAGACTTATTTTAACTGACATTGACATACAAAAGTATCATGTGTACAGTAGTTTGTATTTTGAATGACATAAAATTACTTGTGTAAAAAAAAAATGATTTGTCATCCCACATTTTTCAATGATATTTATGTTTGCACCATATCTTTTTTTTTTATTTGTGTTTGTACCCCACCATTAGTGGTTTATGTTAGTTGTTGTCGTTTAAAAAAAAAACATCTTACCCCAATTTTAATCCAATAAAAAGGGTGTAAACACATAGATATTATATTAAGAGATGTCAAATATTCAATTTTTAACCTATAACTATATTAGTGGTCCAAAACATTAATTAGTGTACTTTTCATCTATTTATCTTCGTTGCCAAAACACTAATCATGTACTTTATGCATTACAAGTTCATTTTTAAGAGAAAAACTTGAAGGTTCTATACCATCGGTCAAATGTATTTTATGAATGAATATATGTAAATTTATTTTTCCTATTAAAAAACAAGAATTACAAACATGATTTTCTCTACTATTTTTAGGGGGCAATTAAAGTTGTTTACACCGGTTAAATTTTGCAATCCATATTTTGTATGCTGTCAGGATATAGGCTCTTTTTTTCTTGCTTAGTTAATTGAATATTTATATTTAGTAGGGTCAAATATGTGATTTTAGCAGGCATCTCCAAATGTCTTATACATTCTGCATTAATGCATACAAATGATTTTGCATAGTGACAAAACGTCAAGTTGACCTATCTATTTACATCTGTTATGAATGTTGGAAATTTTTCCATATAACATTAGGACCATATGAATACGTATAATGCATAACAACAAAAACTCTATATATAGTTGGATATGGCTTAAATCAGTTAATTAAGATCAACAATTTTGGAGGGTGCTTGTGAGTTGCGATTGTCTATATTTTAATTTCAACACTGAAAGGCTTTGACAAGACTTCTTTGAGTAATTCTATTTAAACCCGCCAATGAGACTAAATCCAAAGGGCAATACATTATCTGGCATGAAAAGTTAAAACTTCAAATGTGTTCATATTTTAGTGATAAAATATGGCTCCAGCTTAGAACAAAAAATTAACTAGGTAATGGATCATAAATGTGTTCACTTTTATAAGTAAGAAGGGTGATTTTTTTTTTTTTTAATTCACAGCTCTTAATATCGTTGTTTTTGCACCCCACTGTTAGATTAAAATAAAGGTAAGATGAACTTTTTAAAAAATATTGACAGCACTAACGGTAGGGTCACAAACACAAATAAAAAAGGAGGTGCAAATATAAATATCATTGAAAAATATGGGATGACAAGTCAAAAGATTTATATATAAAATATTATAAATCACATATAAACACAAATGGCTAAAATAGAATTCTCATATATATATATATATATATATATATATATATATATAGAGAGAGAGAGAGAGAGAGAGAGAGAGAGAGAGAGAGGAGAAGAAGAAGAAGAAGAAGAAGAAGAAGAAGAAGGTCTCTTACATCACATTTTATACATAATATCATACATCACACATAGTTCTAAGCACTAAAAAACTTTTTTTTTAAAATTATTTTTCAATTGAAATTAACCTTTCAATCAACAAATGTTCAAAAAATTAGATCAAAATACATTTTCTAGCTATTTTTAAAATATTCACAAAATTCTGCTAGCGTAGACCCTCACAAATAAAGTATTTTTTGCAGTTTTTTGTTGAATTTTTTGAAAATAGCTAGAAATTGAATTTTTACGTAATTTTTCGAAAATGTGATGATTAGAAGGTTAATTCCATGAATAAAATATAAAAAAATTGAAAAAAAAAAATTTAGGGTCTAGAAATAGATGTAATGTATAGGCAATGTAGGAAGTATGGTGTATAAGACTCTCTCTCTCTCTCTCTCTATATATATATATATATATATAATAAAGGAGGAGGGACTTTTTGTCCTCCCCAACTAATGGCTCAAATTGAAAGTTGATGAGTTTGGTCTTTATCAACTGACAGTTGGGATTAAATCTGGTGGGTTTTGATCCCCCCAACTAATGGTTGGGATTAAATCTCACGTTTCAAAATGCATTCGTCCCATCTTTCACCCCACTCACATACATTATCCTCGAGCCTCTCAATTTATGCCATTTCTCACTTTTACAAAACCACTCCAAACACATCTGTCCCATCTCTCTTTTCTCTCTCCTTGAACCGAGGAAGAGAGAAATATCAAGGAATCAAAAGGTACCCAAATCAGATTTTTCATCTCTCTTATCCATTTGATGGTGGGGTAAAACAAGTTCGTCAAAGGTTAGGACAAATCAGATTTTTTTTTCATTTTAAAGGTCAGTTACGAGGCCTCTCTCTCTCTCTCTCTCTCTCTCTCTCTCTCTCTCTCTCTCTCATACCCATCTCAAGGTTTTTCATTTTTAAGAATAAGGTTTTCTGATTTTCTTTCTTCAACGACGATGATAAGAGAAACAAAGGTGGCGGGGTGAAAGGCAATAAGTTCGTCTGCCACGGTGGAGCTGATAACACAATCATGGAGGGATTGACGTGGGTGTAGCTGATAACACAATCTGGTGGGTTATAATCCAGTTAATAAGTGTTTAAAATATTAAAATATAAAAGGTATTAAAAATTATTATAAGGTTTAAAAATTATTTTCCATTTAATTGAGTGACAATATGGAAAATAGAGCACTTCTCCCATTCTCACATGACAATTATTGAACACGTTTTGGGGGTTTTTGAAAGTCAAAAAAGCTTATATTAATGTGGAGAGATGGTGAACAATCTATTATGATTGTGAGCAAAAAAATATTTTGAAATATACAATTACAAGGTTATTGATGAAAAAGTTGGGTGCATTTAAGAACACCTAAATAAAAAGAGTAATGTCCTCATTTTTTATTTATATTTTCTTATTTTTTCCTACTAATTTTTGTATGCATTAATGAAAAGTTGTAAGAATGTCTACCCATGTTACCCTTAGTGAGATGCACGAGTTTTTTTCTATTGATGTGTTTTGTTGGGGTAATCAAGAGCTGTCGTAGGCGTGTTGCACTGAATAAATTTATAATCGTGCCATCAGGACGGACACAGATTTATCATGGGAAAAAAATTATCATGAGAAAAAATTTATAGCTATGCCATTGGCACGAGTATAAAATATCATAGCAACAAATTTAACCACGTGTCATAGACACGGGTGTAAGAATACTACAACCACAAATATTCGGGAGCAAATTTATCACCGTGCCATCGGTACGGGTACACCCTAGTATATATATATATATATATATATATATATATATATATATATATATATATATCTTTGTGTGTGTGTGTGTGTGTGTGTGACACCCAGTCTATTTTAACTAGGCCTGAAACGTGTCGTGTTGGATCGTGTTTTAACGATTTCGTGTAAAATCATCATAACCCGAACACGACCCGTTAGCTTAACGATTTTAAAATTTTAACTCGAACATGACCCAATAATATTAACGGGTGACACGAACCGAACCGTTAATACCCGTTAGTAAATGGGTGGATTTGGATCGTGTAACAATTAACCCGTTATGTAAATCATTACCCGTTAAGAAAATTATTTTCCAAAAATTTTAAAAATTAATTTATATTATTTTTTTCAAATCAAATTTTAAATGGGTAAATGGGTGGATTTGATGTCTAATTTTTTAATCTAATGGTTGAGACTATCTTAGGGATTATATATATATATATATATATATATATATATATATATATATATATATATATATATATATAGTCCCGCTCTTGTGCGGACTAGTCCACATTTTAAGAATACGGACCGGACATGTGTCACCTGGCGGTGAGCCCGGAAAAGAGAGAGAGTGTGCCTATAATTTAGGCGATAATTTCTAGGCGCACCGTTTGGTGACACATGTCCGGTCCGCATTCTTATAATGCGGACTAGTCCGCACAGGAGCATATATATATATAGCGAGAGAGAGATAGAGAGGGGCAAGCGCGAGCACACTAAGTTTGCACAGTGCTAGCGCACACCAATTTTTTTAAAGTATTAAAAAAAATTGAGTTTATTTTTTTATGTGATATTTAAACATTTCAACGGACCCATGTAAAAAAATCATCTCAAAAAAACTTTTTTTACTATTTTTAAAAAACTGGTCAAACTTTCGCAGCTTTTAAAGTGCTTAAAAGTAGCAAAAGTTTGACCGATTTTTTAAAAATAGTAAAAAAGTTTTTTTAAGCTGATTTTTTTTACATGGGTCCGTTGAAATATTTAAATTTCACGAAAAAAATCAACTCAAAAATATTTTTTTACAATAATAAAAAAATGATGTGCAAATTTAGTGTGCACAATAGTCTCTGTGTGTGTGTGTGTGTATATATATATATATATATATATTTGTTTACCTACTAACGGGTTATAATTTGTGTAATATTAGTCCGGGTCACACGACCCAATAAAATCAGTACCACTGACGGATAATAATGGGTATAAATGGATTTAATCGTGTAAGAGTACAAATCCAAACCCGATTCATTATGATAACGGAACCACCGTGTTGACCCGTTAATGACCTAAACCCAATAAGACTAAAACCATTCACTTATAATTTCGTGTCGTTTCGTATCGTGCCTCATTTTGCCAAGTCTAATTTTAATCACGGGTGATCAGTCTTTTATTAAAGCAAACAGGAATCTCATTTGGTTCATTCTTAACATTAGTGTCGAAAGTTTTTTAAATTACTAACCACTTACGCTAAATTAAGCTGGTGCTAAATTTTATCTTGCATTAATATAATAACATGCGAAAATTAAATACATTCACCAAACCATCCACATAATATAATAATCTAAACCAATCACATAATAAAAAATAGAAAAAATAATACTCAATAAACCATCGGGTCCTAAAATGAAATCCATCTATAAGTCTAAAACAATAAACTCAATCTGAATAATGTCTGATAAATAATGAATTTCTGAAATACTAAATTGTCTGAAGGGGTCACGTGCCCAAATGAAAATACTAAAATGAAACTCCTAATCTAGGAATGAATAACTGAAACGTCTGCATCAATTCTGCAAGTCTCCACAAGTGCTGCAGCTAGGCATCCCTGAAAAGAATCATCAAGTTGGGCGCCCCTATGACTAGACACCTAAAATATTTTGAAGATTTGATTTGACACGGGTCAGAGCCTGAAATCTTTTGAAAATATTTTGCAAGTATTTAAATCATAGTTGAAATAGTTATTAGATACATGTTAGTTCCGCCTACACTCCCTTGTGTTCCTCACCTCTCATCTAAAGTGCACACCTAATGCATCATACCTAGCTATGATACCCAACTTAACTAGATAACGTATCTAACTAACCATAAAAGGTTTAGCTCCCCCGTATTACACATATGATGCATTACTGTACTGCCAATAATTAATATTACTCGCATGTTATCATTTGAGTCCTGATTTAACTTTTTCTACTTAAATTACTTTTAGATATACACAATATAGTAATTCGATCGTCACACGTAAGTAGATTTATCACACTTGTATATATTTAACATGCATATAATATATATAATTGTAGCTCCCTCGGAATGGCCACCACGATGCTTTCATACTTTGCTATCATGTTCACGTACCTCTAATACCAAATCAAGAACTATCGGTTCGAAATGTCTCCTCGAACCCTCAATCAAACAACATACAATGGAGGCGAATATAGTTCTAAGCCTTTTAGATACTTACATACCTAACATACCCAAATGTCATGCCGGTTCCACTAATACACAATACATGGTGAGCCGGCGTAAGTTCTATGTTCTGGTACACACATCCAGACCTCACTGGAATCATCAAGGTGGGATCGTCCTCTGCCCGGAACCTCCCGTGATAGCAGGCAGTGTAGGTACGCTCACATTCAAAAACATATCACAACAATAAGTATTCACACAACCTATATATACATATTATTCAATAGGTATACACACAACCCATCATATAAATTCGTATATAGTATATACCTCTCGAATACTTAACGTACTCATTATAACCTCTTTTCATATATTTTCAAGCATCACTCGCTACCCGAAGGGTCCTAGTTACCCCTTAAGTTATTTTAATAGCTATAACATCTCTATACTACTGGTCTGATCTTAGGCTCACTCATGTTTTTCGTGACCCATTCTAATTCTTGTAAATCTATTAAGTTTCGTGTTATGCCCGATAGGTTCTAGCCTTAATTCTCCCATTTTGGCTAAGCCTAAACTCTATCATAGTTCTACTGAATTTCACTATGTCCCTCACCATAGTTTAAGAATAACCCAAAAGTCTCTCGATTATTTTTTCTCAAATTCTGGGCATGAACAAAAGAAACTTTAGAAATTTGACTAACTGAATCAAATCAGTGAAGAGATCGAATCAATTCGCTCTTTGAGACTAATCGATTCGAAATGCTACAAGTTGTCTTCTTCATTATGTTGTTGCGGTTTCCACCATTTTTGTTTATCATAACCTTCATGTGTCACAACAAAACTTCAGTATGCTCCAACCCAACATCAAATAAGGGTACACTGTAAGAAAAAGTCATTTTCACAACATGGTTTCTACGACATTTCACATATAAGTGTCGTGAAATGCATATTAAGACGACACATCTATATTAGGTGTCGTGAATAAAATATTAAAAATAACAACCATGACACCTAAAATAGAAGTGTCGTGGAAAATAACTAACACGGCACAGTCTAGCTGTCGTAAAACCTAATAGGACATTTTTTAAGTAATTAGTCATGAAATGTTTAATTACGACACGTATTTGATGTCCTAAAACATTATTCACGACCCCTAATAGATGTCGTGAAATACTAATTTACGACTCATATGTGGTGTCATCATAAAATATTTCACGACTCTATATGGATGTCGTAAAATGTATTGTTAGTTTACGACACCAGGAAGGTGTCATAAAAATATATTACACGACACTTAACTAGTTTCGTAAAATTTCGTAGAAACTACTTGCAACAACACCTAACATTAGTCGTGAAAAGATTTCGATGACATCTGATAGGTGTTGTGAAAAGGGGTGGACTTTCTGCGACCCCCTTTCAATGACACCAAATTTATGTCATAAAAATCCTTTCACGACTCCTCTAGGTATGTCGTAGAAAGTATTTACAATGACACCTAATAGGTGTCGTGAAAAGGTTTCGACGACACCTGCCAGGTGCCGTGAAAAGTGCTGGACTTTCCACGATTCCCTCTCTCAACGACACTAGAAAGGTGTCGTCAAAACCCTTTCACGACACATTTCAGGTGTCGTGGAAGTGAGTTTTTCTTGTAGTGGTATATAAACAATTTCTAACATTTATAACACATTAAATCCATACTAATTCTACTCAAGAACAGAATAAAACCCATATTTCTACTAAAACCATAATTTATGTGTTCTTCATTCATAATCAAACATTTAGCCAGATTTCTCCCATAATAATTGTCACATATATTTTGATTTTGTGTCCTCTATATATGTGGATTCATTCTACATGCAATCCCATCCCCAAATCATGAGTTTTATTCACTTAAATCCCAAGAACATAATTGAAATCATGAGATTATAAACCCTACGCTACATAAGCATTATATCTTATTCAAAAACATGTACGATAAACACTTGCCTTTACAGTAGGAGGTCTGAATTTGTTTTTATGTGATGAAGGTGTTCTTCCCTCGTTCCGATCACAATTTCGGCGACTTCAATGATGAGAAAAGGTGTGACAAAGCCTAGGTTCTTCTCTTCTTTCTCTCTTAAAATTGTATTAACCCTGGCCTATAACTCCAAGTAATTTGTAGTTCCTCCAACTCTAGTCTCCCAAATGACCGAAACGCCCTCATATGGTGCCGAGTTGGTCTAAAATTGCCTCGGGACCAAACAATACACCTTGGTATACTATTACGAATATTTCCACTCTTTCACAATCAATTGTGACCACAAAATCACCATACGAGTCACTCTAAAATAATTTTCCATCTCAACCTTATATAGTCTAAACACAACACCCAGTTGAGATAAATAATGTCACATCACCATCACCCGATATGAAGTAAAATAATTATTTTTTATTCACTTAGTATTTATATTCAATAAACATTAGTCATTCTCTCTCTCGATTAATATTTTAACCAGCATGTAATATTTAATTCAATTAAATTATAGTACACGTGTAATTTAAAAATACCAAATTAAATAAATTCTAAATACTCACAAATACGGGGTGTTACATACTCCACCCATTACAAAGTAATTTTGTCCTTGAAATTTGGAAGTACCTGCGATGAATAAATCTGGATACTGCACATGCATGTCATCCTCCCGAAACCACGTTGACTCGTCAATATTGTGGTACCCTCACTGAACTCGAACTAAGGGTATCACCTTAGACCGTAACTTATGCTCGCTACGATCAAGTATATCCATCGGTCTTTCCTTGTACGATAAATATGAATGAAAGTCGATCTCCTCTAATGGGACATTCCAAAAATCTATCTCACTCCTCTAGCACCTCTATAGCAATAACACGTGAAACACGTCGTGAATCCACTGTAAGTGCTCCAGTAGTCCCAACCTAAATGCCACTAGTCCCACCCTCTCGATGGTCAAAATAGTCCCACATATCTCAGCCCTAGCTTCCCCTTATTTCCAAACCTCATCACTCCCTTCATAGGAGACACCCTCACCAACACCTGATCGCCAACCTCAAGCCCAATGTGCATCATGTTTGCATCGACGTAACTCTTCTGGATGACCAGAGCTATACGGATGCGCCCTGAAATCACACTCAACCATAAGGAGAAATTAGTAACGGATTTCATCCATTAAAAAATTTTAATGGACACAATCCGTTAGTAATGTTACATAACCTTTGCAAATATCCCATGAGTATAATTATTAATTTGTTGCCTCCCAAAAAAACATGCACGGGCATGGAAACTCCCCCTCTTATTTTGGTTAACTTCAAGTTGTAACAAAAGTCCCCCTCTTCGACCTTCCCTCTCACTTTCACCTCAGCCTTCACGTTCCACTATTGCCTTTCGGGATTCACCAAATACCTAGTTTTTCATCTACTCAATGGTGCATCTTGATTTTCTTAACCTAAATTTACGTTGAGTTTGTTTAGATCTATCCCTAAATTGTAACGAATTCGACATCTTCATTCGTTTTTGTTTAGCAGATCCAATAATGGATTTCATGAAGGTTATCGATCAAACTGTCTATGAAATGTAAGCTCCGTATTGTTTTATTTAATTTCAATTGAATCAATTTTGATCTCATTATTATATTTGTATACATCTGGATTGAAGAAAGAGGGAGGCCAATTTGAAAGTCTTGAAGGTTCCTGAGATAGAACTGAAGGTAAAAAAATATTTTTTATAGAGGTTTAATGATTTTTATTGTTTATTTTGCGGTGCTCTTGTTGTTATTAGAATGTTTTGTTCTGAAAATTGTGTGATAATATAACTGTATTAAATAGCATTTTTGTTGTATTATGCAAATTGTGATTTTTGTAATATAACAATCTTGCGATGTTATGATATGAGTAAATCAAAATAAATCTCTATTACATTGTTATATATTGCAATATATGTGATGAGATAATGTAATTGTATTTAATAATATTTCCTTGTCAAATTAATAGTCATTATTTGAAAACGACGATTTTAAGGATTTACTCAATTAGTGGCCAATGCCAAGACTTGTTCACTATTATTAATTATTGTTGTTTGTTTGTGTAATTATTGGTATGAATCATATACTCACAACAAGCACTTGTAGCCTAGACTAACTTTTAAGTCTCCTTTATTTAAGATCATGGGTTCAAGTCCCACTAAGGGCATTTAGGAGGATTTGAGGTATTTGTACCTATATAGATATATAAATATTATATTTTATATCAAGACTTGGGTTCAAAATCGGTTAATTTTTAAACTCGCATATAATTAATTTTATTTAATTATATATTAATTAATTTTAAAACCCGTTTTATTTTATTAATTAAAAACCATTTTATATTTAATATTAAAACCGTTTTTGTTTATAGTCGTTGAGAGTGTTTTAGTGGAGAAGTGGTCATCCACTTTTTGGGGGAGTGGGTGGTTTCTACGTCCCTTTAAGTAAGGGCTCTACAGATCAAGTTAATCAATATAATATTCTCTCTCCTTCTCTCTCAAAAACATTTTCCTTCATACTCCAATTACTCGACAACAATTTTGAGGTTAGTTATCCATTGAGTACTTCAATCAGATGAACTTCGCTGTTGAATCCTGGGGACAGATATTCGAGGCTCGAGGCATCAATAAATAGAGTGCATGCATATTTCTGTCCGAGGTGTGCGTTAAAAGATAATAAATTTGAAAAAGATAAGTTGTTCCAATTTATTATCTTTTTCGATTTTTCCTTATACACATATAACAATAATGTCCAAAAGAAAAGAATCATTAATTTGGGACGGAGGGAGTAGTATTTCCGTAATATAACTGTTTATGAGTAAATTATCATCCTATTACGTCACTTTATTCTGGAAATTGTGTGATAGTATAACTTTATTTAATAGAATTTTTTAAAAATAATAGTCTCACAATATTATAATATGACTAAATCACATTATACATTTGCAATATTACATGTTTTATATTCTGCAACTTGTGTGACAAATTTAATAGTATTTTTGTACTATATCAGCCTCATATTGCTATGTTTGCTTAATGAGTAACGGCGTCGTAAAGACAAAATGTCCTAAACCGCTTACTTTTTTCTAATTTTTTTAAGTGGTATAGCCTAATAACTAAAGGTTTTAAAAGAATTCACTATTTATGAATATGGAATACCTACATGTGCATTTATATACAAAGTATGGCAGATTATGACAGTTTCATATGAAGATACTTCGATATTGTTGTCAATGCAAAATATTTTTTTAAAGCTGTTGTTTTTTTATATTGTACAACGCCAAGTGATAAGCACCCAAAACTGTACATTTTATGCCCGAATAGACATACTTTAGTTACTAATTCTCGACAATATGGGTCTTATGTGCTTAAATATTTATCTTGTAGGTCAAACGTCCGTTTGCGGTGTCCAAAGCTATATATCGAGGCAAATGCGCGTTTTATGGAGCTAATTACCAATCCCGTAACCCTAGCCTACCCTAACATAGCCCAAACCTACCCCAAACCCTGTGTGTGTTTTGTTTGTCCCTTTTTAATATTTTTTAGATTTTTAGTTTGAGTCATTTTATTTTAGTACTTATTTTTTATTTATTTAGTATTTTCTAGGTTTTGTTTTCTATTTTTCTATTTCATCTTTATTAGTATAATTTTATTTTATTTTGATTTGTATTACTTTTTAGTTTTTATTAAGATTAGATTTTTTTTAGGATTTCATGTAATTTTTTAGTTTTATTAGATCATATTTTTTTAGGATTTTAGTTTTTAGTTCAATAGATTTTTATTTATTTTTAGTTTCATTTTTAATTGAGTCTTTATTTTATTTTTAGAGTAGGAATTTAATTTTTATATTTTTAGTTTTAATAGTTTTTTTTTTATTAGTGAGTGTTATTTTTTTTAAGGTGTCCAAATTAAACACACACACACACACACATAACCTATACTCCCATACACTTAAATTAAACCACACACTCATACCATACACTAGCCTACACCTAAAACTATTTTCACCCACATCCTAACTCCCCTACACCCTCATCACACACTAACCCTTTCCCTTCTTCTCCAACCTCCCAACACCCATCTCTTTCTCTCTCCTCTCACCAAAACTCCATAACCATTCACCTCTCCTCTCTCTTCCATCAACTAAATCCAATTCTTATACCTAACAATCCCCAGTCATCACCTCCGACCGAAACCGCAATCGAAAATTCGGCGGCCTGACCACCACCCGCTGCTTCACTCCCTCTCCAGCGAAACCATAACCAAGCCGCCGGCGTCTCCCAACTCCGATTGTGCAACTCTACCACTACCCCATCCCCCTGCCATACTCCAGCGCCAAAACCTGTTAACCATCCCCCCTGCCGGCGACCCCACATCCACCTGACCCCCTATCGCCAGCGACCAACCCTAACTCCGACCTCTCTCTCTCTCTCTCTTCTCCTGCTACCAGCAATACTTGACCAGCGCTCGTGAACCTCCTTCGCTGGAACCAAACCCCAAACCCATCAACCCGATCCCATTCCTTCACCTCCAACGGTCAGCTCCGACCCGCCGGAAGCCATGTAAAACCAGACCCTCAACCTTTACCCAAACCCGTACACCTCCATCTCAATCGAAACCTTCCACCTTCACACACACCCATACCTATTTTCCATTTTCAAACCAAAAACCCATTTCTCCCAAAAATCGTTTCTTCTACCTGCCAGGCCAAAACCAACTTAATTCTTTATTACCTTTTCCCTTATTACCCCCCAACTAACCATCTTAACCCAATTCTAAAATTACCCTTATTCTCCCCACTACCATGATCTCACATCCAAACCACATACACCCTCCATTAATTCCTAAATCAACCTCCACCCACACCTTATACAACCTCTTGCACCTTTATCCACCCATTTTTACCCCTAGCTCCATGCATACTATATATTGAAGATAGAAGACTCCATTTGGGAGGAAGCGAAATAGGATCAAAATAGCAAATTAGGGTTTTAGAGAGCTAGAAGAGAGAGAAATTTTTAGTTTTAATTTTTTACCAAAAAAATTATTGAGAGATTATAATTGAAGATTCTATTTCAAGTTGAAGGCAAAATTGGGTTTGATTAATTCTTCTCTTTTTAATCATTCTATGCTATTACTTGGTTTCAATTATTCTTGGATTATGACTATGGTTGGCTAATCACTCCATTCAAGGAGTGAAATGAAGCCCCATATACTCAATTGAATGTATTAATTAATCTAGTTTACTTTGTTTCATTTAGTTCATTTTCTTTTCATTCCTGCATGAGTTTATGCATTGAGAAATGGTAAACTATCCTTTAGAAAGGAATAAAATCTAATATACTCTTAATTTTGGATTCAAACTAGAGATAGAATGACCCACTGATTAGAATATATTATATTTTATTATACTCATACACTAAATTTTGTTTGATTTGTGATTTATTATACGAATTTACTCTAGCGAGTGATTTATATAATTTTTCTAAATCAATTATTCATTTCAGTTGTGGGGATGAAATTTGGATTAACTAATTTTATATTAGCTTGTTTTGTCAAATGATGAGAATAAATTGATAAAATAAATTAATATTTGGAAAATTAGTAAACTAGAATAATTAACACATTTAATTGATAAAGTGGAGGTTAAGTTTCATTCCTTGAATATTTCTCAAATTTAAGTTCATCTCAAATCTTATTACTTAGTTCTTATTTGGCACATTAGTTAGTTTGTTAATTTCATCTCTTATATTAGTTTAGAATTACTTCACATTTTCACCTAAAAAGTGTTTTAATATTTGAAAAACATAAAAAAAAATAGAAAAACCCAAAAGTAAAAAAAAAAAAAGGAATCAAGTGAATTATATTCATAATCCTCTCATGTTTAGCATGTTCACACCTTAGATTAGGATTTACATCCTTACTTTCCACTCTACACTTGAGTTTGTTATATATTTGTAGGTAATTGAGGTTTTGATTGAAGAGCTTTTACAACAACGACATACATACCAAAAAGAAATTCACGTTCAATTCGAAATTCGCCCGGCGACCATTTCCATGTTGCCCAATTTCCATGGTCTTGAACGTGAGTCTCTATACACTCACTTGCGAAAATTTCTCACGGTTTGCTCTACTTTCAAAAATCAAAACTTAGATGAAGAAAATCTTCGCCTTCGATTGTTTCCATTTTCTCTCCACGATAAAGCATCCATGTGGCTACATTCCTTGTCACCGGATTCTATCCATACATGGGAACAACTTGTGAAGAAGTTCATGTCCAAGTTTTATCCCATAAGTAAAACCAATGAGATGCGCCAAGCCATTCAGGATGTTCACCAAAAACCAACTGAGCAATTTTGTGAATCATGGGGCCGTTTTCAAGACTATATCAATAGTTGCCCACATCATGGTCTTGAGAAGAGTCACCTTGTTCATAGTTCTTACAATGGTCTCATTCCTTCCACTCGCACCATGATTGAGTCCATGCACAAAGGCAAATTTATGCACTTAACTCCCACTGCCGCCTATAATTTTCAACTTGAATTAGGCGATGACTCCCAAGATTGGGAGGGCACCAATGAATTTTCGATATTCGAGCCACCACGAGTAGGTAGAACTTATGAGGTAAAAAATGATCCCGATTTTAAAACCTTGCTTCATAGCTTAAACACTTTTACTAAGACTGCTGATGCTCTCAGTTGTTCTATTCAACAAAATTTTTCTATTTCTAAACAAGTGATGAACGTCAACGAGTCTAGTCCTGCTTGTCATGTCTGTTTAAGTCAAGATCATTTATCTCATGTGTTCCGCCTCATTCAAGATGATCCAGAGCCCACTCTAGCCCAAGTATGTGCCTTTGATACCACTAGGAAACCCGCACCACCGTCATTTACTTACAATCCGAATAATAGGAACCATCCTTATTTTTCTTATAAGTACGACAATCACCTTGCTCCATCACAACCACAACAACATGTTGGTGGTCCACTGGGGTTTCACCAAAACCCGCAAAGGTAACATCGCCCTCCTATCCAACACCACCATGCTCCTTACCACCAACAAAACCATCCATCACCATTTGTCCCCCAAAGAGGGCCATCCCACCCCAATCATCAAATTGTCCCTGTCCCACCTCCATCCAACGAGTATTCCCAGCAGCTTAGTTCTAACCGAGAGTTAGTCACCCAACCCCCTTATGTCCCTCCACCCCTATCATCCACCTCCTCTATCGAAAATCTTCTCACTCAATTTATCACGACTCAACAACAAACCAAGCAAGCATAGACTCAAGCCATCCAAAGGCTTGAGCAACGTCTTAATCAGTTTGAGTCTGAGCGAGAGAAAGGTCATTTTCCGAGTCAACCCATTCCTAACCCTAAAGGTAATGGAAAGGAGTCGGCTTATGATGTTGGATCCACTTCCACTCCACCCACATACCAAGCGGACATGAAAGCGGTGAGTACTCTATGATTCGATAAACAGGTTGACAATGGTGTTGATGCTCCTTGTGATCTTCCAATCCCACCCACCCATAATTGCCCATTAGAACCACTCCCTAAGGTCCCACCACCCCATATATCCACCTACAATAATTCCACTAAACCTACTGAGGTCACCACTACCTTTGTCCCTAAAGAACCTTTCCCTCATAGGTTGGCCCCAATAAAGAAAGGTCAACAATTTGATGAGATCAAGCAAGTTTTTCAGAATGTTTATATAAACATTCCATTCCTCACCGCGATTCAACAAGTTCCTTCCAATGCAAAATTCTTGAAGGACTTGTGCACTGTCAAGTGACGGATGAATGTTCCCCGTGATGCCTTTGTCACTGAGCAAGACACTTCCCTCATCCATGAGAATGGTATTGTGAAATATAAAGACCCTGGTCGTCCCACTGTCTCTTGCATGTTAGGAGATAAGTTCACTACCTAGGATTTGCTTGATCTTGGAGCTAGTGTTAATTTGCTACCTTACTATCTCTACCTTGAGTTAGGTTTACAAAAAATGAAACCTACACGGGTTACTCTTCAACTTGCAGACCGTTCTGTGAAAGTGCCTAAAGGAAGAGGTTTTGGTGAAAGTGTCTGCCTTGTAATACCCTGTGGATTTCATCATGTTAGACACTCCTGCTCCCGACCCAACCAATATTCCTATCATTTTGGGTCGCCCCTTTTTAGCGACTGCCAATGCCATCATCAATTGTTGAGATGGGTCAATGAATCTTTCTTTTGGCAACATGACCGTCGAAGTCAATATTTTCCACCTCATGCAACAACCATCCGATGTTGATTCTATTGATGAGTTTTGCATGATTGACTCCTTAGTCCAAGAGATGTTGGATACCACCTACCCAGAAGATCCTATCAACCAATGTTTGGCTCACATTGGGTCCGAATTTGATATTGATTCCTCTATCTCTGAGGTCAATGACTTGTTAGATTCTACACCTATATTGGACACTTCCACTTGGGCTCCTCCATATGAGCCTATCCTTGTTGATACTCTTCTTTCTATAGATGACCCAGTTAACCCCTATCCCGATATCCTCCCGGACTCTGTTTCTGCGTCTGAGTCCGTTGCCTGTCCTATGCAACCACCTAGTTTGGAGATTAAGCTATTACCTACTGAGTTAAAATATACTCTCTTAGGCCCAAACCAACATCACCCCATCATAATTGCTTCTGACTTGATACCGGATCAAGAAGAGCAATTGGTCCACACTCTCACTCAACGTAGCACTGCTTTAGGGTGGACCATTTCTGACATTCAAGGTGTCAGCTCCAATATCTGTAGCCATCGCATTCATTTAGAGGAAAATTCCAAGACTTCTCGTGAGCCACAACGTCAACTCAATCCGGCAATGAAAGAGGTCATTCGAGATGAAATTTTAAAATTTCTTGATGCTGGTATTATCTAACCCATTTCAGACAACCAATGGGTTAGTCCCATTCATGTGGTACCTAAAACGTCTGGAGTCACCGTTGTAAAAATAATGATGGTGAGCTTGTGCCTACCCGTATACAAACCAACTGTCATGTTTGTATTGATTATAGAAAGCTCAATGCAGTCACTCGCAAAGACCACTTCCCTCTCCCATACATTGACCAAATGCTTGAATGCTTGGCAGTCTATGCTTACTAATGCTTTCTTGATGGATATTCAGGGTACAACCAAATACCCATTGCCCCTTAAGACCAAGAAAAAACTACCTTTACCTATCCATTTAGCACATTAGCGTACTCTCGTATGCCCTTTGACCTTTACAATGCACCTGCGACTTTTCAACGGTGTATGACAAGTATTTTCAGTATCATGGTAGAGCTTTTTCTCGAATTCTTTATGGATGATTTTTCTGTGTTTGGTTCATCCTTTGAACAATGCCTATCTCACCTCACTATAGTCCTTCAACGTTGTCAAGAAAAGAAGTTGGTCCTAAATTGGGAAAAATGTTATTTCATGGTAAAAAAGGGTATTGTTTTAGGTCAAGTTGTCTTCAGTTCCGGTATTGAGGTCGATAAAGAAAAATTCGATTTGATTTCCTCACTCCCCATTCCTAAGTCTGTTAAGGACATTCGCTCCTTCTTAGGACATGCGGGCTTCTACCGGCATTTCATTAAGGACTTTTCTAAAATCGTGTGACCTTTAACAACCATTTTATCTAAAGATATCCCTTTTGTCTTTGATGAAGCATTGCTACTGCCTTTGAGCGCCTAAAAGATGACCTCACTTCCGCTCCTATCATGTAACCTCCCAATTGGTCTCTCCCATTTGAGATCATGTGTGATGCTTCTGATTTTTCACTTGGTGTCGTGCTTGGCCAGAGAGTTGACAAGAGCCCACATGTCATCTCTTATGCTAGCAAAACCCTACATGATGCTCAACTTCATTACACGAACACTGAAAAGGAGTTGTTAGTGGTTGCGTTTGCTCTTGATAAATTTCGCTCATATTTCATAGGCTCCCATATCATCGTGTATACTGACCATGTTGCCCTTAAGCACCTTCGTCATAAGAAGGATTCCAAACCACGATTAATACGGTGGATTCTCTTACTCCAAGAGTTTAACCTTGAAATTCACGAAAAGAAAGGTTGTGAAAATGTTGTTGCTGACCATCGCTCTCACATTACTATCACATCTGACTATGATCCTCTCCCCATTTCTGAGTCATTTCTCGATGAACAACTTTTTTCCATCTTTACCTCGCCTTAGTAAGCTGATATTGTCAACTTCCTTATTATCGATCAACTTCCTAATCATTGGTTGAAACAGTATCGCTCCAAATTCACGGCGAATGTGACGTTTTACTCTTGGGATGACCGATTTATCTATAAGTATTACCGATCAAGTCATTCGTTGTTGTGTTCCCGAATATGAACAACTCACTATTATGTCCTTCTGCCACAATTGTGCTTGTGGAGGCCACTTTGGCTCAAAGAAAACTGCCGTAAATTTTTTGCAAAGTGGTTTCTATTGGCCTACCCTTTTCCACGATGCCCACCAATATTGTCAGGCTTGTTCCAATTTCCAACACTCTGGGCATCTTTCTCATCGTCATATGATGCCTCTCATACCCATCCTCATTGTTGAAATTTTTGATGTGTGGGTGTGACACCCCGACTAATTAAATACCGGGTAGCTACTCCTTTATTAAATTAATACAAAATGCCAAGTTGGTCCAGTTAACAACATCACTGTCGAAAACATTTTAATAATTACTAACCACCTAGTATTTAAAAAGTGAGTTGCCAAATTTTAATTTAAGTCTGGTTAACATACAATAAAAGAATAATGATAGAATAACAACATTCACCAAAACGAGACAATAGAGTAACCAACAACAGTAATAATAAGTCCGGAGGAAAAAATCCTCACAACAATCCCACAACTGAACTACATAAAACAAGTTATCCTGAATTAATTACATGCCAAAAGTCTGAAAATCTGAAATAGGAAATGTCTCTAATAGAAATGGGCAACATGCCCTACAACTGATAAATCCTGAATATGGAGTCAAGATGAAAGAAGCGTCTACTAGCAAGGTCCTGTAACTTCCACAAACAGCTACAGCTCGTCACCTGAATGAGAGTCCTAAGCATGGTGTCCTTGTGGCTGGGCACCTAAAATGGTTTTTACAAAAATAGATTTGAAAGCAAATGGGTTAGAGCCCGAAAGTGGAAATCATTTTAAAAACAGCAAGTGTTTTAATAACATTAAAACATTAAATGCAAAATACATGTTAGGACGTGCACTCACATGAAATTCTCACCTCTCGACTACATGTGCACTCCTAACGTACCGTACCCATCTAAATATCATACATATCTAACCAAACCGTAATACGTTCTACCCCTTACTAATCGATTCCCATAATACCTCCTAGCGTTATCAATTAAATAGAGGGCTTTACTTAAACTCAGATTCTCAATTAGTAATACAATTCACTATCGGTTAACCCGTTATGTCTTCTCAAAACATTACCATAATCATTTACACAATACCAACATGAAAGTTCCCATTAATTAAGTGTATATTATTCACGTCATAAATATACAATACAAGCACCCCGAGACTAAGCTGCGGTGCACACATACTCTGTTATCCATCCCGGTACATCACGTACATAAGGATCACGCATTTCGAATCTCTCATGAATCGTTCTCAGATAACAACATCACAAAAAATGGAGGCGAACACAGTCACATCACATGGTTCACGCACATACCTACGCTCCCACGATCAGCAGACTTATTAACATCCCAATAAGACCTTCTCTGACCTATGTTCTCGAGGTACCAATCTGAATCCGGGCAACACAAGGATTAGATGGCCCTAAGCGAACGTAAACCTCCCGTGATAGCAAGTATGGTAGGTATGTCATTCACATAAAATCATATACATATACTAAGTATGCACACATCTTAGTAAATCACCATAATATATTGGTGGTACACTTCTTATTCTCGTACCGACATATAATGCTACACAATTTATATGTTCCCGGTTAATATAATTATTTAGGCCGCCAATAGTTCTCGCATCGTAATAGACACTCACGACCTAATTCATAATTTACCCTAGGTTCAAACTACACTTCTAGGTTTTACTCCTCATTATATCCCAAATATCCCAAATATAACATTTAATCATCAAGGAAGTGTTGTCTCTACATATAAACAAGGTTACGGGACACGCGAAATCAAAACAGGCTAAAAAGCCTAAACTGTCTACTCGTTAGAAGTCTTGTTCGAACGAGGCTGTTCGAACGAGAGTTCGTTCGAACGAAGTGGGCCTTCTAACGAGATCTCGTTCGAACGAAATTCATCGAACGAACATCCCTCTCGTTAGAAGTCAAACTGTCAACTCGTTAGAAGCTCGTTCGAACGAGCTCGTTCGAACAACCTGGGCAGGTCTTCTAACGAGAGGCCAGTTTCGAGCTCAGATTTTCCCAAATCCGTTTTTCCAACTTTTCTTCACCTCTAACCTCATCTAAACATCAATCCAGCAATAGTTCATGGGTTCTAATCATTCATAAACATACTTAAGTCATATACTAACGAATTTTGTGGGATTAATTCATCCTAAATCTCATCCACATATCAAATCTCTACATCTTTTTCCCCAATCTCAAGAACATGAACCCTAGAAATTTAATTCATCCATAGACATAAATAAATCCGTTTTTATGGTATAAAAGATGTATTTTTCTCTGACTAATCAACCTAACATTGTTCTACATGCAATCTCCTCATAAAATTATAAATCTCTACATCCAATTCAATAGGTTTTTATCATTCTCCAAGAACAATGAAATTTTATAAATTTCCTACGCATGGAAGAAGCATTCTTTGCAAAATATGTAATTAAACCACTTGCCTTATGTATATCTCTGATTTTGATGTCGAATTGCTAAAGTGTTCTCTCTCTCTCTCCAGAATTCTCCTCTCTTCTCTCTCTCTACAAGCCTTCTTCTCCAAAGTGACAATGGTGGCTAGGGTTTGCCTTAGGAACTCTTTTGGAACTAATTTCAATAACCTCCGTAGCCCCTTAGGTTATTAGTGGGTTTAGTGGGTAATTGCCAAATCAGATATTAATTCCTAATTTTTGTGGGTTTTAATTCCCAAAAATCCAAAATTACCCAACTACCCTTATACGTTGCCGGTATGGCCTAAAAATGCCCCGGGACCCAAACTAAACCCCCGGCTAGTGTTTTCTGACTATTTCGACCCTTCCGGACACGTTGGCGCACTCAAAACGACCATACGGTTAATAGAAATAAAATTCACTTTATAATTAAAATAATTATATTCCTGACGTGACTGTCACACGCGTCTCAACAAAATTTCCAAATTTTCGTATTTCAATCTCACGACAAGTTTCATAATTCAATATTCATATATAGTCATATATACACATTATAATCAAATACCAACTCGCATCTCGCTAGTATTTTAAATCCAAATTAATTTCCAATTAATACACATTTAATGCAATTAATCCCATAAATAAAATATCATAAAAATACGGGATATTACATACTTCCCCCCTAATAACAGAATTTCGTCCCCAAATTCGGAACTAGAAAGTACCTGGTAAGAAAAACCCCAGATAACGTTCGCGCATCTCATCCTCGCGCTCCCATGTGGACTCCTCGACATTATGATGTAGTCACTGAACACGCACTAACGGAACTATCTTTGACCGCAGTTTCCTCTCACTTCGGTCCAAAATAGCAATCGGACCCTCCTCGTAGGAGCTATCAGGCTGGAGATCGATGTCCTCCAAAGCAATGTGAGAATGATCCAAATCGTCTCTAAGATATTTCCTTAGCAAGGAAATATGAAACACATCGTGAATACGATGCAAATGCTCCGGTAATCCAAGCATATACGCAACCGGTCCAATCCGCTCAATAATAGGAAATGGTCCCACGTATCTCGGTGCCAACTTCCCTTTCTTCCCGAAACGCATAATCCCCTTCATAGGAGATACTCTGAGAAAAACCTGGTCCCCCACTTGGAACTCCCTGAAGAACCTCTTCGCATCAGCATAGCTTTTCTGCCGATCCTGAGCTATCCGAATGCGACTCCGAATCAATTCTATCCTCGCCGAAGTATCCTGAATCACTTCCGGCCCAAGTAGTTTGTTGTCCCCCACCTCCAACCAACATGCTTGGGAACGACAAGGTCTACCGTACAATGCCTCAAATGGAGCCATGCCAATGGTGAACTGGTAGGAGTTGTTGTAAGCAAACTCCACCAATGGAAGATACTGCTCCCATCCACCCCCGAAATCAATGATGCACATACGCAACATGTCCTCCATCATCTGATTTGTACGCTCGGTCTTCCCATCGGTCTGCGGGTGATACGCCGTACTCAACCATAATTCCGTGCCCATGGCCTCCTGAAAACTTTCCCAAAATCGTGAAACAAATATCTTGTCTCTGTCAGACACGATATTTAGGGGCACACCGTGAAGTCTCACTATCTCTGCAATAAAGAGCTGGGCATACTGTCCCGTAGTGTAGTCTGTCCTTACGGGTAGAAAATGAGCGACTTTGGACAACCTGTCCATAATTAACCAAATAGAGTCGTGACCTCTCTGTGACATAGGCAACCCCGTGATAAAATCCATGGATATGCTCTCCCACATCCACATCGGGACCTCTAATGGCTGTAGAATTCCTGTCGGTCTCTGATGATCCACTTTTACAAGCTGACAAGTGGCGCATTTAGAAACAAATATGACAATATCTCTCTTCATCCCGCTCCACCAATACTGTCATCTCATGTCTTGGTACATTTTGTCCCCACCGGGATGTACCGCGAACCGTGAGCCGTGCGACTCTTCCATCACCTCGTGCTGCAATTCCTCCCCTTCTGGAATTACCAATCTCCCATTGAAACGTAATCCTCCATCTGAGCTAACGGTGTAGGATTCGGCTCCTTCTGCTAGTAATCGAACTATCTGCTCCTGACAGAACGAGTCATTTGCCTGGGCCTTTACCACCTTCGTGACAATCTGTGGCGTAACAGTCATCACAGATATGAATAATCGGGCCACTGCATCCCGGTGTCCCAACTCCTTCCACTTGGCCTTCCACACCCCTGCCACCTCATCTACTGGCCTACGGCTCAACGTGTCTGCTACCATGTTAGCCTTCCCCGAGTGATATTGGATATTAAACTGATAATCCTTTACGAACTCAAGCCACCTCCGCTGCCGCATATTCAACTCCTTCTGCGTGAACAGGTACTGTAGGGACTTGTGGTCCGTGAACAATCGAAACTTCTCCCCCAAAAGGTAATGTCTCCAAACCCGAAGGGTAAATACAACGGCCGCCAACTCCAAGTCATGCGTGGGGTAATTCTTTTCATGAGGCTTTAGCTTACTTGAAGCATAAGCTATGGCCTGACTCTCCTGCTGCAATACACCTCCCAGTCCTTGTAAGGACGCATCGGTGTAGACTAGATACTCAACTCCCGGTCTCGGCAATGCTAACACAGGTGCTGAGGTCAACTTATCCTTCAACTCATCGAATGCTAACTGACAGGCATCACTCCAGATGAATGGCACACCCTTACGAGTCAGATGTGTCAAAGAACCCGCTATCTTTGAGAATCCCCGAATAAACCTCCTGTAGTATCCTTCTAGGCCCAAGAAACTACGGATCTCAGTCGGTGTCGTGGGCTGTCCCCAGTCCCTCACCGTGGATACCTTCCCCGGATCAACAGATATCCCTCGGTCGGAAATAATGTGTCCCAAAAACTGGACCTCCTTCAGCCAAAACCCGCACTTCTCGTACTTTCCATACAGCTCGTTCTGATGTAGCGTCTGTAAAACTTGCCTCAAATGCTCGGCGTGCTCCTCCTCTGTCTGGGAGTAAACCAGAATATCATCAATGAAGACAATGATGAACTGATCAAGGAACTCTCTGAACACCATATTCATCAAGTCCATAAACACTACTGGAGCGTTGGTCAAACCAAAAGGCATAACCCGAAACTCATAAGAACCATATCTCGTTAAGAACGCAGTCTTCGAGACATCCTCTTCCCTGATACGCAACTGATGGTATCCCGATCGCAAATCAATCTTTGAGAAGAATGAAGCTCCTCTCAACTGGTCGAATAAGTCATCGATTCGGGGTAACGGATATTTATTCCGTATCGTGACCTTATTCAACTCTCGATAATCCACACACAACCTCAACGATCCATCCCTCTTCTTCACGAATAACACAGGGGCACCCCATGGCGAAGTACTCCTCCGAATAAACCCCTGACCCAACAATTGCTCAATCTGATCCCGTAGCTCTCGCATCTCTGCCGAAGCCATACGGTACGGTGCGCGTGCTATAGGTCTCGTACCTGGTAATAAGTCTATGACAAAGTCTATCTCTCGAATGGGGGGTAGGCCTGGTATCTCCTGAAACACATTAGAATACTCCCTGACAACTGGGATCGAATCTAAAGGAATCACAACCTCCTTAGAGGTATCCTCCTCTATGTAATACAAATGAGCGGTTGAGCCTCCCTCTGGGCGAGGCATCGCCACTACAAACATCTCTTGCCCCAGAATGGCAAAAACAATGCTCCCACCGAAGCAATCAATCATGGCTCTATAGTCTGCGAGCCAATCCATACCGATAATCATATCGTACACATGCATATCTAATACCAACATGTCTGCAGGTAATACTAGACTACCAATCTCTACCCCCACTCCCCGGCATATAAAGAAACTAAGTGACCCACTCCCCAATGGTGAGTCTACACACGTTACTGTGCTCTCTGTTGTGGCTAATAATCCTAAGGCTTTTGCAAAATGTGTAGCTATAAAACAATGCGTTGCTCCCGTATCAAACAAAACCCGATCCATAGTGCCATGGATAGGAAACATACCCTTAATCGCGGGTGGGGCCTGTGGAGCTGCTGCCTGCTGAAGCTGGTATACTCTCCCATACTATAGTTGTCCCTGCTGAACTGGGACCGCTGGAATGGGTGGTAATGCTACCATCTGTGGTGGCGTCGGGAGGGCGGCGGGAAACACGGGTCTTTACGGCTCCTTTCGAGCACCCTGCTGCTGCTGCGGGGCCCTGCCCCTATCAGGACAGTCCTGGCGTTTATGGCCAGTCTTGCCACAAATGTAACACTTCCTCGGGAAGTTCCCCCCTCTCTGTCCCTGCTGTCCCCGGCCCTGGTGGCCGTTACCGTTCCTCCCCTGGCCCTGCTGAAACTGCTGATGTTGGCCATTATGACCCTGCTGGCCCTGATGGCCATTCGAACCCTGATGGCCCTGCCGAAAACCTCCCTGTCCGTGCCTGAAATTCCCTGATCTGAATCTCTTGTGATCCCCTGGTGGGTACCCTGGTCACCCTGTCTCTGCCTCTGAATAGATTGTGCCCCACTGGCACCATTTCCCCCAGTTCTGCCCTGATGGCTGGACTCTCTTGACCTCTTGCCTTCATCCATGTGAAAGTGGTGATCCTGGCAGTGTAACAGTGCAGCGTTAACCACATCAGAATAAGTGGCCAACGAGAGGTTCCCCAATAAGTGCTGACGGATCCTCCAAGTCAACCCGTCTGTAAATTTCTGTATCTTCTTCTCCTCTGTCGGTATCTCATCTGGAACGATATTCAACAGATTTGTGATATCGGCCTCATACTCGGCCACAGTCTTACCTTCCTGCCTGAGATTCATCAACTTCCTCCTCATTTCCGTGTGAACAGCTGACAGAAAGTACTTGCGGTCAAACCGTACCCAAAACTCCTATATAGTGAGAGTATCTCTCTCCTCCACGGTGGTAATAGACTCCCACCACTGCAGTGCAGACCCCACTAGCTTAAAGGTAGCTAGTATCTGCTTCTGGACATCGGTGCACTCATACATCCTCAAGTGCCGCTGAATGTCCTTCCTCCACTGACTCGAAACCACTACATCGGAGTTACCTGCTAACTCCGGTGGATGTGCTTTCTGAAAAGCATCATGTACACGTTCCCAAGAAGACGGGAATGCATGTGCCTGAACTAGCACGGCTATCGGCGCCTGAGGTGGTGCCTGCTGAATTACGACAAGTGCGGCATTTACCGCCTGGGCCACAATGGCTGCAACCTCGGCGGCATTCATCGTGCCCTGAACTGGTACGGGCTGTGGTTCTGGCGTTGCATTCCTGGGAACCCGTTGTGCACGTCGTGGAGGCATTCTGAAACAATAATAAAGTCTATAAGTTCGCAGTTATAAACTCAAAATAGCTGAAGGACGTAGCATAAACAAAAGAATACAACAGTCTTAAAATATAGGGCTCTACATCAAAGAAAGCTTAGCGGAAACATAATAAGCCGTACAGATCCTAAAGGGCACTAGAACCTGATGCTTTGATACCACCTGTGACACCCTGACTAATTAAATACCGGGTTGCTACTCCTTTATTAAATTAATACAAAATGCCAAGTTGGTCCAGTTAACAGCATCACTGTCGAAAACATTTTAATAATTACTAACCACCTAGTATTTAAAAAGTGAGTTGCCAAATTTTAATTTAATTCTGGTTAACATACAATAAAAGAATAATGATAGAATAACAACATTCACCAAAACGAGACAATAGAGTAACCAACAACAGTTATAATAAGTCCGGAGGAAAAACTCCTCACAACAATTCCACAACTGAACTACATAAAACAAGTTATCCTGAATTAATTACATGCCAAAATTTTGAAAATCTGAAATAGAAAATGTCTCTAATAGAAATGGGTAACATGCCCTACAACTGATAAATCCTGAATATGGGGTCAAGATGAAAGAAGCGTCTACTAGCAAGGTCCTATAACTTCCACAAACAGCTACAGCTCGTCACCTGAATGAGAGTCCTAAGCATGGTGTCCTTGTGGCTGGGCACCTAAAATGGTTTTTACAAAAATAGATTTGAAAGCAAATGGGTCAGAGCCCGAAAGTGGAAATCATTTTAAAAACAGCAAGTGTTTTAATAACATTAAACCATTAAATGAAAAATACATGTTAGGACGTGCACTCACATGAAATTCTCACCTCTCGACTACATGTACACTCCTAACGTACCGTACCCATCTAAATATCATACATATCTAACCAACCCGTAATACGTTTTACCCCTTACTACTCGATTCCCATAATACCTCCTAGCGTTATCAATTAAATAGAGGGCTTTACTTAAACTCAGATTCTCAATTAGTAATACAATTCACTATCGGTTAACCCGTTATGTCTTCTCAAAACATTACCATAATCATTTACACAATACCAACATGAAAGTTCCCATTAATTAAGTGTATTTTATTCACGTCATAAATATACAATACAAGCACCCCGATACTAAGCTGCAGTTCACACATACTCTGCTATCCATCCCGGTACATCACGTACAAAAGGATCACGCATTCCGAATCTCTCAGGAATCGTTCTCAGATAACAACATCACAAACAATGGAGGCGAACACAGTCACATCACATGGTTCACGCACATACCTACGCTCCCACGATCAGCAGACTTATTAACATCCCAATAAGCCCTTCTCTGACCTATGTTCTCCAGGTACCAATCTGAATCCGGGTAACACAAGGATTAGAGGGCCCTAAGCTAACGTAAACCTCCCGTGATAGCAAGTATGGTAGGTATGTCATACACATAAAATCATATACATATACTAAGTATGCACACATCTTAGTAAATCACCATAATATATTTGTGGTACACTTATTATTCTCGTACCGACATATAATGCTACACAATTTATATGTTCCCGGTTAATATAATTATTTAGGCCGACAATAGTTCTCGCATAGTAATAGACACTCACGACCTAATTCATAATTTCCCTTAGGTTCAAACTACACTTCTAGGTTTTACTCCTCATTATATACCAAATATCACAAATATAACATTTAATCATCAAGGAAGTGTTGTCTCTACATATAAATAAGGTTACGGGACACGCGAAATCAAAACGGGCTAAAAATCCTAAACTGTCAACTCGTTAGAAGTCTCGTTCGAACGAGGCTGTTCGAACGAGAGTTCGTTCGAATGAAGTGGGCCTTCTAACGAGATCTCGTTCGAACAAAAGTCATCGAACGAACATCCCTCTCGTTAGAAGTCAAACTGTCAACTCGTTAGAAGCTCGTTCGAACGAGCTTATTCGAACGACCTAGGCAGGTCTTCTAACGAGAGGCCAGTTTTGAGCCCATATTTTCCCAAATCCGTTTTTCCAACTTTTCTTCACCTCTAACCTCATCTAAACATCAATCCAACAATAGTTCATGGGTTCTAATCATTCCTAAACATACTTAGGTCATACACTAACGTATTTTGTGGGATTAATTCATCCTAAATCTCATCCACATATCAAATCTCTACATCTTTTTCCCCAATCTCAAGAACATGAACCCTAGAAATTTAATTCATACATAGACATAAATAAATCCGTTTTATGGTATAAAAGATGTATTTTTCTCTGACTAATCATCCTAACATTGTTCTACATGCAATCTCCTCATAAAATTATAAATCTCTACATCCAATTCAATGGGTTTATATCATTCTCCAAGAACAATGAAATTTTATAAATTTCCTACGCATGGAAGAAGCATTATTTGCAAAATATGTAATTAAACCACTTGCCTTATGTATATCTCTGATTTTGATGTCGAATTGCTGAAGTGTTCTCTCTCTCTCTGCAGAATTCTCCTCTCTTCTCTCTCTCTACAAGCCTTCTTCCCCAAAGTGACAATGGTGGCTAGGGTTTGCCTTAGGAACTCTTTTGGAACTAATTTCAATAACCTCCGTAGACCCTTAGGTTATTAGTGGGTTTAGTGGGTAATTGCCAAATCAGATATTAATTCCTAATTTTCGTGGGTTTTAATTCCCAAAAATCCAAAATTACCAAACTACCCTTATACGTTGCCGGTATGGCCTAAAAATGCCCCGGGACCCAAACTAAACCCCCAGCTAGTGTTTTCGAACTATTTCGATCCTTTCGGATGCGTTGGCACACTCAAAACGACCATACAATCAATAGAAATAAAATTCACTTTATAATTATATTCCTGACGCGACTGTCACACACGTCTCAACAAAATTTCCAAATTGCCGTATTTCAATCTCACGACAAGTTTCATAATTCAATATTCATATATAGTCATATATACACATTATAATCAAATACCAACTTGCATCTCGCTAGTATTTTAAATCCGGATTAATTTCCAATTAATACACATTTAATGCAATTAATCCCATAAATAAAATATCATAAAAATACGGGGTATTACAGTGGGGTATCGACTTCATGGGACCATTTCCATCCTCTCATGATTTTCAATATATTCTAGTTGTTGTTGACTATTTTTCCAAATGGATCGAAGCGATTGCTTGCCGCACCAATGACCATCGCGTTATGGTCCAATTTTTCAAAGAGCATGTCTTCACGCATTTTGGAACCCCCCAAAGCTATCATTAGTAATGGGGATAAACATTTTTGTAATCGAGTCTTTGAACACCTTGTCAAAAAGTATGGTGTTACCCACAAGGTTGGTCTCTCTTACCACCCACGTACTAGTCGTCAAGTTGGGGTTTCTAACCACGAGATAAAGCAAATTCTTGAAAAAAATGTCAATCCTAATAGGAAAGATTGGTCCTTGCGCTTGAACGATGCATTGTGGAAATATCGTACTACTTACAAGACTCCAATTAGCATGTCTCCTTATCGCTTGGTCTTCGGCAAAACTTTCCACCTTCCTGTAGAGCTTGAACAATCCCTTAATTTCGATATTGATGAGGCGGGTTTCCATAGGAAGCTGCAACTTAATGAATTGGAGGAAATAAAAAATGATGCTTATGATTTGTCCAATAAGTATAAGGACAAGATGAAGTAGATCCATGACCAAAGCATCATGCGCAAAGAATTCCGCCCAAGTCAAAAAGTTTTGTTGTATAATTCTCACTTGCATCTCTTTCCCGAGAAACTGAAAACCAGGTGGTCTGGACCCTTCACTGTTGAGTTAGTTACTCCTTATGGTGCCATCACCGTGCAAAATCCTAAGGATGGTAGCCTCTTTCAGGTCAATGGTCAATTCGTGAAGCCCTTCTTGGAGCTAGCCTCCACTCACATAGAATAGATTGACCTTGTTGACCCCATTTATGAAGACTGACCGTTCAGTCTTGTTTGGGGGTGATCTTCATCACCCAAATTTTTCTGCCACCCTGCACTTTTCTTGATCTTATCTTTAGGGTGAGATCCCTTAGGTCTGGCTAAAGACATTAAACTTAGCGCTACCGGGAGGCAGCCCGCGTTTCTTGTATGAGTCTTATTCTGTTTGGGGGTGGTGTTTAACATCACCCTATGTTTTTCCATGTTTATGGACTTGTACAATTTTGTTATCTTCCCCTTTATTCAGGTTTCATCTTCGCCTCATCTGTCCACTTCATTAGCGGTTAATTCTAGTAATCTCTTTCCACCTTATGCTCTTAATTTTAAACATCATTTTACTTAACATTGAGGACGATATTCCTTTTTGTTTCGGGGTGGGGAATTTTATCAAAATCGTACCTCTTTTGGAAAATTTCGATTTTTAAACCTGATTTTTAAAATTTTGTGTAGTTTCTTTCATCTCATTCATTGACGTGAATTTTCTATCATCCATCTTTTTAAGTCTAGGAATCAAGCTAGAGGATTTATCTTTTTATAAATATCTTATATAATACATAACAGGGCATGTTGCACTATGAATTTCTAGACTCAAAAAAATTTGCGCACTTATCACATCACTACGGTTTAGAGTTGAAGAGTACTATAATTCTCAAGAGAACCTTAAGGATCACTAGTAGAGACTTTAGCTTGTGAGATTTGTGCCTTTCACCCTTTTTGAGTGTTTTATGAAATCTCCGAGTCACAAGTTGATTCAACTTCCTTTGGTTCCGCATTTAATTTGTTGTATGATCTCATTTTTCTTCTTTAAAATTTTGGCTTGATCACTGAGAACGACATCAATTTCGAGTTATAAGAAACGAGTGTCCTGAAATTTATTTCGGTCACCAAATTTTCATCAATACAACTATCATTTACCATTAACCTCACCCATTACCTTCCCATTTATTTCCCTCATCATCCATACATACTCTCCATTCATATATCATCCATTATCATTTTTGAGAAAAAGAGTGTTGATTCCAAATGTTAAATGTCTTCATTGTTAGTTTGAAAAGAGAGAGAAAAAAACAAGAAAAAAAAAAGAATATAGAGAAAAAGAGAAGAAAAATCGGAAAAAAAAGAAAAAATAGAGAAAAGAAAAGAAAGAGAGTTTCTACTTAGTAGTTGATTTTGAAATAAAGACATTTGTTCTTCAAGTAATATACACTCTTCTTTCACATCCACGTTTTACCCATTGCATATCCCTCACTCATCATTCATCCATACATCACCAACCTACCTTATATCGGTATATCCTTTTCATTTCATTTCCCCCACACCCATTATCATCCATTGTCCCCTAGGTGTTCAGGCAAATGAAAGTCAACGTGGTGAATAACTCGACGTTCTCACTATAGTGATTAACATTCCTTTCATGAGATCATTTTCTTTCTAATTGTTCGTTCTTTCTTATGTGTGTGTGAGACGGTTGAACGTTCTTACATTTACTCACCTCCTCACACACAAGAGCGATACACTAACTGTAATGACCCCACTTTTATATATAGTTTGTTTTTACACTCTTGTGTTACTTATTATCTTATAAATGTTGTATTATTAGATATGTGGTATTATTGGCTATCAATATAACAAACCCCAATTTTAATTACGAAGAATCAATTGTAAATTGGATCAAATCGAAGTCTTATGACATATCTTAAGGCAAATAATATGTTTTGGGGTAGAAAATATAATTTTATGAAACTTTAAGGACTAAAATAAAAATATAAAATGGGCCATTTTGTAAATAAAATATTTTCAAGGACCTCTAAGAAATATTCAAAATATATAGTGTGAAATTACCAAAATACCCTTCATTTGTGAAATGACCTTTATACCCTTATCACCTGTCCACCAAGTGCTGGTCACTTCCACCTTACACATGTCATCTTTAGAGAGAGAGCTAAAACACTTGTCATCATTTGGAGATATTAACACTGCAAGACCACTCCGGATCGCGACACCTCGGTTTTGAATCACCACTCCTAAAAGCCTAGTCATTAGACAAGTGTCAACACCGTAATACTTTTGGAAACCTATAATTAGGGCCTTAGGGTTCATTTGAAACTCACACCAGTTCCTTAAGAATTATAATAAGAAAGAGTGGTAGAAAGCTTGGGAAATATCTTAAGAAGGAGTTCTATATTTTCGAAGAAAGAATTCATTTCGTAGGTATGATTTTATTAAAATGTTATAATGTATTTTTATAGTTTTAATTTTGTGTTTTAGAGCTTTACTTAGTAGTTATGCTGGTAAAATACACTAAGGACTTCACTAATCAAAACTTAAAGTTTAGAAGAAATCCAAGTTGATTTTATTTTCATGTAAACTTGTTTGAAGTTGTATATACGCTTTTAAAAATGATTTTTTAAAAGTAATTGCTCGTTATTATGGAATCCCATTTAAGTAATTCCAAAGTCAGGCCCGGTGAAATTCTGTCTAGACGAGATGGTATTTAAGTGGTGCCCCTGTGAGCCTCCATCTCTACTGGGAATGAATCCGGAAATGTTATGTCTAGAGGAGATGGTATTTAAGCGGTGTGCCTGTGACCCTCCATCTCTACTGGGAACCGACTGATTAGGAAGAACTATGAATTGAATCTTTTAATTACGATCAATAAGTTTTAAAAGTTAAGAAAATGGTTTTTGGTAATCCTTTGAAACAAGTTACTATTAAAATACGATATGTAGACTGGACCTTGTTTAGAACATATACTTAAACCTTTATCGTATTTGTTAGATTAACGTGCGATCGAAGACTCATTATCTATAATTTCGACCTCCATTTTAAGTGAGTACTCTATGCAATTTCTTGCGCATTTTGATTATATTATATTATGCAAACTATGTATATTTTGTGAAATGCTTTTATTCTCAAAATGCATCTGATACCGATGATTCAGTCATTTGTTATATGTTTATATCTCTCCATATAAACATTTGAATTGAATTCTAAAATTATTGATTCGGCCTATGGAAACTCTCTTACTATGCTGGCCTTGACTACCAGATGGAAATATTTGGGTGGTACCTTCCCAACTGGTTTATCACTGGTGTGCCCTAAACAAGGCGTTGTTCCAGAAATTATGATTATCTGTCTGTGAAGTTACCGGGTGGAAACATTTGGTAACACTATTTGTCTGGATATTAGAGCGTACATGGCCACTAAAACTGTATAATTGACACTTGCTCAATTGTTTTATCTTCTCTGTTCTGAACTGTTTATTCTGAATGTATATATTGTCATCTACTTTATATATATTACTTGAAATTCCTATCTTTATGTATATACCTTCTGTTCTACATTGAATAGGTATCAATTTTATGAAAAACCCTGGAATGTCTGGAGATTGAATCTCATTCGACTTTTAGCTGACGCTGTATAAATAACCATTTTTTAGGAAATAATTAAGCTCGTGGATGGAACGAAAAAAGGACTATGTTGAAGATTTAGATTTTAAATCTCTTTTCTTACCTTAAGTAGAAGTTTGTTTAATTAGATAGAGCATGTTTAGCTCTTTGTGTCAAGTTGTAACTCGTTGATATTTTAATACAAATGAAGTTCCCTTTAGAAAGCTCTGATGATGTAATTCCTTCACTTTTAGTATTTTATGATTCATAACCATGTGATTATACTTCCGCTACATATATTTTAAAAGAAAAATTTTAAGGCCAGAATATTGGATGCCTTGGTGGCATGTCAAAACACTCGTTCCCTACTATTTTTGGGCCGGGGTCGTGACAAAGGTGGTATCAAAGCATAGGTTATGAACCCGTAGACTACTGGTCATAGGTTTCGAATGTTATAGATTTTATGTTTCCATCCTTAGGAGATAGTATTAAAAATCTAATTTATGTGATAACCCTCCCTATGTGTTTTATTATTTATAATTGGCCTTTTAGTTTTCAATATTGATATAGTATAGTGGATCTTACGTTTGGCCATGACTGTAGAAAATGACCAAGAGAAGATCATCAATGGGAACTAGTGATTCGAGTATAGAAGGACTAAAAGGTGCATACAAGGCAATTGAAAGTCTAGCAAAGATTGTGGAGCGGCAGGTGAACAAAGAGTACCAAAGAATCTTGAACTAAGTAGATGTAAAATTGAACAATTCAAGAATTTGAATCCTCCATATTTTAAAGGTACTCCTAACCCCACCGAGGCAGAAAGTTGGGTGATGCATATGGAAAAGATACTCGATGTTCTTAAGTGTACCGATGAACAAGGGGTGTCATTTGCAACATTTTTGTTAGAAAGGGAGGTCGAACATTGGTGGAGAATGACTAAGAGAATACACGGGAAATGAATACTTACATAGGTTGGAATGATTTCTTAGTAATCTTTTATGAGAAATATTTTTCGAAAATGGTGAAAGACGAAATGGAAGCTGACTTCATGAGTCTGGTGCAAGGGAATATGACGGTTAGTCAATATGAAGAAAAGTTTACTGAGTTATCCCGTTTTGCACGTCATGTTATAGCAACTGATGTTTTAAGAGCGAAGAAGTTTGAGTGTGGGTTAAGGTTGAATATTCGTAGTCGAATTTCCATCCTGAAATTAACATCATATATTGATGTCGTGACTAGGGCTACAATAGCTGAGAGGGATGGTGAGGAGTACAATCGAATTAGAGATGGAAAGAGGAAGTTTGGGGAACAAAAAGGAAAGAACCCGAATAATAGAAATTTCTTTAGTAACACATCCAATGTTGGGGGATCTAGTGATAACAAACAGTATAATAACCAGACATGTCATCATTGTGGAAAGATGCATGGAGGGCGACCTTGTTATAAGGATTCAGGAGCTTATTTTAGATGTGGATAGAAAGGACATCAGATAAAAGACTACCCAAACCCAGCAAGGGTTTCGATAAATCCTTCAAGTGCAAAGAAGGATCAAGACAGACAGGGTAGAGTTTTTGCACTTTCTAATACCCAAGCTTCTAATGCGGTAGTGTCAGGTACACTTTCTATATGTGCACAGCCTTTTAAAGATTTAATAGATCCTAGTTCTACCCATTCGTTCATATTTATACATGTATTAAATCGCTTTAATAAATTTCGTGAACCCTTGAATCATAACATACATGTTTCTAGTCCTTCGGGTGAGTGATTGATGGGTAAATTAGTATACAAGGCTTGCCCCATAGATATTGATAATCATAAACTATTTGTTGATTTGATAGTTTTAGACAATAAAGATTTTGAAGTAATTTTGGGGATGGATTAGTTAGCATCACATCATGCTAAGGTAGACTGTTTTGAGAAGAGTGTTACTTTCCAAATTCCTCACCAACCAAAATTTAGTTTTGAAGGAACTGGCATCATATCTCCGATGTGTATTATTTCTGCAATGCAAGCCTATAGTTTTCTTAAGAAGGGATGTCAAGGATTTCTTGCAACTGTTACTAGTTTGGAGATGATAGAGCCTATATTAGAAGATATTCTTATTGCTAAAAAATTTATGGATGTTTTTCCAGATAATTTACCCGGTCTACCTCCTAAAAGAGAAATAGAATTTACCATTGACCTTATTCCTGGAACTATACCAATCTCAAAACCACCATATCGTATGAAACCTTTAGAATTAAGAGAGTTAAAAGTTCAATTAGAAGACCTTTTAGACAAGGGTTTTATCAGACCAAGTATATCGCCTTGGCGTGCTCCAGTGTTATTTGTGAAAAAGAAGGATGGGACAATGAGACTATGTATATATTATCGTGAATTGAATAAGGTAAACATTAAGAATAAATACCCCTTACCTCGTATAGACGACTTGTTTGATCAAGAAGGTGCACAAGTATTCTCTAAGATTGACCTTAGGTCAGGCTATTATCAATTGAAGATTAAGGATGATGATATTTCAAAATCAACTTTTTGTACTAGATATGGTCACTATGAATTTCTCGTAATTCCATTTGGACTAACTAATGCACCAGTCGATTTTATGGATATGATGAATAGAGTCTTTAAGAAATATTTGGATCAATGTGTTGTTGTTTTCATTGACGACATTCTCATTTATTCTAAGTGTATTGAAGAATACGAGAAGCATTTAGAGACAATATTACAAATCCTTAGGAAAGATAAATTATATGAAAAATTAAAGAAGTGTGAGTTTTGGATGCCTAGTGTTTCTTTTCTAGGACATGTCATATCCAAAGAGGGAGTGTAAGTTGACCCTCAAAAGATTGAGGCAATACTAGATTGGCCCAGACCAACTAATGTGAGTGAGATTCGTAGTTTCCTTGCATTAGCAGGTTATTACCGAAGATTTTGTCAAGGATTTTCTAGCATTGCCAAACCTCTATTTAGGTTAACACAAAAGAAGGTAAAATATGAATGGTCTGAGGAAGCCGAGAAAGGTTTTCAAGAACTTAAGAATCGATTAGTGACTACCCCAATTTTAACTATTCCTCCAGGTATGAAAGGATTGGTGATTTATAGTGATGCTTCAAAAAATGGTTTAGGATGTGTGTTAATGCAAATTGGAAAAGTAGTTGATTATGCCTCAAGACAGTTAAAACCACATGAACAAAATTATCGAACCCATGACCTAGAATTAGCAGCTGTAATTTTTGCTCTTATAATTTGGAGACATTATTTATATGGTGAGACTTATGAGATTTATACCAATCATAAGAATTTGAAATATATATTTACTCAGAAAGAATTGAACATGAGACAAAGGAGGTGGTTAGAATTGATGAAGGATTATGATTTGAATATTCATTATCACCCAGGGAAAGCTAATGTAGTAGCTGACGCTTTAAGTAGGAAGCCTACACCAAATTTAGCATGTCTTATTATAAACCAGGAGGCTCTATTGAAGGATTTAAGAAATATGGAAATAGATGTTCGTATTTATAGTAAAGGTGGAATGATTGCAAACTTACAAGTACAATCCATATTGATGGAAATGATCAAAATTGCACAAATAAATTACCCACAACTGAAGAAGATTCGAGAAGAGGTTATTGAAGGGAAGTGAATGGAATTTACGATACGGGATGATATATTGAGGTTTGGAAATAGAGTGTGTGTTCCATATGATGCCCAACTAAAGAGGCAAATTTTGGAGGAAAGTCATTACTCGAGATTCACGTTTCATCCCGAAAATACCAAGATGTATAGAGATATTCGAGAAGTGTTTTGGTGGAATAACATAAAAAGGGAGATAGCAAAATTTGTATCTTAGTGTTTGGTTTGTCAACAAGTAAAATTTGAACATCATAGACCATCAGGATTGCTACAACCATTGTCTATCCCTAAGTGGAAATGGGAACATATCACTATGGATTTTGTGACAGGTTTACCAAGGAGTTCAAGTGGTTATGATTCTATTTGGGTAATTATTGATAGGCTAACTAAATTTCCTCATTTTCTTGCCATTAAGATTACCCATTCTTTAGAAAAGGTAGCTAAGTTGTATGTGAAGGAAATTATTAGGCTTCATGGAACCCCAATTTCAATTGTTTCTGACCATGACCCTAGATTTGTGTCTCACTTTTGGAAAAGCCTACAAGAAGCCATGGTAACAAAATTGAATTTTAGCACTTCTTTTCATCCTCAAACGGATGGACAATCAAAGACAACTATTCAAACCTTAGAGGATATGCTTAGGGCCTGTGCACTTGATTTAAAAAGGAATTGGGATGATCATTTACCGTTAGTGGAATTCGCATATAATAATAGCTATCAAGCAAGTATTTAAATGGCTCCATATGAGGCACTCTATGGTAGAAGGTGTCGTTCCCCTACATGTTGGGTAGAAGTTGGGGAAAGAAAATTATTGGGACCAGAATTGATTCAGATCACAACAGAGAAGGTGAAATTAATACAAGACCGACTTCGAACCGCTCAAAGTCGTTAAAAGAGTTATGTTGACAATCCACACCAATAGTTAGAATTCCAAAGAGGAGATTATGTGTTCTTGTGAGTATCACCTGGAAATGGAGTAATACGATTTGGGAAGAAAGGGAAGTTGAGCTCAAGATACATAGGACCTTTTGAAATCCTTGAAAGGATAGGAGCTATTGCGTATAAAATAGCCTTACCACCGGAACTCTCTAGTGTACATAATGTGTTTCACGTATCAATGATAAAGAAATATGTCCTCGATCCAAAACATATCTTAAGTCACGAGCCTCTTCAAGTTAGAGAAGATTTGTCGTACATTGAGCATCCAGTGGAAATTTTGGACCATAAAGATCAAATATTACAAACCAAGGTTATTCCACTAGTTAAAGTATTATGGCGAAATCATTCTGTTGAAGAAGTAACGTGGGAGAAGGAGGACGAAATAAAGGAGCGATATCCATACCTTTTTGGAAATTAGTGTAAGTAAAGTTTGGGGACCAAACTTTTTATAAGGAGGGTAGGATGTAATGACCCCACTTTTATATATAGTTTGTTTTTATACTCTTGTGTTACTTATTATGTTATAAATGTTGTATTATTAGATATGTGGTATTATTGGCTACAATATACCAAACCCCATTTTTAATTACGAAGAATCAACTGTAAATTGGATCAAATCGAAGTCTTATGACATATCTTAAGGCAAATAATAAGTTTTGGGGTAGAAAATATAATTTTATGAAACTTTAAGGACTAAAATAAAAATATATAATGGGTCATTTTGTAAATAAAATATTTTCAAGGAACTCTAAGAAATATTCAAAATATATAGTGTGAAATTACCAAAATACCCTTCATTTGTGAAATGACCTTTATACCCTTATCACCTTTCCACCATGTGCGGGTCATTTACATCTTACACATGTCATCTTTAGAGAGAGAGATAAAACACTTGTCATCATTTGGTGATATTAACACTCCAAGACCACTCCGGATCGCGACACCTCGATTTTGAATCACCACTCCAAAAAGCCTAGTCATTAGACACGTGTCAACACCGTAAGACTTTTGGAAACCTATAAATAGGGCCTTAGGGTTCATTTGAAACTCACACCAATTCCTTAAGAATTATAGTAAGAAAGAGTGATAGAAAGCTTGTGAAATATCTTAAGAAGGAGTTCTATAATTTCGAAGAAAGAATTCATTTCGTAGGTATGATTTTATTTAAATGTTATAATGTATTTTTATTGTTTTAATTTTGTATTTTAGATCTTTACTTAGTAGTTATGCTGGTAAAATACACTAAGGACTTCACTAATCAAAACTTAAAGTTTAGAAGAAATCCAAGTTGATTTTATTTTCATGTAAACTTGTTTGAAATTGTATATACGCTTTTAAAAATGATTTTTTAAAAGTAATTGCTCGTTATTATGGAATCCCATTTAAGTAATTCCAAAGTCAAGCCCAGTGAAATTCTGTCAAGACGAGATGGTATTTAAGTGGTGCCCCTGTGACCCTCCATCTCTATTGGGAATGAATACGAAAATGTTCTGTTTAGAGGAGATGGTATTTAAGCGGTAAGCCAATGACCCTCCATCTCTACTGGGAACCGACTGATTAGGAAGAACTATGAATTGAATCTTTTAATTACGATCAATAAGTTTTAAAAGTTAAGAAAATGGTTTTCGATAATCCTTTGAACAAGTTACTACTAAAATACAACATGTAGACTGGACCTTGTTTAAAACATATACTTAAACATTTATCGTATTTGTTAGATTAACGTGCGATCGAAAACTCATTATCTATAATTTCGACCTCTATTTTAGGTGAGTACTCTATGCATTTTCTTGCGCATTTTGATTATATTATATTATGAAAACTATGTATATTTTGTAAAATGATTTTATTCTCAAAATGCATCTGATACCTATGATTCCGTCGTTTGTTATATGTTTATATCTCTCCATATAAACATTTGAATTGAATTCTAAAATTATTGATTCGACCTATGGAAACTCTCTTACTATGTTGGCCTTGACTACCGGGAGGAAATATTTAGGTGGTACCTTCCCAACTGGTTTATCGCTGGTGTGCCCTAAACAAGGCGTTGTTCTAGAAATCATGATTATCTGTCTGTGATGTTACCGGGTAGAAACATTTGGTAACACTATCTGTCTGGGTATTAGAGCGTACATGGCCACTAAAACTGAATAATTGACACATGCTCAATTATTTTATCTGCTCTGTTCTGAACTGTTTATTCTGAATATATATATTGTCATCTACTTTATATATATTACTTGAAATTCCTATCTTTATGTATATACCTTATGTTCTAAATTGAATAGGTATCAATTTTCTGAAAAACCCTGGAATGTCTGGAGATTGAATCTCATTCGGCTTTTAGTTGACGTTGTATAAATAACCATTTTTCAGGAAATAATTAAGATCGTGGATGGAACGAAAAAAGGAATATGTTGAAGATTTAGATTTTAAAGCTCTTTTTGTTACCTTAAGTTGAAGTTTGTTTAATTAGATAGAGCATGTTTAGCTCTTTGTGTCAAGTTGTAACTCGTTGATATTTTAATACAAATGAAGTTCCCTTTAGAAAGCTCTGATGATGTAATTCCTTCACTTTCAGTATTTTACGATTCATAACCATGTGATTATACTTCCGCTCCATATATTTTAAAAGAGAAATTTTAAGGCCAGAATATTGGATGCCTTGGTGGCATGTCAAGACACTCGTTCCCTACTATTTTCGGGTCAGGGTCTTGACACTAACCCTAATCTCGAGAGTTCATTTGAGAGAGTTATATCCAGTGAGTTTTGAAGATGAAGCGTTGATTTCGAAAAGACGATTTGGGAATTACTCTTCTGATACTCGACTCGTTTTCACTTATTCGCACTACACACATTGAGTTCTAGGAAGGATGTGCCTTGTGTATTTACTTGGCTAAACTTTTTATGATTTTAGCTTGTATTTCTTAAATTATTTTCTCATGATGGATTGTACGATTATTCTACGTCTAATAATAGATTGACTGTCTTTCAACAAATCTTTGCAAATAAGAATTTTGTGGGTACATTCTCTGCAAACCCTCACGAGACACAACTCGTCCTGTAGGGTAACCTATAGGTTTAAAGGCTTATTGAACATGCTAAGTGCAATCGCAAGTGCCCGCGGAAGTGGTACACTTTTGGCTTCTTATCTTTCTCTTACTCTCTATCTTATTGCCCGAGGACTAGCAACGCTCTGTTTGGGAGTGGTGTGATAAGCACCCAAAACTGTACATTTTATACCCCGGATAGAGGTACTTTAATTACTAATTCTCGATAATATGGGTCTTATGTGCTTAAATGTTTATCTTGTAGGTCAAACGTCTGTTTGCAGTGTCAAAAGTTATATATCTAGGCAAATGCGCGTTTTATGGAGCTAATTACTAATCCCGTAACCCTGGCCTACCCTAACCTAGTCCAAACCTACCCCAAACCCCTTGCGTGTTTTGTTTGTCCCTTTTTAATATTTTTTAGATTTTTAGTTTTGAGTTGTTTTATTTTTAGAATTTATTTTTTATTTATTTAGAATTTTCTAGGTTTTGTTTTCTATTTTTCTATTTTATCTTTATTAGTACAATTTTATTTTATTTTGATTTTGATTAGTTTTTAGTTTTTATTAAGATTAGATTTTTTTAGGATTTTATTTAATTTTTTAGTTTTATTAGATTATATTTTTTTAGGATTTTTGTTTTTAGTTTAATAGATTTTGATTTATTTTTAGTTTCATTTTTAATTGAGTCTTTATTTTATTTTTAGAGTAGGAATTTAATTTTCATATTTTTAGTTTTAATAGTTTTATTTTTATTAGTGAGTGTTATTTTTTTTAATGTGTCCAAATTAAACACACACACATAACCTATACTCCTATACACTTAAACTAAACTACACACTCATACCATACACTAGCCTACACTATCCTACACCTAAAACTATCTTCACCCACATCCTAACTCCCCTACACCCTCATCACACACAAACCCTTTCCCATCTTCTTCAACCTCCCAACACCCATCTCTTTATCTCTCCTCTCACCAAAACTCCATAACCATTCACCTCTCCTCTCTCCTCTCTCCTCCATCAACTAAACCCAACTCTTATACCCAATAATCCCATGTCATCACCTCCGAACGAAACCGAAACCGGAAATTCGGTGGCCTAACCACCACCCGCTGCTTAACTCCCTCTCCGGCGAAACCATAACCAAGCCGCCGGCGTCGCCCAACTCTGATCGCGTAACTCTACCACTACCCCATCCCCCTGCCATACTACGACACCAAAACCTGTTACCATCCCTCCTGCCGGTGACCCCAGATCCACCTGACCCCCTATCGCCGGTGACCAACCCTAACTCCGGCCTCTCTCTCTCTCTTTGCCTGCTACCAACAGCACTTGACCCTTGCTCGCGAACCTCCGTCGCCAGAACAAAACCCCAAACCCATCAACCCGATCCCGTTCCCTCACCTCCGACGGTCAGCTCCGACCCGCCATCAGCCATGTAAAACCGGACCCTCAACCTTTACCCAGTACACCTCCATCTCAATCCAAACCTTCCACCATTTTCAAACCAAAAACTCATTTCTCCCAAAATCGTTTCTTCCACCTGCCAAGCCAAAACCAACTTATTTCCCACATGTGCCAAACTTAACCCTTTATTCCTTTTTTCCTTATTACCCCCCCCCCCCCCCCCAAATAACCAACTTAACCCAATTCCAAAATTACCCTCATTCTCCCCTCTATCATGACCTCACACCCAAACCACATGCACCCTCCATTAATTCCTAAATTAACCATCACCCACACCTTATACAACCTCTTACACCTATATCCACCCATTTTTACCCCTAGCTCCATGCCTACTATATATTGAAGATAGAAGACTCCATTTGAGAGGAAGCAAAATAGGATCAAAATAGCAAATTAGGGTTTTAGAGATCTATAAGAGAGAGAAATTTTTAGTTTTAATTTTTTACCAAAAAAAATATTGAGAGATTGTAATTGAAGATTCTATTTCAAGTTGAAGGCAAAATTGGGTTTGATTACTTCTTCTCTTTTCAATCATTCTATGCTATTACTTGGTTTCAATTATTCTTGGATTATGACTATGGTTGGCTAATCACTACATTCAAGGAGTGAAATGAATCCCCATATACTCAATATAATGTATTAATTAATCTAGTTTACTTTGTTTTATTTAGTTAATTTTCTTTTCATTCCTACATGAGTTTATGCATTGAGAAATGGTAAACTATCCCTGAGAAACGATTAAAATCTAATATAGTCTTAATTTTTGGATTCAAACTAGAGATAGAATGACCCACTAATTAGAGTATATTATATTTTATTATACTCATACACTAAATTTTGTTGAATTTATGATTTGTTATATGAATTAACTCTAGCAAGTGATTTATATAATTTTTCTAAATCAATTATTCATTTGAGTTGTGAGGATGAAATTTGGATTAACTAATTTTATATTAGCTTGTTTTGTCAAATGATGAGAATCAACTGATAAAATAAATTAATATTTAAAAAATTAGTAAACTAGAATAATTAACACATTTAATTGATAAAGTGGAGGTTAAGTTTCGTTCCTTGAATATTTCTAAAATTTAAGTTCATCTCAATTCTTATTACTTAGTTCTTATTTGGCACACTAGTTAGTTTGTTAATTTCATCTCTTATACTAGTTTAGAGTTATTTCACATTTTCACCTAAAAAGTGTTTTAATATTTGAAAAGCATAAAAAATTAGAAAGCCCCCCCCCCCCCCGCCCCCCCAAAAAAAAGAATCAAGTGAATTATATTCATAATCCTCTCATGTTTAGCATGTTCACACCTTAGATTAGGATTGACATCCTTACTTACCACTATACACTTGAGTTTATTATATATTTGAAGGTAATTGAGGTTTTGATTGAAGAGCTTTTACAATAACGACATACATACCAAAAAGAAATTCATCACCAAGATGGATATTTTTGTCGTTAGATTTGTACTATGAAGCGCGAACACTTCTCCGGAGGTGACATACCCATGTTGGACACTCCGACACATGTACAACATATTTATAATTGTAAAGAAAGAGGACTCTTTGCGGACACTTCATTGACACAACTAAGACACTCCTCGAATACGCTTGGGGGCCAAAAAACCAATAAACTTGAATAAGTTTTAGCTTCATCGTGTAAAAATAAATCTCTACTAGGTTTTAGTGTCGCGCGATGCACGGACATATTGTAAGTATCGATTACAATTTGTAATGTAACATGATTTGAAAATTATGTAGGTGTGACTAAAATGAAATTTGTTGAGTTCATTAATGTTTTGTTGGGGAATCATTCAAAAGATGTAACATGACAGTAATAGCAGTAGTCTATATTATTCCGAATGAAAAAATATGATGATATTCATCTGTTAATTCAAGTAGCAATTTGCATATTTTATATATCTGAACATTAGTAAATGAGATAAGTAAGAAAATGCAATCCCGTGATTATGAAACTATGTGTGCCAAGTAATGCACTTCTAATCCAAGTAGGGCATGATTCATAAATGTATATTTAGGAGGTCGTTGTTGTCAATCCTACTATCATTCCCTAGAACTTTTTTCCGAGTACAATGCATTATGTAGCTATAGCAAGTTTACCATTTGTTGGTCTTCCAATAATATGCCGTAAGAGTAGAACTTTATTTGTTTGTTCCTGTCATTGAGCAACCTAGAAATTGCATTACCCATTATAGATAATGCTACAGCGAATATCAGTATGGTTTCCTGATCAACTATTAAAGAAATTATATAAATTACTATTAATGTATAAACGAACATGTTTGACTTTTGGTTGAATAGAGTGTAGTTGTTATCATTATTGGGATATCATAATGTAATGTTTTGCAATAGTATGTCATTATTAATTTAAGATGAGTAAATCTTTAGTAGTGTGACAAGAACTTTGTGTTCTTATCATGCACTTGGGTGAAAGAACTTTGTGTTCTTGTATTTGTGGTGTGAGTTATTGACTCCCTGTAATGGAGTTTGATTTGGCGATGAATGTGGGGCGAGTGACAAGTGTCAGAGGCAAAAGAGGAAGACGATTTGTTATGGGCAACGGAAACTCTAGGTTTTGAAAATTATCTTGATCCACTCAAGGTGTACTTGGCTAGATACATAGAGGTAACATTTTTCAATATTTTGATGCATTTGGTTCGTTATTATTGTTTAGGATTACTTATCAAAAAATAAATTATTGTTTGAATAATCAAAAGATGGGTCATGGTACAAGTTTTAACTGTTATTTTTTGTTTTTCTTACATACTCCACTGAATGGGTGTGGCAGATGGAGTTAACTAAATGTTACTCTGTATATTGTCTAGTTGTTAAATTTTGCGATATTATTGTTGTAAAATTTTAATATTTTAACTGACTCATCTAACATTTGATAAGGTGATACCAAGGGATCAGCAATGAGCGAAGAAGGTCCTACTAAAAGGGATGGATTACAACCTAACTCACAGGTGTAATTTTACATTTTTTTCTCCATATGTTGCTTCTTTTAAGTATCAAAACTTAATATCTGCATTATGTAGTTTCCTCTGAATGAAATTCATATACCACCATCTTTGATAGCTTGATCCTCAAGGTTCATATCCGCATAGTCTAAATTATGGGGGCTCTCAGGTAGTATTTATGGTTTTGTGTGCGCCAGAGTTATATTATGTACTCATACTTTCTAATAATGGTAATATTGAAAATTATTGTTCTTTTTTATCAATAAATTGGTCTTTATTAAACCTTTACCCCAAGTAAAAAGGCACACCATCTGTATAACAGACTTTGCAATTCTGTTTTCTTTAATTTGTGTGTGGATTTTCAGAAGATTAGATTTTAGTTGTTAGAAGCTGATCATAACACTTTAGAAGATTAGCTTTCGGCTATATTTGATAAAGGGTCGCATTTAATGGTGTTTAATTTCCAACCGTTTTTCACTATGAGCATATGTAAGCAAATAGATACATTCAATGAAAGTACCAACACATGATCTAAATTTTATAATAGATAATGTGGAGTTATATAGCACTTGATAACCCATATTAGACTATATGATGCTTTTTTGTATGTAATATATTCACTATTCAAAAATAAAGTTTTGAACAAGAAACTAAGATTATAATGCTATTGGGACGGATTGATTTTTCTCATTTAATGATTTGCAGTTAATTTGGTTTCTTGTTGATGTTTGTGATGGTATACAGTGAAATCCGTAAGTATTAAAAGAATACTGGATTTCAAGGTAACTAAATCATAGATTTACCATATTTAAGATTCTTCTTTGTGAGGTTTTAGTTTCTTTATGAGTATTGGAATCACTAACTTAATTAGTGATTATCAATTCTATTTATAAATAGAGCTGAGGACTTGATTTGATAAAATCTCTGTGTTGCTTCATATGTTGCTTCTTTTCAGTATTCACAGATTTTTTTCTTTTCTTTTCCTCAAGTTTCTCTATATTTGAATCCAATCTGGAGTCCTTTCTTAACTTGAACCAGTTCACTATCCTAATTAAAATGTCATGTTATAAAAAAAATGGTTCTTGTTTGATTTTGGTATTGGTAAATTTGGTTTCCCTAAAGGTCTTCAAGTTCATCTTCTTTCTAGAATGTTTTTAATTTTCTTTTCGTAGTTTTCACTAATATTCCTTACTTTGTTTTCTTGATTTTATGTGAAAATAATGATGTAATGCACTGTGTGTGTATATATTGTCACTTCTCTGGCCAATAATAATTCATGTTCATGATGCTTTTTGTAGGTTCTAGATGAAGCTGATCAAATGCTTGATATGGGATTTGAACCTGAAGTTTGACATATACTGGGCGAAACAAACTCTAGTATGACACTTAATGCATTTTGCTCTACTTCAATATTTGTTGTCTCTGTCTGATAAAAATAATTATTTGTTCTCTCTTTTCCTTCTTTCATGTTATTCTTGATAGGCAATTTATATTGCTCCAAAGCAATCCCCTGCATTTTCAGCATCCTTTCTTGAGCCTTATGTTTCCTTTTATACATGTCCACTTATTTTACGTAATTATGTTTCCTTAATGTGTGCATGTTCTTTGAGTTAGAGCAATGGTTACATAGTAAATTTTATTTGTAAGAAATGACGAATTTCAAAGGAAAAGAAGCTTAACTGGTTGTTTCATTATCATAATTTTTTTTCCATTGACATATATAAATGGCATCCTTTTAGATATTATAAGTTTAATATTTCTCTTAATACAATGTGGTTTTTTGTAGGTCTTAGTCATTTGTTATTGTTGGTGGGACTATTTTCTTGGTCAATACAATATAATTTCAGCGTTTTAACTTCACATCTACGTCAAATGTAAGTATGTCATGTACCCCCAAAGTTGAGCACGATACTACCATATATATAAAGAAGCCAATGTCTCTGATGGTAATGTTACTAGAAAGGGCTGATTATGTTCAAACACACGGATACATATGGATTCCTCCCATATTATAGATCAAGATTATGTTCAAACACACATCCATAAAAGAAGAAATTGGCTCTGACGGTAATATGGCATTTTTCTACAACTCGTTCGTACATCACACAGGGCTTTTAACTAGTTAGTCTAATAAAATACGAGTCATATTCCGCTATCATTTATTTAATGACTAAGGTCTTTATGCAAAACATGTATGTTTTCTTTGGTGTAGAAAGGAAAATTGTGGTGCTAATAAAGGCTTAAAACAAGAACCAGGTGACCACACACTACCAGTATTTTAGGTTCTTACTATTATCATCGAAAAGTATTGCATAAGAAGCCTTATTTAGTCTCTAGCTTCTCTATGTCAATTATAGGAAAGCACAACTGATGATTATGATAATGAGGAATATGATAGGCCAAAATCTAAAATTAATCATGAAGACGATGAGGAAAGTGGGCAGGTATTCCTACTTCATGCAATTGGAAAATTAACTGTATGGTATTTTTTATATAATGATGAAAATTCGAGTGAAACAATTTTTAATTACTATCGTTATAAGATACAACTTTGTTTTTCTCATTTCTCCCTCCTCACCCACACTTTATTTTTCACCTAGGCATTGTATAAACTAACCCCATCTTTCTCGGACTCTTGTTTGGTCAAATTAACTACTATACGCTTATTTTTTAGGTTAAAAATAGGTGTTGGGGGTGAAAACTTTAAACAACAACTTTCTTGCCTAGATTTAGGTATAAACACATCAAGCGATACCAAAGTAACTTGTCTAAATTAATCATATCCTTATCGGACTCTCGGTTGCCTAAATTGATTAGTGTATGCTTCTTTTGGGGGTTAAAAATGGGCTTTGGGGGGCAAAAACTTAAAATAACCATCTAGTGGCCTAGGTTTAGGTTTAAACACATCAAGCAATACTAAAGTAACTTTTCTAAACTAATCACGTCCTCATCGGACTCTTGGTTGTCCTAATTGACTAGTATACGCTTCTTTTTAGGGTTAAAAATGGATGTTTGGGGGGATGCAAAAACTTAAAACAACCTAACGATCTATATTTATGTACAGACACATCAAGCGATACCAAAGTAACTATGGACATTTGTTGTATATTAATTACTCCCCAATAAAAATACATGTGTGTTAATGGAATTAGAATGTACTAGTGTTTTGTGTTATATACTCATTTATGATTATACATTTACTAAGGTTGATTTTGTTCAACAGGTTATTATTGGAAAATGTGAACATTAATTTTGGGAGAATGAAGTCTACTTTTGCAAGGAATATAATGAGGACTACTTTTGAGAGAATAATATGTGTAGAACTTTAATGATATTAGACTTCGTTTCAATTTTGTGGTTAAAAGCTAGATGATATATCTTGTATTACATTTTGTTTTGGGAATTTTAATGGTTATGAATGAAATATAGTTTTAGGTTGGTTTAATATCATCGAAATGTAGAGTCATTCAGTTTGTCATGTGTGTTTTGGAATTATATTTTGAGTGAAATTTGTTGGCATTAGTTCTGGATTGCCATTGGTTGAGCACAACAGTTATTACTATTGTATTCATATCTATTTGTTTAATGGAAACTAATATTTTTCAAAAAATATTACGTTATTGTTAACGGACTTTTACCATTACAAATAAAAACATCTGTTACACATACATGAAACTCCCAGTCCATTACAATGTATTCTGTAACAGTTTTATCTGCTACAAATTCCATATTTATAACGGGTCAAAACCGTTACAATTTAGTAAATCCGTTCCTGATATATGTAATGTGTACCAACACCAAATCTGTTACAAAATAAATTGAAATGATTTTAAAATGTTACAAATATTATATTTGTAACGGTTTTTATCAGTTACAAATTTCGTTAGTAAAATAAATAACGCCAATTTTCTAACGAATTTAATCCATTACAAATATTTTTTGTAGTTGTTTTTGCCCATTACAATTGACATGTTTTGGTGTAGTGTCAGCTCAATCTTGGCAGTGGTGCCTGAATCATCTCCGGACCCAATAATTTGTTTTTCCCCACCTCTAACCAGCAAGTGAGCAAACGACAAGGTCGTCCATACAACACCTCAAATTGTGTCATGTCGATGGTGAACTGGTAGTAGTTGTTATACGCAAACTCCACTAATGGAAGATAATGCTACCATCCTCCCTTGAAGTCAAGTATGCACATCCTCAACATATCCTCTAGCATATGTTTAGCTATCTCTATCTGTCCATCAGTATGTGGATGATATGTCATACTCAATTGTAAATCTGTGCCCAAAGCTTCCTGGATGAATTGCTAGAAATGGGACACAAAAATCTTGTCCCAATCGAACATAATATTAATCAAATCCCCATGTGTCCGCACTATCTCAGCGATGAACAACTACACATACTACCTTGTCTTAAAATCTGTACGAATCGAAAGAAAATGGGCCACCATAGTCAATCGATCCACAATCACCCATATGGATTCGTGACCTCACGGGGATATCGGTAGCCCGATAATGAAATATATATATAGATACTATTCCACTTTCACTCTGTAATCTCGAGTGGTTACAACATCCCTGTCAGTCTTTGGTGGTCTACCTTCACTAGCAGGAAGGTAGCACACTTTGAGACAAACTCTGCTATGCCCCTCTTCATCCCCGACCACTAATATTGCCTACGTATATCCTTATATATCTTATCCCCACTAGTGTGTACCGCGAACCTGGACCCATGAGACTCTAGCATCACTGCATGTCTCAAATGCTCATCCTCTGGGATCACGAGTCTCCCATTAAAGTGAAAACCTCCCTCTAAATTAATCGAGTACGACTCTACACATCAGCTAACAACTGGTGAACTCTCTTCTAGCAATACTAGTACCCTGCTTGTGCTTTCACCACCTTCATGTGACACCCCGCCTAATTAAATACCGGGCGATCACTCCTTTATTAAATTAAATCAAGGTAAACAGTTGGTTCATTCTCAGCATCACTGTCACTAAAAATACATTTTTCCAATTTAACACCCTAAATAATTAAGCTAAGTGACAAAACCATTTTTATACATACATTCCAAATTTTAATTAACGAAAAAGATTTATTTATTTAAAAACAACATTTCTACAATTAAGAATCACACCACGATAAACCAAATAATATAATACATTCGCCAATCGAATGTCAACATATGAAACTAGAATCACAAATCCATACTGAATAAATCCCATAGAACAATACAGGAAATAACTGAAATATAAATGTCCCAACAACAAATGAAATAATGGAAAGGGCGACACATGCCCAATAAATGAGAATGCTAGAAGTGGAGTCAATAAAGCAATAGTCTACGCAAGTGACCTGTAACTCCCACCTAAGCTGCAGCACATTCCTCTCAAAGGATCCTAAGCAAGACGCCCCTGTGGCTGGGCACCTGAAAGATATACATATATATACGAGAGAGAGAGAAAAAGAAACGGGTCAGAGCCCGAAAGTGTGTTTGATTTAAAATACGTTTAGCAAGTATTTAAATTGATACAGGCCAATGCAACAACATATTAGTGCGTCCCTCTCTTGAGAAATACTCACCTCTCTTCTAATGTGCACACCTATCGCACTAATCTTCCCAACGGTTTGTTTTCACAATTATCGCACTAGTCTTTCTAAAAGATTTAACATATCTTAGATTACTCGTAAGATTTACAATTCACTATTTCCACTTTAAAAAGATGTTCCAATTTGTAACCAAAGTTTTCTATTTTTAACTTTATAAAAACAATAAAGTTTCCAGTGACATATTATACTTTCTCAAAACAAGTATTTATAATTTGAGCCAACAACCATGTCCTACTTATCAAATCTCAGTGGGCAGTTTCAAATTTCATAATCTCATATATATATATTAACTACTCGTATAATATATATATATAATAGCACCCCGAATAAAACTATGGTGCGTGCATACTTCCACTATCCAAACCCCATACCACTCAAATCAAGGGGAATACAAATTCGGAATCACTCTCGAATTTTATTAACACATATACAAACAATATCGAGGCGAAGCATAGATTCCAAGTCTCTAAGAGGATGGCACATACTCGCGTCTCTTAGGACCGTCTGAACTATCAATTCGATAGCCTGTACCAAGGATATCTATCTTCTAGGGTACAAGTCAATATCCCCCATAAAGGTCCCATCGAGATAAGACTGTCCCCGCGCGGTAACCTCAAGGATAACAAGTAGCGCGGTATGTTTTTCACATGTATATAATATATGTACACACAATCATATAAATATACCACTTTATCATATTAACATAGGTTCTTCACGTTACCCATAATTATACCATTTATCCTTAATTTCACATTTAGAGAAATACGTATAAGGTTTCGTTCCTAACCTTAACTCGAAGGGTTTTCTCACTCATTACCTGACACTCGTGGACTATATCCTCACAAATCTGAAATTCAGTAAGTGTCTTTATTAGGTTCCAATGTAACTCTCTTACGCACCTCACCCTTTAAATTTATAAATTCACCAACCCTAAAGTAAATTTTCCATAAATACCATTCTCGTTGAAGATTAAAGGTCCAAACATTTATTCCTATGCCCTACTGGTCCTCAATGTCTCCCAAATAATTTTATCAAGAATGCCCAAGAATTATATCACGACAATTTGAATTTAACTCATTTAAAGAGGGAATTAGGAGTCTGCCAGGAGGGGTCGATCGATCGAAGCTTGGGGCTCGATCGATCGATCAAGCAGGTCTGGGCAAAATTCTGCAGAATGCAGTTACGGGTTTCACTAAACTTCTTCATCCAAAACTATGTTTTTCCATTCCAATCGTCCCAAAAATCCTACTATCATCATTATAACATTATACCAGGTGTTTATAACGTAAAGCATGTGTATAACTATCATTAAACATGGATAATTAACTCAAAATCCCATCTAATCATCAAGAACCCTAGAGTTTTCCTTAATCAAGGTTCTAATCTGTGTTTACCAGAAATTCCTTCTAATATATCATCAAAATTTCGTCGTTTATATTCCTCTACATGGCAAGGGTTCCAGAATTTCCATATAATCAAAACTACATGCATTATCCTAACACAAATTGAGTTTTCTTCCATAGTTTCCATCTCTAAACAATCCTAGACTAATATGAAGATTGCATTAACGAAAATACGCAAGTCAAATACTTGCCTGGGATTTTTGGTATGCAGATTCACGGCTGATTTTGGTATGGCTGCGTTCCTTGTCTCGCGATCTACGCGGTGGTGGTGGTGGCGGTGCAATCCGGTGGCTTTTTGGCCTTGAATTGCCTTGGAGCTCTCTCCTCTCTTCTCCAATGGCAGTCACTTGATTTCTGGATATTCTAACCCTAAAAGGCTAACCTAATGGCTGATATAGGTTGCTGAAATTCATGGGTTTAATTACCCAATTATGTAAAATGACTAAAATGCCCTCCCGGGGTACTAATTAGGCCTAAAAATGCCCCGAGACCCAAACTACACCCCCGGGTACAATTTTCTGACTATCTCGACCCTACCGGACGCGTTGGCGCACTCAAAATGACCATACAGACAACTTATAAAATATTCACTTTTTATTTAACCAAATTAGTCCCGACGTGACACGAGCACGTTCCGACTTAAATTTCCGAAATCGTCATTTAATTCACTCATGACATTCAATATAACCAATATAATATATTACTTTTCTCATTAGTAATATTCAACCAATTTCCCATAATTACTAACTCTCGTCACATTAATAATTATAACATAATTAATTTCCGGATTTTTATTAAATAAATCATTCACATTAAATTTAATAAATCCCCAAATTAATATAGCATAAAAATACGGGGTATTACATACTTCCCCCCTAATAACGGAATTTCGTCCCAAAATTCAGAAAATGAGGCATACCTGGTAAAAACAACTCTGGATATCTCTCGCGCATATCTGCCTCACGCTCCCAAGTGGATTCCTCCACATTATGATGCTCCCACTGGACTCACACAAGTGGAACTAATTTCAAGCTCAATCTCCTCTCACTATAGTCTAGAATAGCCACTGGTCTCTCCTCGTAAGAGCTATCAGACTGTAAGTCTATCTCATCTATCGCAATGTGAGTATAGGCCATATCATCCCGAAGATATCGTCTCAACGACGAGATGTGGAATACATCGTGGATGCGATGCAAATGTTCTGGCAATCCCAACCTGTATGCAACCGGTCCAATCCTCTCGATGATGGGAAATGGTCCCACGTACCTTGGAGCCAACTTCCCCTTCTTCCCGAACCTCATCACTCCCTTTATAGGAGATACACGCAATAACACCTGATCTCCCACATTAAACTCTAGGAATAACCGTTTCGCATCGGCGTAGCTCTTCTGCCTGTCCTGGGCTAACCGAATACGACTCCTGATTATCTCAATCCTCGCGGAGGTCTCATGAATCACTTCTGGTCCTGGCAACTTGTTGTCCCCCACCTCGAGCCAACAAGTTGGAGAACGACAAGGCCTACCATACAAAGCCTCAAATGGAGCCATACCAATCGTAAACTAATAAAAGTTATTATAAGAAAACTCTACCAGTGGAATATGTGGCTCCCAACCTCCTCCAAAATTGAGAACACACATGCGTAGCATATCCTCTAACATCTGATTAGTACGCTCTGTATGTCCATATGTCTGTGGGTGGTAAGCTGAACTCAACCTCAACTCAGTACCCATAGCCTCCTGAAAACTTTCCCAGAAACGTGACACAAATATCTTGTCTCTATCTGACACAATATTCAGGGGCACCCCGTGTATTCTGACAATCTCCGCGATGAAAAATTGAGCATACTGACCCGTGGTATAATCTGTCCTCACCGGCAGAAAATGAACCACCTTGGTCAAACGGTCTACAATCACCTAGATAGAATCGTGGCCCTGCTGTGATGTAGGCAACCCTGTAATGAAATCCATGGAAATACTCTCCCACTTCCACGCGGGTACTTCCAATGGCTGAAGCAATCCTGACGGTTTCTGAGGGTCCACCTTCACCAGCTGGCAGGTAGAACACTTGGACACGAACTCTGCAAGAATTAAGCTAAGTGACAAAACCATTTTTATACATACATTCTAAATTTTAATTAACGAAAAATATTTATTTATTTAAAAACAACATTTCTACAATTAAGAATCACACCACGATAAACCACATAATATAATACATTCGCCAATAGAATGTCAACATATGAAACTAGAATCACAAATCCATACTGAATAAATCCCATAGAACAATACTGGAAATAACTGAAATATAAATGTCCCAACAACAAATGAAATAATGGAAAGGGCGACACATGCCCAATAAATGAGAATGCTAGAAGTGGAGTCAATAAAGGAATAGTCTACGCAAGTGACCTGTAACTCCCACCTAAGCTGCAGGACATTCCTCTTAAAGGATCCTAAGCAAGATGCCCCTGTGGCTGGGCACCTGAAAGATATACATATATATACGAGAGAGAGAAAAAGAAACGGGTCAGAGCCCGAAAGTGTGTTTGATTTAAAATACGTTTAGCAAGTATTTAAATTAATACGGGCCAATGAAACAACATATTAGTGCGTCCCTCTCTTGAGAAATACTCACCTCTCTTCTAATGTGCACACCTATCGCACTAATCTTCCCAACGGTTTGTTTTAAAGGAACGTGCTGCAGCTTAGGTGGGAGTTACAAGTGACTTGCGTAGACTATTCTTTTATTGACTCCACTTCTAGCATTCTCATTTATTGGGCATGTGTCTCCCTTTCCATTATTTCATTTGTTGTTGGGACATTTATATTTCAGTTATTTCCAGTATTGTTCTATGGGATTTATTCAGTATGGATTTGTGATTCTAGTTTCATATGTTGACATTCGATTGGCGAATGTATTATATTATTTGGTTTATCGTGGTGTGATTCTTAATTGTAGAAATGTCGTTTTTAAATAAATAAATCTTTTTCGTTAATTAAAATTTGGAATGTATGTATAAAAATGGTTTTGTCACTTAGCTTAATTATTTAGGGTGTTAAATTGGAAAAATGTATATTTAGCGACAGTGATGCTGAGAATGAACCAACTGTTTACCTTGATTTAATTTAATAAAGGAGTGATCGCCCGGTATTTAATTAGGCAGGGTGTCACACTTCATAACAATCTTGGGAATTACAACTAATGCAAACATATAGGCTCTAGCAACCTCATCATCGTGTCGAAGCTCTCTCCACTTCGCCTTCCACACCTCCGCTATCTTTCCAGCAGGTTGTCGGCTCAATGCGTCTGCCACCACGTTAGCCTTCCCAGGATGATATTGAATATAAAACTGGTAATCCTTCACAAACTCTAACCTTCTCCTCTGCCTCATGTTCAGGTCCTTCTACATGAACAAATACTGAAGTGATTTATGGACCGTGAACAAGGTAAAGTGTTCCCCCAAAAGATAGTGACAAACAAAACCGCGACTAACTCCAAGTAATGCATGGGGTAATTCCTCTCGTGGGGATTAAACTTGCGAGATGCATAAGATATAGCCCTCTCCTCCTATTTTAATACACCCCCAAGTCCCTATAAGAATGCATTTGTGTAGACACGGTACTCCACTCCTCCCCTAAGCAGTGCAGGTGCAGGTGCTAAAGTAAAGTTTTACTTTAGCTTATCGAAAGCTAATTGACAATGGTCGTCCCAAATAAACGACACTCCCTTGTGAGTCAGATTCGTCAATGGACCCACAATCTTTGGAAAACCTCAAACGAATCATCTATATTATCCGACCTGCCCTAGAAAGTTATGAACCTCGATCGGTGTCATGGGTTGTCCCCACTCCATTACCTCTGACACCTTGCTCAGATCAACTGCAATACCCCTATCAAACACAATGTGACCTAGAAACTGTACCTCTTAAAGTCAAAACCCACACTTCTCAAATTTGGCGTACAACTAGTGCTCTCGCAGTCCGTAAAACCATCTTAGAGGCTCGGCCTAATCCCCATATGAACGAGAGTAAACCAGAATATCATCGATGAACACGGTCACAAACTGGTCAAGGAACTTTCTACAAACTCTGTTCATCTGATCCATGAACTCTCCTGGTGCATTGGTGAGCTCGAATGGAATCACCCTAAACTCGTATGACCCATATCGTGTCAGAAAAGCAGTCTTAGGAATGCCCACCTCTCTGACGCGCAACTAATAATAACCGAACCTCATATCTATCTTGGAGAAGTAAGTTGCTCCCCTCAGCTGGTTGAATAAATCATCTATTCATGGTAGTGGGTACTTATTTTGGATCGTGACCTTGTTCAACTCTCTATATAATTAATAAATAACCTAAGTGATCCATCCCTTTTCTTAACGAATAACACCGACGCACCCTATGATGATTGACTCCATCTGATGAAACTTTGCCCTAGGATCTGCTGAACATGCTCCCTTAACTCTCTCATCTCAGATTGGTCCATGCGATAATTTACTCGATCAATAGGCCTCGTACCCAACACCGGGTCAATAACGAACTCAATTTTTCGACTAGGCGACAGCTTAAGTATCTCCTGGAATAGATTATCAAACTCCCTCACCACTGGAATCAAGTCTAGAGAGACAACCACCTCCTGTGAGGTCTCCTCCTCAATATAATACATATATGTGCTTGACACTCCCTCAGGAAGAGGCATCTCGCCACTAAGACCATCTCCTGCCTTGGAATTAAGAAAACAATAGTCCTCCCAAAATAATCCACCATCGCCTGTTATCCAGCTAACTAATCCATACTCAAAATGACATCATACCCCCTCCATATCTAACATGAAAAGGTCAACGACGAAATATAATCTACCCACATCGATGTCCACACCCCTAAAAATTGAGTGTATAAGCGACCCACTATCCAATGGTGAATCTACACATATGAGGAGACTATCGTCTGTCTATAATAGGAAACGTACCCTCTACTACTGGTGTTACCTATGGGGCCTACTATATGACTTCATCTCGGATGTTATAAACATGTTCATACTGTAAGTTTCCCTGTTGCGGAGGTACTGGTGGTACTGGTGTTATCAGGGTTAACTGCGCTTGCCGCCCCGACTGGGTAGCCTGCTGTTATAGTTATCTACCCTGTTGTGGGTAGTATCTCCTATTGTGTCTTATCTATCCATAAATAAAGCAGCGGCATGGGAAGTCTCTCCGCCTCTATCCCTAATGGACTAGGCCCTATTGGCCTCCCCCATTGTTCCCTTATCCCTTGACATCCCTGAGGAACTTGTTACTGTTGAGGTCCTAGTTGGCCCTGCCTAAAACCTCCATCAGTTCGATAACCCCAGATCTAAACCTCTTGGCTGTGACACCCCGCCTAATTAAATACCGGGCGATCACTCCTTTATTAAATTAAATCAAGGTAAACAGTTGGTTCATTCTCAGCATCACTGTCGATAAAAAAAATTCCAATTTAACACCCTAAATAATTAGGCTAAGTGTCAAAACATTTTTCATACAAACTTCCAAATTTTAATTAAAGAAAAGATTTATTTATACAAAACACGTTTCTACAATATGGAATCACACCACGATGAACTAAAATAAAACCATACATTCGTCAATCGAATGTCAACATAATAAAACTAAACATCATAACCATCCTGAATAAATCCCGTAAAACAATACTGGAATAACTAAAATATAAAAATCCCAATAATAAATGAAATGATGAAAAGGGCGACACGTGCCCAATAAATGAGAGTAGTAGGAGTGGAGTCAATAACAGAAGCCGTCTACTCAAGTGACCTGCAACTCCCACCTAAGCTGCAGCTCGTTCTTCTCAAAGGATCCTAAGCAAGACGCCCCTGTGGCTGGGCACCTGAAAATATACATATATATACACAAGAGAGAGAGAGAGAGAGAGAAAAACGGGTCAGGGCCCGAAAGTGTGTTTGATTTTAAAATACGTTAAGCAAGTATTTAAATTGATACAGGCCAATGCAAATCATATTAGTTCGACACTCTCTTGAGAAATTCTCACCTCTCTTCTAATGTGCACGCCTATCGTACTAACCTTCCCAAATAATTTAGTTTATCTTAACTTACTCCTAAGTTTTCAAAACCGAACGATGACAATGTTTTAAAAAGGCTACTTTCAATATGTAGCACTCCTCTCGTTTTAGCTTCATTAAATTATAAAGTTTCCCAGTGTCTTCTCATACTTTCACAAACAAGTATTTAATAATTTGAGTCAACAACCATGTTCTACTTATCAAATCACAGTAGGCAGTTTAAAGTTTATAACCTCATATATATATATTAACTACTCGTATAATATATATATATAACAGCACCCCAACTAAACTATGGTGCGGGCATACTCTGCTATCCAATCCCCGTATCGCTCACACAAAGGAAAATACAAGTTCGGAATCACTCTCGAACTGTATTAACATATACAAAACAACGTTGAGGCGAAGCATAGATTCCAAGTCCAAGAGGTCAGTACATACCCACACGTCTCTTAGGACCGTCCGACTATCAATCTGATAGCCCTACCTAGGATATCTATCTTCTAGGGTACGAATCAATATCCCCCATAAAGCAACACAGGATAAGATCGTCCCAGCGCGGTAACCTCAGGGATAGCAAGTAGCGCGGGTACGTTTTTCACATGAATATAATATATGTACGCACAATCATATAAATATACTCATTTCATCATATTAATATAGGTTCCTCTCGTAACCCATAGGCACAACATTTATCCTTAATTTCCCATTATTATGATTACGTATAAGGTTTCGTCTCTAACCTTTATTCGAAGGGTTTTCTCACTCATTACCTAATACACATGGTTTATATCCTCACAAATCTGAAATTCAGTAAGGGACTTTATTTGATTCCAACGTAACTCTCTTACGTACCTCACCCTTAAGTTATAAATCTATCAACCTAAAGTAAATATCCCATAATTACCATACTTGTTGAAGATTAAAGGTTCTAACATTTATCCATATACCCTACTGGTCCTCAATATCTCCCAAATCGTTTTATTTAGAATGCCCAAAGGTTATTACACGAAAAATTAATTTAAGTAAAAAAAAAAGAGGAATAGGAGTCTGCCAGGAGGGGTCGATCGATCGAAGCTTGGGGCTCGATCGATCGAACCTTCAATCGATCGAACCTCTATGCTCGATCGATCGATTAAGCAGGTCTGGGCAAAAATTCTGCAGAAATTGCAGTGACGGGATTGATTAAAGTTCTTCATCAAAACTCATATTTTCCAACACTAATCGGCCCAAAAAGTTTACTGTTAACATACTAACATAATTCCAGATATCTTTAACGTTCAGCATGCGTGTATACATCATTAAACATGGTTAAACAACCTAAAATCTCATCTAATAATCAAGAACCCTAAAGTTTTCTTAACTTTTGTTCTAATCAGTTTTCTCCAGAATTTCCTTCTAACATAACATCACAAATTCGTGGGTTAATCATCTACTTCACATATTATCTCCAGAATATGGTTATAACGATTTCTACATGCAAATCCCTATCAAAAATTGGGGTTTTCTTCCATTGATTATACTCCTAATCATTCCTACACTAATATGATTATTGCACCAACGAAAATACGCAAGTTAAACACTCGCCTGGGATTTCAGAGGTCTGCTTTCCTGCTGATATTGGTGTGGTTGCGTTCTCCTCCTCGCGATCTACGCGTTGGTGGTGACGGCGGTGAAATCGGTGGTGTTTTGGGCCTTGAATCACCTTGAGAGCTCTCTCCTCTCTTCTCTAATGGCCGTTATAGGGTTCTGAATGTTCTAACCCTAAAAGGCTGACTTAAATGGCTGCTAAGGATGGCTGAAATTCGTGGGTTTAATTACCCTATTTTGTAAAATGACCAAAATGCCCTCCCGGGTCACTAATTAAGCCTAAAAACATCCCGAGACCCAAACTAAACCCCCGGGTACACTTTTCTGACTATCTCGACCCTTCCGGACGCGTTGGCACACTCAAAACAACCATATGGACAACTTATAAAATATTCCCTTTTTAATTAACATAATTAGTCCCGACGTGGCACGGGCACGTCCCGACTTAAATTTCCGAAATAGTCATTTAATTCACCTATGACATTCAATATAACCAATATAATATATTACTATGCTCATTAGTAATATTCAACCAGTTTCCCATAATTACTAACTCTAGTCACGTTAATAATTATAACATAATTAATTTCTGGATTTTTATTAAATAAATCATCACATTAAATTTAATAAATCCCCAAATTAAATATAGCATAAAAGTACGGGGTATTACATACTTCCCCCCTAATAACGGAATTTCGTCCCGAAATTCGGAAAATAAGGCATACCTGGTAAAAACAACTCTGGATATCTCTCGCGCATATCTGCCTCATGCTCCCAAGTGGATTCCTCCACATTATGATGCTCCCACTGGACTCGCACAAGTGGAACTACTTTCGACCTCAATCTCCTCTCACTATAGTCTAGAATAGCCACTGGTCTCTCCTCTTAAGAGCTATCAGACTGTAAGTCTATCTCGTCTATCGCAATGTGAGTATGGGCCATATCATCCCGAAGATATCGTCTTAACGACGAGATGTGGAATACATCGTGGATGCGATGTAAATGTTCTGGTAATCCTTACCTGTATACTACTGGCCCAATTCTCTCGATGATGGGAAATGGTCCTACGTACCTCGGAGCCAACTTCCCCTTCTTCCCTAACCTCATCACTCCTTTCATAGGAGATACACGCAACAACACTTGATCTCCCACATTAAACTCACGGAAGAACCGTTTTGCATCAGCGTAGCTCTTCTGCCTGTCTTGGGCTACCCGAATACGACTCATGATTATCTCGATCCTCGCGGAGGTCTCCTGGATCACTTCTGGTCCTAATAACTTGTTGTCCCCTACCTCGAGCCAACAGGTTGGAGAACGACAAGGCCTGCCGTACAAAGCCTCAAATGGAGCCATGCCAATCGTAAACTGATAGGAGTTATTATAAGCAAACTCTACCAGTGGAAGGTGTGGTTCCCAACCTCCTCCGAAATCGAGAACACACATGCGTAGCATATCTTCCAACATCTGATTAGTACGCTCTGTCTGTCCATCTGTCTGTGGGTGGTAGGCTGAACTCAGTCTCAACTCTGTACCCATAGCCTCCTAAAAGCTTTCCCAGAAACGTGACACAAAAATCTTATCTCTATCTGACACAATATTTAGGGGCACCCCGTGTAATCTGACAATCTCAGCGACGAACAACTTGGCATACTGACTCGTGGTATAATCTGTCCTTACTGGCAGAAAATGAGCCACCTTGGTCAGACGGTCTACAATCACCCAAATAGAATCGTGGCCCCGCTGTGATGTAGGCAACCCTGTAATGAAATCCATGGAAATACTTTCCCACTTCCACGCGGGTATTTCCAACGGCTGAAGTAATCCCGACGGTTTCTGATGGTCCACCTTCACCAGCTGGCAAGTAGAACACTTGGACACAAATTCAACGATGTCCCTCTTCATCCCAGTCCACCAGTACTGTCGTCTCATGTCCTGGTACATCTTATCGCCTCCCGGATGTACTACAAATCGGAACCCATGAGAATGAGTCATCACTTTATGACGTAGCTCCGCTCCTTCTGGAACCACCAATCTCCCATTAAACCGTAACCCACCATCCGAACTAACAGAATAGGACTCAGCACCCTCGGCTAGAAGTCGTACGATCTGCTCCTGACAAAACGGGTCTGTGGTCTGTGCCTGTATGACCCTCGTAACAATTTTGGGTGTGACTGACATGACGGATATGAACGAACGGGCTACTGCGTCTTGGTGACCCAACTCCTTCCACTTTGCTTTCCAAACGTCGGCTACCTCGTCTACCGGTCTACGGCTCAATGCATCAGCAACTACGTTGGCCTTCCCCGGATGGTACTGTATGTCGAACTGGTAATCTTTCACAAACTCTAACCATCTGCGCTGACGCATATTCAGCTCTCGCTGAGTGAACAGGTACTGCAGTGACTTATGGTCTGTGAACAAACGGAATTTCTCGCCCAATAAATAGTGCCTCCAAATTCTCAATGCAAAGACGACCGCAGCTAACTCCAGGTCGTGGGTGGGGTAATTCTTCTCATGCGGCTTAAGCTTGCGGGAAGCAAAAGCTATAGCCTTCTCCTCCTGCTGAAGTACTCCCCCAAGTCCTCGTAAGGATGCATCTGTGTAAACCAGGTACTCTACACCCGGCTTCGGTAAAGCAAGGACTGGTGCCGAAGTAAGCTTGTCTTTTAGCTCGTCGAAAGCTAATTGACAAGCATCATCCCAAACATACGGTACCCCTTTGCGAGTCAAGTTCATCAACGGACCCGCTATCTTGGAGAATCCCCGAATAAATCTCCTGTAGTATCCGGCTAACCCCAAGAAACTACGTACCTCTGTCGGTGTCGTGGGCTGTCCCCACTCCCTCACCGCTGACACTTTGCTCGGGTCAACTGCTATCCCTTACTCAGAAACAACATGGCCCAAGAATTGTACCTCTCGCAACCAGAATCCACACTTCTCGTATTTAGCATATAACTGATGCTCTCGTAGAGTCTGAAGAACCTGCCTCAAGTGTTCGGCATGCTCCTCCTCGGAGTGTGAATATATCAAAATATCATCTATGAAGACGATGACGAACTGGTCCAAGAACTCTCTGAATACTCGGTTCATCAAGTCCATGAAAATGGCTGGGGCATTTGTGAGTCCGAACGGCATCACTCTAAATTCATAGGACCCATATCTCGACAAGAAGGCAGTCTTTGAAACATCCTGCTCTCTAATTCATAACTGATGGTACCCCGACCTAAGATCTATCTTCGAAAAGAAAGTTTCTCCCCTCAACTGGTCGAACAGATCATCGATTCGAGGCAACGGATACTTATTCTGTATCGTGACCTTATTCAACTCCCGGTAGTCAACGCACAATCTGAGTGAACCATCTCTCTTCTTTACAAATAAGACTGGAGCGCCCCAAGGTGAGGTACTCCTACGAATGAAGCCCTGTCCTAATAGCTGCTCAATCTGATCTCGTAGCTCTCGCATCTCTGCCGGAGCCATACGGTACGGTGCGCGGGCTATAGGTCTCGTATCTGGCAATAAATCTATAACGAAGTCTATCTCACGACTGGGCGGTAGGCCTGGTATATCCTGAAACACATCGGAATACTCCCTAACAACTGGGATCGAATCCAAAGGAATCACAACCTCCTTAGAGGTATCCTCCTCAATGTAATATAAATGAGCGGTCGAACCTCCCTCTGGGCGAGGCATCGCTACTACAAACATCTCTTGCCCCGGAATGAAAAAAATAATTCTCCCACCGAAGCAATCAATCATGGCTCTATAAGATGCGAGCCAATCCATACCAATAATCACATCATGCTCGTGCATGTCTAAGACTAGCATGTCTGCAGGCAATACCAAGCGACCAATCTCTACCCCTACTCCCCGGCATATAAAGAATATAAGTGACCCACTCCCCAGTGGTGAGTCGACACATGTCACGGTGCTCTCTGCTGTGGCTAACAACCCTAAGGACTTCGCAAAGTGCGTAGCTATAAAACAATGCATTGCCCCCGTATCAAACAAAACTTTACCCATAGTACCATGGATAGGAAACATACCCTCAATCGCGGGTGGTGCCTGTGGAGCTGCTGCCTGGTGGATGTTATAGACACGTCCATACTGCAATTGCCCCTATTGCACTGGAGCTGCTGGAATGGCTGGTAGGGCTGGCACCTGGGCTGGAGTTGGAAGGGCAGGTGGGAAGAGTGGTCTCTGCGGCTCATTACGGGCTCCCTGCTGCTGTGGGACCCTATCGCCCTTTGGGAAATCCTGACGCTTATGGCCGTGCTTGCCGCACACAAAACACCGGCCTCTGAAATTACCTCCCCTCTGTCCCTGCTGACCACGGCCCTGCTGGCCGTTACCTCCACGCCATTGGCCCTGTTGGCCCTGATGTGCACGCTGTTGGCCTTGCTGGCCCTGCTGCTGTCCCTGCGGTCGGTGTTGACCCTGCTGGCCCTGCCTGTATCCCCCGAATCCCTGCCTAGAATCACCTGAACGGAATCGCTTAGCAGGATCCCCCTGATGGGAACTCTGCTCGTGCTGACGAGTCTGTCAATGAGTTGGTGCCCCACCGGCACTATTACTCCCGGTCCTGCCCTGCTGGCTGGACTCTCTTGCTTCCCTGAAGGTGGAAGCGGTGATCCTGGCAATGTAGTAACGCTGCATTGAGTACATCAGTGAAAGTACTCAGGGATAGATTTCCAATAAGGTGCTGACGGATCCTCCAAGCTAACCCGTCGACGAACAGCAAAATCTTCTTGCCCTCAGTGGGTGCCTCATCCAGCACAATGGTGAGAAGTCTCGTGAACTCCTCCTCATACTCTGCTACAGTAAGATTATCTTGCTTCATATTTAGTAGTTTTCGCCTCATCTCCGTCTGCACTGCAGGTGGAAAGTACTTGCGGTCAAATCGCTCCCAAAACATCTGAATAGGGATCGTGTCCCTCTCCTCCAAAGTAGTAGTGGACTCCCACCACTGCAATGCGGCCCCCACCAACTTAAAAGAAGACAATAACTGCTTTTGTACTTCGGTGCACTCATACATGCGAAGATTTCGCTGGATGTCTTTCTTCCATTGGCTAACCGTGACAATGTCGGAGCTACCGGAGAACTCAGGGGGATGTGCTTTCTGAAAAGCATCCCGAACCCTCTCCCATACAGATGGAAGTTGTGCTGGTACTGGCGCCACTGCCTGGACCTGGGGTGGAGCCTGCTGAATCACCGCTATCGCGGCATTCACCGCCTGAGCAACTATGGCGGCTACTTCATTAGCATTCGTTGTGCCTGGTGCCGGAGCTGCTGGTTGCTCGGCCTGGGCACGTCTATCTTTCGGAGCACGTCTCGGAGGCATCTGAAACATGAACAAAATTTATCAGTCTACAGTTATCATCGAATCTCAATTAACTGAAGACTTAAACGTAAAAGCAGGAATACAACAAATCCTAAAAATAGGGCTCTATAGCAAAAACGTTAAGCTGAAAACGAAATAAGCCGTACAGATCCTATGGACACTAGAACCTGAGGCTCTAATACCACCTGTGACACCCCGCCTAATTAAATACCGGGCGATCACTCCTTTATTAAATTAAATCAAGGTAAACAGTTGGTTCATTCTCAGCATCACTGTCGATAAAAAAAAATTCCAATTTAACACCCTAAATAATTAAGCTAAGTGTCAAAACATTTTTCATACAAACTTCCAAATTTTAATTAAAGAAAAGATTTATTTATACAAAACACGTTTCTACAATATGGAATCACACCACGATGAACTAAAATAAAACCATACATTCGTCAATCGAATGTCAACATAATAAAACTAAACATCATAACCATCCTGAATAAATCCCGTAAAACAATACTGGAATAACTGAAATATAAAAATCCCAATAATAAATGAAATGATGAAAAGGGCGACACGTGCCCAATAAATGAGAGTAGTAGGAGTGGAGTCAATAATAGAAGTCGTCTACTCAAGTGACCTGCAACTCCCACCTAAGCTGCAGCTCGTTCTTCTCAAAGGATCCTAAGCAAGACACCCCTATGGCTGGGCACCTGAAAATATACATATATATACACAAGAGAGAGAGAGAGAAAAAAAACGGGTCAGGGCCCGAAAGTGTGTTTGATTTTAAAATACGTTAAGCAAGTATTTAAATTGATACAGGCCAATGCAAATCATATTAGTTCGACACTCTCTTGAGAAATTCTCACCTCTCTTCTAATGTGCACGCCTATCGTACTAACCTTCCCAAATAATTTAGTTTATCTTAACTTACTCCTAAGTTTTCAAAACCGAACGATGACAATGTTTTAAAAAGGTTACTTTCAATATGTAGCACTCCTCTCGTTTTAGCTTCATTAAATTATAAAGTTTCCCAGTGTCTTCTCATACTTTCACAAATAAGTATTTAATAATTTGAGTCAACAACCATGTTCTACTTATCAAATCATAGTAGGCAGTTTAAAGTTTATAACCTCATATATATATATATATATATATTAACTACTCGTATAATATATATATATAACAGCACCCCAACTAAACTATGGTGCGGGCATACTCTGCTATCCAATCCCCGTATCGCTCACACAAAGGGAAATACAAGTTCGGAATCACTCTCGAACTGTATTAACATATACAAAACAACGTTGAGGCGAAGCATAGATTCCAAGTCCAAGAGGTCAGTACATACCCACACGTCTCTTAGGACCGTCCGACTATCAATCTGATAGCCCGTACCTAGGATCTCTATCTTCTAGGGTATGAATCAATATCCCCCATAAAGCAACACAGGATAAGATCATCCCAGCGCGGTAACCTCAGGGATAGCAAGTAGCGCGGGTACGCTTTTCACATGAATATAATATATGTACACACAATCATATAAATATACTCATTTCATCATATTAATATAGGTTCCTCTCGTAACCCATAGGCACAACATTTATCCTTAATTTCCCGTTATTATGATTACGTATAAGGTTTCGTCTCTAACCTTTATTCGAAGGGTTTTCTCACTCATTACCTAATACACATGGTTTATATCCTCACAAATCTGAAATTCAGTAAGGGACTTTATTTGATTCCAACGTAACTCTCTTACGTACCTCACCCTTAAGTTATAAATCTATCAACCTAAAGTAAATATCCAATAATTACCATACTTGTTGAAGATTAAAGGTTCTAACATTTATCCATATGCCCTACTAGTCCTCAATATCTCCCAAATCCTTTTATTTAGAATGCCGAAAGGTTATTACATGATAAATTAATTTAAGTAAAAAAAAAAGAGGAATAGGAGTCTGCCAGGAGAGGTCGATCGATCGAAGCTTGGGGCTCGATCGATCGAAGCTCTATGCTCGATCGATCGATTAAGCAGGTCTGGGCAAAAATTCTGCAGAAATTGCAGTGACGGGATTGATTAAAGTTCTTCATCAAAACTCATATTTTCCAACACTAATCTGCCCAAAAAGTTTACTGTTAACATACTAACATAATTCCAGATATCTTTAACGTTCAGCATGCGTGTATACATCATTAAACATGGTTAAACAACCTAAAATCTCATCTAATAATCAAGAACCCTAAAGTTTTCTTAACTTTTGTTCTAATCAGTTTTCTCCCGAATTTCCTTCTAACATAACATCACAAATTCGTGGGTTAATCATCTACTTCACATATTATTTCCAGAATATGGTTATAACGATTTCTACATGCAAATCCCTATAAAAAATTGGGGTTTTCTTCCATTAATTATACTCCTAATCATTCCTACACTAATATGATTATTGCACCAACGAAAATATGCAAGTTAAACACTCACCTGGGATTTCAGAGGTCTGCTTTCCTGCTGATATTGGTGTGGTTGCGTTCTCATCCTCGCGATCTACGCGTTGGTGGTGACGGCGGTGAAATCGGTGGTGTTTTGGGCCTTGAATCACCTTGAGAGCTCTCTCCTCTCTTCTCCAATGGCCATTATAGGGTTCTGAATGTTCTAACCCTAAAAGGCTGACTTAAATTGCTGCTAAGGATGGCTGAAATTCGTGGGTTTAATTACCCTATTTTGTAAAATGACCAAAATGCCCTCCCGGGTCACTAATTAAGCCTAAAAACATCCCGAGACCCAAACTAAACCCCCGGGTACACTTTTCTGACTATCTCGATCCTTCCGGACGCGTTGGCGCACTCAAAATGACCATACGGACAACTTATAAAATATTCCCTTTTTAATTAACATAATTAGTCCCGACGTGACACGGGCACGTCCCGACTTAAATTTCCGAAATAGTCATTTAATTCACCTATGACATTCAATATAACCAATATAATATATTACTATGCTCATTAGTAATATTCAACCAGTTTCCCATAATTACTAACTCTAGTCACGTTAATAATTATAACATAATTAATTTCCGGATTTTTATTAAATAAATCATCACATTAAATCTAATAAATCCCCAAATTAAATATAGCATAAAAGTACGGGGTATTACATTGGCCTGATCCCCTTACCGGTATTCCTATCCCTAGTGTATGCCTGACTGCTGCTGGGGTGCGGGTGCTCCGTTAGCGCTGCTCCCCCACCTTATCCAGTTGGCTAGGCTCACCTCCTCTCTTGCTTCCGTGCAAGTGAAAGCGATGGTCCTGAAAATGTAGAAGTACAACATTGACAACATCAGTATACGCCATCAATGTCGGGTTGCCAATCAAATGTTGCCTGATCCTCCAGGCTAGTCTATCTATAAACTTTAATTTTTTCTTTTTCTTCACTGTTCACCTCATCTGGAATAAAATTATCCAAAGAAGTGAACTCCTTTTTCATACTCAGCTACTGAGCGATCACCCTGAGTCACCTCAATAAACCTATTCCACATCTCTGTCTTAATGGCTGGCAGAAAATACTTACGATCAAACCGCGCCTAGAACTCTGTAATGGACATCGTATCCCTCTCCTCGATAGTGGTAACCAACTCCCGTCACTGTAAGGTTGCTCCTATAAGCCTAAAAGTGGCTAGTATTTGCTTTTGAACAGGGCTACACTTAACTATTCACAGATGGCACTAATTTCTTCCGTTGGAATGCCAAAATCATGTCTAAGCTACCCTATGGGTGGCCCTTTTGAAATGTCTCCCTCATTCTTTGCCAATATGAAGTCCTCGGGTGGGTCTGGACAACCGGTGTCACTAGTTGTGGTGGTTATTGGGCCTATGGAAAATGGAGAGCCATAGAAGTCATAGAGGCATTAATTGTCCGTGCTACAATCGTTGTCACCTTTGCTACTTACACTCACTCCTGTGATGGCTGTGGCTGCGGTGTCTTTGGCTCCTGATGAGCCTCTATCACCTCGGCTCTAGTTGCTTCCCTAAATGGTCATCCTATCTTAGGTGACATCTGAAATTAGATCGAATTGTATAAGTTCACAGTTAATACAAATATAATAGTAAAAGAATGTAATCTCGAATACGTAATCATGAATGTAACAGCCGTAATAATAGGGCTCTATGTCAAAGAATGCTACGTTGAAATCCTAATAAGTCTCACATATCCTATGGACACTAGAACCTGATGTTATTATACCATCTTTGACACCCCACCTATTTTAACCACGGATGATCAGTCCTTTACTAAAACAAATAGGAATTTCATTTGGTTCATTCTTAGAATCATCGTCGAAAGATTTTTAAATTACTAGTTACTTATGTTAAATTGAGCCGATGCCAAATTTTTTCTTGCATTAATATAATAACATGAGAAAATTAAATATATTCACCAAACCATACACATAATATAATAGTCTGAACAAATCACATGATAAATAACTGAATATATAATACCGAAAAAACATTGGTTCCCAAAATGAAATGCAACTACAAATCTAAGACAATAAACTGAATCTGAATAAAGTCTGATAAATAATGAATATCTTAAATACCAAATTGTCTGAAGGGGAAACATGCCCAAATGAAAATACTGAAATGAAGCTCCTAATCTAGGAATGAATAATAGAAGTGTCTATATCAATCCTGTAAGCCTCCATAAATGCTGCCGCTACACATCCCTAAAACGAATCATCAAGCTGGGCATCCTTGTGGCTGAACACCTAAAATGTATTGGGAAATAGATTTGACAGTAGTCAGATCCTAAAACCTTTTGAAAATATTTTGAAAGTATTTAAATCAAATTTTAAAAATAGTTATTAGATAAACATGTTAGTTCCACATACACTCCTTTGAGTTCCTCAACTTTCATCTAAAGTGAACACCTAACGAATTCTATATAGCTATGCTAATCATCCTAACTAGATAACGTATCTAACTAACCATAAAAGGTCTAGCTCCCCCATATTACAGATACGATATGCTATTGTACTACAAAATATTATTCATATATTATCATTTGATTCATTATTTATGTTTTTCTACTTAAATTACTTTATACACAATATAGTAATTCTACCATCATATATAGGTAGATTTTCACACTTATGTTTATTTAACATATATATAATATATACAACTAGAGCATCCCCCGAAATGGCCACCACGATGCTTGCATACTCTGCTATCATGTCCATGTACCTCTCGTACCAAATTAAGGACAATCGGTTTAGAATGTCTCATCAAACCCTCAATCAAACAACATATAATGGATGCGAACATAGTTTTAAGACTTTGGGATACGAACATACCTAATGTACCCAAATGACACGCCGATACCACTAATACACAACACATAGTGAGTTGCCCTAAGTTTTATGTTCTGGGGCACACATCCAGACCTCACTGGAATCGTCAAGGTGGGGTCACCCTCTGCGCGGAACCTCCTTTGATAGCAGGCAACATAGATATGTTCACACACATATACAAATAACAACAATAGGTATTCACACAATCTATATATACATATTATTCAGTAGGTATACACACAACCCATCATATAATTCCGTACATAGTATATACCTCTCGAATACTTAACATACTCATTATAACATCTTTTCATATATTTAAGAGTGTCACTCGCTACCCGAAGGGTCTTAGTTACCCCTTAAGTGATTTTAATAGTTATAACATCTCTTTACTAATGGTCTGATTCTAGGTTCACTCATGCTCTCTGTGACCTACTCTAATTCTCACAAATTCATGAAGTTTCACGTTATGCCCGATAATTTCTAGCATTAATTCTCCCATTTCAACTAAACCTAAACTCTATCATTACTGAAATTCACTATGTCCCTCACTATAGTTTAAGAATAACCCAAAAGTATCTCAATTTATTATTCGCAAATTCCAGGCATGAACAAAAGAATAGGAGAAATCTGGGTAACTGAATTGATTCGGTGAAAAGATCGAATCGATTCCCTGTTTGAGCCGAATCGATTCGAAATGCTACAAGTCATCTTCTTTATTACGATGTTACACTTTCCACCATTTTTGTTCATCATAACTTTCATATTTCATAAAAAAAAACTCTAGCATGCTCTAACCCAACATCAAATACGGGTATATAAACAATTTCTAACATTGATAACACATTAAATCCATACTAATTCTACCCAAGAATGGATTAAAATCTAGATTTTTATCAAAACCCTAGTTTATATGTTCTTTATTCATAATCAATCATTTACCATGTATTTTGATGTCGTGTCATCTACATATGTGGATTCATTCTACATGCAATCCCATCCCTAAATCATGAGTTTATTCACTCAAATCCCAAGAACATAATTAAAATCACGAAATTACAAGCCCTACACTACATGGGTATTATAACTTATTAAAAAACATGCAAGATAAAAACTTGCTTTTATAGTAGCCGGTCTGAATTTATTTTTTTGTGATGAAGGTATTCTTCCCTCGCTCCGATCACAATTGCGGCGACTTCAGTGATGAGAAAAGGTGTGATAAAGCCTAGGTTCTTCTCTTCTTTCTCTCATATGGCCTCTCCTCTATCAAAATTGTATTAACCCTAGCTTCTAACTACAAGGAGATAATATAACACTTGTAATTTCGTAGCTCCTCCAACCCTAGTCTCTCAAATGATCGAAACACTCTCATATGGTGCTAGGTTGGTCTAAAATCGCCCTGGGACCCAAACAATACACCCGGGTATACAAACCCGACTATTTGGACCCTTTTGAAATTAACCATGATCTTGAACTCACCATTCGAGTTACTCTAAAATAATTTTCTATCTCGACCTCATATAGTCTAAATATGACACCCGATTAAGATAGAATAATGTCATGTCACCATCACTCGGTATGATGTAATATATTTATTTACTATTCTCTTAGTATTTATATACAATAAACGTTAATCATTATCTCTCTTGATTAATATTTTAACTAACACGTCATATTTAATTCAATTAAATTACGGCACGCGTATAATTTAAAAATACCAAATTAAATAAATTTTAAATACTCAGTATATATATATATATATATATATATATATATATTGGGGTTGAGGGTGTTATGCCATGGTATATGAGTTTTTTTTATAGTTTAGGACACGGTGAATTTTTTTTAAAATAAGGCCCAACAACACTCCATGCCTTTAAGTGTGGTCCATATGTTAGTGTATACATGATTTTTTCAGTAACGTATATGTTACATTTCATTATCTATACGTGAATTTTTGTAATATATACAAATTTTTGTAAGGTATACATGAAATTTTATATTGTATAAATTTATTTTTGTAATGTATAGGTTTTAAGTTTGTGCACCCACTAACATATAAAACATATATTAAGGGTGAAAGATTTTGGTGTTGAGTAAATATGTTAATGGACAATAGGTAAAAAAAACTTATTGATCAGGAATTAATTTGTTACGCTCTGATAATTTTATTAGATGAGATGGATCTTAATTTTTTAGCACTACAATAAAAATACCTTTTTATGACACTTTAAAAAATGACTTTATGACAGTTTAAAAAAGATTGTCATTAAAAGTATAATACTCTTATTTACATGACATGTTAGTTATAAATTATCATTATGAGAATATTAGTATTAATGTACATGATAATTTCAATATAACAGTCATGTCAAATGGTACATATTATGACTCTTTTTAATAAAAATATACTATACATATGTGTAAGATAACATATTATGAAAATTTCCCTCCATCTCACTTTCGATCGCTTTTTTTCAAACCCAAATTCATCGCACTCCCTCACGTTTTCCTCAGTGACTCTTTGACTAAGATTATCCTTACCCCCCCCCCCCCCTCTCTCACACACTCACACTGACACATATGCACACACAAAAATATTAAACCCTAACTTGCAAAAATTTTGATTTCAGTTTTGTATGAAACCTCAGAGTCATTCACACCAACATTTTTTTTTTAATTTTTATTATTCTTTTTTAGATTTACTTTATTTTTAGCTTAAGCTTGATTGTTGTGTTTGTCCGGAATAATATTTAAATTAGGGCTTTTAGGAGTATATTAGTATGTACAAAAATGATGGTCTTTAATTTTTAGTGGCTAGTTGGATTAATTTTTTTGAGATCGTTATAGTTAATTTATCTATGTTATGATTGGTTGTAGTGAAGTTTCATGTAGACATGCTGCAATATTATAGTGAATAATCATGTTTTGTCTATTAATTTTATTCTATTTTATTGTATTCTTCACATAAATCAAGGCAATCCTTTAAAACGAGAGTGCTTAATTAATTGATTTTAAACATTCACACGTTAAATGAATCATGCCATTTTGCTTTGTTGGACATTATTGTAGGGAAATTCTATGCAATTTATTAGTCAATATTAGTTTTAATGATCTTGGTTAAAATCATCCTTCATCTAGGGGTGTTCACGGGTCGGTCGGTTCGGTTTTGACCGGGTTTTTTGGGCCGAACCGACCATGTCGGTTTTTGGAGGAGGAGAACCGAACCGAACCGAACCGAAAATGCTGAAAAACCGAACCGAACCGAATCGGGTCGGTTTTTGACAGAGCCGGTTCGGTTTGCCCGTCGATTTTTGACAGGGCCGGTTTTATACAGGGTCGGTTTGGTTTTTTCCTTTATTTTAATAAAAAATATATTTTTTTAATACCTAATATAAATATAAAATTAAAAAATATAATATAATATGTCAACACTAATATAAATATAATATAAAATATAAAATTAAAAAGTATAAAAATTAATTCGGTTCGGTTCGGTTCAAAATCGGTTTTTTTATGCCAAAACCGAAAACCGAACCGACCCTGTCGGTTTTATACCTGATTAAACCGAACCGAACCGACCCTCAAAAAAACCCAGCCCGGAAATTTTCGGTTCGGCTCGGTTTTGTCGGTTTGTCGATTTGGTCGGTTTTTTTGCACACCCCTACCTTCATCTATCAAATTCATTGAATTTAATTTATAGAACTGATTATTATGGATTGTGTGATTCGATGATCCTTAATTATGTTATTTGGCATAATAATCACATTTCTACTACTAATAATTATATTCTTAATAGGTAAACTTTAAGAAATGGAAATAAACAAGTCGTGGATGTCTATGCATAAATTATTCGAGAACTTACAAGGGGTATATAATTTATCTCCACGTTTTGAATGTATGCTAAAAGTCCAAATGTTGGACTTAATTTGTAATATATTTCCTAAAAAGAATGATGTACTTGATTTGTAATATATTTCCTTAAAAGAATGATGTACTTGATTTGTAATATGTTATTACCTCATTTTGGCCTTGTCCCTAATGCACATGTTTTTCATTGATGGATATTTAACAAGTAGTTATTGTTTTCATAACAAATATTCATTTTTTGGATGTTCAAGTTGCAACAACACTGAATTGGTACGAATAAGAGGTAGTTTAATTCTTAATTATTGGTCTTTAATATTATTATTATTATTATTATTATTATTATTATTATTATTATTATTATTATTATTATTATTATTATTATTATTATTACATTGGATTTCTAGTAGTGATAGGAGGTTGAGAGTGTGCCAATTGAAAATCCGATTTATTTTGTAGTGGTGATAGGAGTTTGAGGGGGGGGGGGGGGGGGGGAATTTAAAATTCGGATTTTTAGAAGTGACCATGCCTCGTTGGACAAGTAGTTGCCTAAATTGACCTGTATAGGTTTGTTTTGGGGGTGAAAATGAGATTATGGGGAGGATAACATAATATTGAAATCAAAACACCTTATGAGGTACCAAAGTAATTTATGTGAAATCATCATGTTTTATTCGGACACCCGATTTAGTAAATTGAATACTATATGCTCGTGTTGGGCTTAAAAATGATCTTTAAGGGATAAAGATTGAAAACAATAATGGAGTGTCCTATACAGAGAGACACCAACACCCCAAAATATACATAATAAACTTATGAGAGGAGATCTTGTCCTCATCAAACACTTGATTTATATATTCAATAGTATACTCTTGCTTTGGGGTTGAAATGGGATAATGAGATGAAAAACTGAAAACAAAATAAAGAGTCTTGGAAAGTAGCAAGAGTATACAAGTGATGTTGTCTTCAAAGGTGGAGAATCAGGATACTAGTTTTATCTAGGTTAATTTTGATGTTGTGAGAGAATTTAGTGTTGTGGTATTGCATCATAATGCTAGCTGCTCCATTTGTGTTTTGATTCACGACTTTAATATCCTTTGATTCACTACAATTGTATTTTGATTCATTGCTGCTACAATTGTGCTATAAATAGTGCTATTTGTTATTATGTTTTTTTAATAAATTCTTTTATTTCTCAATTTCGATGGAGAAGAATACTCATAACATGCTCGTGTGCACGAAGAAAAGGTACTCTACTTTAATAGAACTAGTATTATTATTCATATGTTTCAAGTATCCATTTAATTTCTTAATTGAGTTATTTTGTAACTTAGGAGTCGGAGGCTCACTCTAACACCAAATGTAAGTCAATTTATATACATATATTAAGGTCATTAATTGGACAAATTCGAAATGATATTGACCCATCATTACATTTAAGTTTAAGTTGAATTTGATATGTAAGTTATGAAATTCTTATCATCATTGTCGAATATGTGAATTAAAGGTTTGAACTTATGCAAGAGCATCTACTTAGAGAGATATAAAGGTGTATTATTGTCGGATAACACGACTGTGAATTCAAGTGGGAAGAGGACTTGGGCACATTGTTGCCTAACACTATGAAGTGATTATTACTACGGAGGAGAATTAATTTTTCTAGACAAATTAAATTTTATAGATGCATTAGATCAATTTGATTTAGTGTAGTTTTGACTTTGGCGCATATATGCGTGATTTTTGGATATAAAATATTTTGCATACATTTTTTTATGTACATAATGGGTATATCTAGCGATACGTGTAATAGGTCATTATTTTTGTGTTAATGATGTACCTTGCAAGGGATTGAATACAAAAAATTTAAAGACATTTTTCTATGTTATTTGAATTTTGAGTTGTATTTGAATTTATTTGTCAACTATGACATTGATATTGGTTACTGATTTTATTTTTTATTATATGTTTAATTTATTGTTGGATAATATGTAAAGGCAGAAATGAAACTCTTCTATTATAACAGTAATGTCAACTTCAATACAATCAAATAAACTTTTGAATACAACTTTGTTGACTCTTCAAATAAATTCTGAAACTTCAAGGCGTGATGTCACTTTCCTAAATACAGTATTTGCCCCAAACGATAATTCGGTATACAAATGGGAATCTACAAATCTGTACTCAAGATACAATGAAGAAAATCCACTGTTTGCAAATTGTACATTAGAAGATAACCCTTGGATGCAGCACAAAGAACAGACAATCAAGTTCTTATTCTGTTTTTGTGCACAAAACATAATAAGATAATTTTGTATCTCCTAAAAATTTTAAGTGAGTAATTGCAGGGGTTGGGAAATCTGAAAACTGGATTAATTAATTATGTGCAATTTCATAATTGGTAGCCTTTATTTATAGAAAATGAAAGGCTGTGTCTCAAGAGTCATGACTGTTAAATTTAACAGTCTTAAGCCATTTCTGAAATAGTGTGATTGTTAAATACCAACAGCCATGAACAATTTTAGAGTAGGTGCAAGAAAACTTGTACTGTTTTTACACAAGGCAATTAAAAAGTGACCATGCCTGAGCAAGTGCAAAGTGTGCCACTAGCGCCTCTACAGCCCACAGTCGTGCGCGTGCGTGCGTGCGCTTAGGGCACTTCGCACCGTATTGGAGGTCTCTTGAATAGCCTCTTAAATGCTAGATGAAGTAACTCTTCATCTCCCATTTCTACTTATTAAGTGCACACATTTTTTATATTTTTTCAATGTGGGACAAGAATAGTCCACATGCTTTATAGCTTAGTGGGTTTCACTTGGCTCTACTCATTTTTCAATGTGGGACACTCTCCCTTTTATATTGGCTTTGATTCCCACCTTTTCCACACACTTTCAATGTGGGATAAGCTCCCAAGCTTTTACTCACTTATTTAAAAATCTCCAACATTCCTCCACCATTTTCAAATAAGTTTTGTAAATCATTGATTGTCTGTAAGGCTGTGTACAAGTATTGGTGTCTCGCGGCTTGAACCAATACCCTATGAAGATTCGTCAAGGCTAACCATGAAAGTATAACGTAATTATCTTTGAACTATCAGTCTATATTGATTAGCCGGATTTGTCTACACACACAAATCTTTTAGTCACTGATTATCCATGTAAGCCAACACATGTATAGGCCTTGTGTCTGTACCTTAATTTCATGCGTGCTTTAGAGCTAAGCCCAGTTCTCATAGGAAGCGGCACTACTTCCACACGCATATAGGTAGACTATCATAGGTGTCCATGTAACTAAACACCATAAGTCTATTAAGTTCAAACACATCCTCATTATTTATTCATTACATATACTAAGCACTTGTCCTTGGGATATTTTATTTATAATGCTTACAACCACGTCATATGATGTACTTTAAGATGCGCTGGATGTCATGAAATTGTTCTTGCACAGGCCTATTATCATGCATTTTAAAGCTTTAAAAACTTAGCGATAAGAAACTTCTTACTTGTAGCATCTTTGGTAAGATATTTGGTCTTTAATGCTTCCCACAAGGTTTTCACATTCCCAATATTTTGGTACAAGTCGAATAAATTGTCAGCAAGTGCATTAAGAATGTGACCACTACACAAGTAATCATCGATCTCCCATTTTGTGCGTTGCCTAGTTTGTTCAACGGTTTCAACTTCTTCTTCACTTGGTTTCGATTGTGATAAGGCATACACAATATTCAATGTTATTAGAAGAAAGTGAACCTTTTTTTGCCAACGCAGAAAATTACCAGCATCAAAATGGTCCAGCTTCACAAAGCCTTCTGTTATTTATCGAAGTGATTTGGAAGAGTCTGTCATTTCTGGAATACTGTATTTAGATTATTGGATAATATATAAAGGTAGAAATGAAATTCTTCTATTATAACTGTAATGTCAACTTCAATACAATCAAATAAACTTCTTAATACAACTTTGTTGAATCTTCAAATAAGTTCTGAAACTTCAAGGCCATTCACTTTCCTAAATATAGTATTTGCCCCCACACGATAATTCGGTATAGATATAGGGATCTGTAAATTTGTACACAAGTTACAATGAAGCAAATGCTCTATTTGCAAATTGTACGTTTAAAGATAGCCCTTGAATGTTGCAGCGAAGAACAGATAATTAAGTTCTTATTCCCTTTCTGTGCACAAAACAGAATAAGATAATTTTGTATCTCCTGAAAATTGTAAGTGAGTAATTGCAAGGGTTGGGAAATCTAAAAACTGGATTAATTAGTTGTGTGCAATTTCGTAATTGGCATCCTTTATTTATAGAAAATGAAAGGCTGTGTCTCAAGAGTCATGAATGTTAAATTTTACAGTCTTAAGCCATTTTCGAAATGGTGTGATTGTTAAATACCAACAGTCATTAACCATTTCCTAACAGGTGTAAGTAAACTTGTACTATTTTTACACGTGCCAACCAAAAAGTGACAGCGCCGAGCTACCACGATCTGACACGGATGAATCCCGATAACTTGCTACCACCGCGGACACGAGGCATGCAAAGTGCAAAGTGCGCCACTAGCGCCTCTACAGCCCACTGCCCTCCGCGCGTGTGTGCGCGTATGGTGCTTCGCACCATATTGGAGGTCTATTGAGTAGCCTCTTGAATTCTAGATGAAGTAACTCTTCATCTTCCATTTCTACTTATTAAGTGCACACATTTTTTATATTTTTCCAATGTGGGACAAGAATAGTCCATACGTTTTATAACTTAGTGGGTTTCACTTGGCTCTACTCATTTTTCAATGTGGGACATTCTCCCTTTTATGCTGGCTTTAATTCCCACCTTTTCCACACACTTTCAATGTGGGATAAGCTCCCAAGCTTTTACTCACTTATTTAAAAATCTCCAACATTCCTCCACCATTTTCAAATAAGTTTTGTAAATCTTTGATTGTTTGTAAGACTGTGTACAAGTATTGTTGTCTCATGGCTTGAACCAATACCCTGTAAAGATTCGTCAAGGCTAACCATGAAAGTATAGTAGAATTGTATTTGAACTATCAATCTATATTGATCAGCCAGATTTTTCTACACACACAAATATTTTAGTCACTGATTAGCCATATAAGCCAACACATGTATTAGGCCTTGTGTCTGTACCTTGATTTCATGCGTGCTTTAGGGTTAAGCCCAGTTCTGATAGGAAGCGGCACCACTTCCACACACATATAGGTAGACTATCATAGGTGTCCATGTAACTAAACATCATAAGTCTATTAAGTTCAAACACATCCTCATTATTTATTTATTACATGTACTAAGCACTTGTCCTTGGGATGTTTTATTTGTAGTGCTTACAACCACGTCATATGATGTACATTAAGATGCATTGGATGTCATGAAATTGTTCTTGCACAGGCCTATTATCATACATTTTAAAGCTTAAAAACTGACCGATAAGGAACTTCTTACTTGTAGCATCTTCCGTAAGATATTTGGTCTCCAATGTGTCCCACAGTGTTTTCATAGTCCCAACATTTTGTTACAAGTCGAATAAATTTTCAACAAGTGCATTGAGAATGTGACCATGACATAAGTAATCATCGGTCTCCTATTTTGTGCGTTGCTTAGTCTGTTCCATGGTTTCATCTTCTTCTTTATTTGGTTTCGGTTGTGACAAGGCATGCACAATCTTCAATGTTATTAGAAGAAAGTGAACCTTTTTTATTGCTACAACCGTGAGAACTACATTTATTGTTTATCAATAAAATTATGACATGAGATAATTATAATTGGAGCATAAATTTCATTATCATAAAGGGATAAATCCAACCAAGTACAGAGATTCTACAAATTAAAGTGAGAATTAAATTTAAGACTTTCTAACAACATGCATGTGTATGGATTCTAACTAATGATATTCCTAAAAACATACAATTGGCAACATTTTGTGAATTTACTAAACTTTATATAATATTATCAAATTTTGTTAAAAAATTATCTAGGGTTTTACCTAATTGAATTAATGTCATGAATAAATTTATTATCAATTTAAATGAAAATATCAATTATTATTTACATTGAATTAATTTATCAAATTTCATATAATATTATCAATTTCATATAATATTACATTGAATTTCATATTTCATATAATATTATTTCATATAATATTATTTCATATTATTTCATATAATATTATTATTTCATATAATATTATTTCATATTATTTCAAATCTCTTATAATATTACATTGAATTTCATATTTCATATAATATTACATTGAATTAATTTATCAAATTTCATATAATATTATTATCAATTATTATTATCAATTTCATATAATATTATCAAATTTTGTGAAAATATCAATTATTATCAATTTGAATTAATTTACATTTACATTTTTGGATATTATTTACATTTACATTTTTGGATATATACACACATACACACATATATATATACACATACACACATATATATATACACATACACACATATATATACACACAAACATATATATAAATGGAAGAGAGAGAGAGAGAGAGAGAGAGAGAGAAAATCAACCTGAAAGTAGAGAGAGAGAGCAGCGTCGAGAGAGAAAGAGAGGGAGGGAACGGCGGGAGGGAAAAAAGAAGGGGGAAATGGTTTTTGCTGCGAACATTGTCACAGTCGTGTCACGGTCATTGACCTTGACAATTATTTAAAGAATTGTCACGGTCAATGACCGTGACACGTCCGTGACAAGTAAATTTGTCACGGCCTTGTCACGGTCATTGACCGTGATAATTAGTTGTCACGGTCGTGTCAAGGTCAATGACCATGACATAAAACGCGTGTTTTTTGTCACGGTCAATGACCTTGACAAGGCTGGCCGGCTGAAAAGTGACAATTTGCCCATTTTGGTGTAGTGTATTCTAATTGTGAAATAGCTCTACCAGTATTAGGGATTATCTTTAGCTATGGCTCAAAAGGTGTACTAACAGGTGTGCAATCAAACTAATTAAACATCTTTAAAATTTTCTCTACATAATGAGATTGAGTGAGAGTTATAGTTTTATCTTTCCTTATTATTATCATTCCTAATATGACATCAGCTACACCCATATCTTTCATATCAAATATAGAAGACATAAAACTCTTTGTATTATTAATGCTTTCTAAATCAGTACCAAGAATTAATATGTCATCTACATATAAACAAATGATCACACATTTACCATTAGCAAATTTACTATAAACACACTTATCAGATTCAAGAATTTTAAAACCATAATAAATAACGACTTTATCAAATTTTTCATGCCACTGTTTAGGTGCTTGTTTGAGGCCATATAAGGACTTAATAAGTTTACATACTTTATGTTCTTTTCCAGTCATAACAAACCCTTTAGGTTGTTCCATATATATTTCTTCTTCTAAGTCACCATTTAAAAATGCAGTTTTCACATCCATTTGATGAATTTCAAAATTATATATAGATGCTAATGCAATCAAAACTCTAATAGTATAAGTTCTAGCAACTGGTGCATAGGTATCAAAATAATCAATTCCTTCTTTTTGTGTAAAACCTTTAGCAACCAATCTAGCCTTGAATTTATCAGTTTTCCATCTATTTTCATTTTCCTTTTAAAAATCCATCCACACTTAATGGGTTTAGATCCTGGAGGTAACTCTACTAACTTCCAAGTTTTATTTCCCATAATTGAATCCATTTCATAATTTATAGCTTCTTTCCAAAATGTTGAATCTTTCGAATTAATTGCCTCACTATAAGTTTGAGGGTCCGTTTCAACACTAAGGGTCAAAGCAAATTGATTACAAGGTGTGTCTCTAGTTCCTTCAACAAGATAGACTACAAAGTCAGGACCAAAGCTCTTTTCTTTTCTAGGTCATTTACCTTTTCTAATCTCTTCTTGTTCTACTGGTGGAGTTTTAGGTAACTGTGAATGAGTGTTTACTTATTTTTCATTATTTATTCTATGAATAGAAGAAAACCTTTGTTCATAAAAAATTGCATCTCTCGATTCAATTATTGTATTTACCTCAATAGAATTATTAGGTTCACTAACCAAAAATCTATGGGCTTTATTATGTTGTGCATAACCTATGAAAATACACTCAATGCCTTTGCTTCCTAATTTCTTTCTCTTAGTTTCAGGTAGTCTTATAATAGCTCTACAACCCCAAACTTTAAGATAATCAAAATTAGGTTTTCTATTCTTCCATAATTCGTAAGGAGTTTTCTTATTATCTTTAGCAGGCATCCTATTAAGAATATGACAGGCAATTAAAAGTGATTCTCCCCAAAACCCTTTACTTAAACCAGAATAACAAAGCATAACGTTAACCATTTTAGTTAGTGTCCTATTTTTTCTTTCTGCTACTCCATTTTGCTGTGGTGTATAAGGTGTAGTAACTTCATGTATAATACCCATATCTTCACAAAATTAAGGAAAGTGATATTCACCACCTCTATCAGATCTAAGACATTTATTTTAGTATCACAGTGATTTTCAACTTCATTTTTATATGTCTTAAATCTATTAAGCACACCATCCTTAGAGTTTAAAAGATATACGTAACAATATTTTGAAAAGTCATCGATAAATGTAGCAAAATATTAACTGCCAGCTCTAGTAGGTGTTCCATGCAAATCACAAACACCACTATGTACTAATTGCAACAAATATGTAGTTTTTTCTATTTTTGGAAAAGGCAATCTTATTATTTTTGTTTGCATGCATATTTTACACTTTTCATTCATATCATTCTCATATTTAGGAATTAAATTTAAATTAATCATGAGATGCATTTTCTTTGTATTAACACGTCCTAAACGACTATGTCATAATGAAATACAATCAATGATATAAGCAGAAGAATCTTTTTCATTGATATTGAGCTTAAACATACCCTCATATAAATAGCCTTTTCCTACAAAGGTACCACACTTAGAATAATTTTATCTGACTCAAATAAAAGCTTAAAGCCAAATTTGTTAAGAAGACTTCCAGAAACTAAATATTTCCTAACATCAAGAACATGAAAAATATTGGTGAGATTAAGGTTTTTTTTTAAGTGAATTAGAGATCCACTGTCCCTTTGCCTTTAACCGCAACAGTTGAAGAATTTCCCATATAGAGAACATCTCCTTCGACGGTTTCATAGGCAGAGAATAGGCTCTTGTCCTTACATACATATCTTGTGGCACCAGAATCAATCCACCAAGAGTTATCTTCTCCAAGCATACTAGCCTCGTGTGCACCTCACCTAATTAACCCCGGGTCATCAGTCCTAAATTAAATTAGAACAGGTTTCTTAGTTGGTCCATTCTTAGCATCACTGTCGCCTTTTTAATTACTAATCACCTAAGTGAGAAAATTAGACCAGTGCCAAGTTTTATCTTTCATTAATTTAAAGAAATACTCATACGAAAACTAAACAATTTAAACAATCACAATTAACTGAAATCCACCATTCACATCTAAATAACCGACCGAATAAACCATTGGCTCAAAACCAACAAAAGTAAAGATAAATAATAAATCTTAACAAGTCTAACATAAGTACGGAATAAAACAGTGAGCGACATGCTCGAGTAACTGATATAAAATTTCTACATTAGAAATAAAAGAACGAAGCGCATATTAAACTCCCGCAATATCCACACATGCTGCAGCAACGGATCCCTGGAAAGAGTCAAGTCTGGCGTCCTTGTGGATGGACACCTAACAGATTTTTAAAAGTTTTTATAGCAAAGGTTAGTACCCAAAACTTTTGGAAAATATTTAGCAACTGATTAACTTGCGGTAATAAATATGTATGCATGCTCTCCATAGTTTAGTTAGTGTCGCATTACCTTGAGAATATCCTCACCCCTTCTCTAATGTGCACTACTAACGCCTTAATCAATTACCTTAGTTATTTATCCCATAACTAGATAATCAAAATACCCCATGCAACCACCCTACTCTAACCGAGTATGCCAAAAACTATGATTTCTAAGTTACTGTCATCATTAACTTAATTAATCATTTCCCTTTTTATATTCATATAACTTTCACATCCACGATATATGATACAACTCACAACCTGTACTAATTAACCCGTATATAATTATTTACCTCATTATATACGTATAGTCATTTTACAATATTCACAAATATGCTGAAATAATAATTTAATAAAGAACATCCTCCCAAGTAATAACTCATCGGATGTATATTCTCTAAAGTGCTATCCCACTAGGTATATTCACATAACCTAGTTACCCAAGTCAGCTCATTAACTAGGTTAATACATAATTATTGGAGGCGGTCATATTCCTTCCCTGAAAGTGAGATGCCCCTCACCCATATAATGGACGCTATGACGTGGTAATATACTCACCTTACTCCTCAAGCTAGGGGATTCATATTCTATGCTCAACCTCCCCCTATAGTACAAGAATGTATATAATAATAATATCTAGCCACTGATATTAATGTGCACACCATATATATATATATATATATATATATATATACTATCGCACACCGTATATATATTTATAAAAATAAACACCCCGGCTATACCGTGTACTAAGTTCGTAACACAAGCCTATACAATTTATCATGAGTTTATGGCCCAATTCTGATTATTAATTAATTGCATATTAATTAATTAAATTACTTTTTGGTATCGCTCCAACCAATATATTCGGACTTGCTCTCGTGGCCCGAAATAAAATAATGTGCGAGTTTAAATCCCCTACTCCAAATTATTCATCTCTCACACTAAATGAATTCATCGCCTTGGTATTGCTCAACCAATATACCTGGACTCGCCCAATTAATCCGAATTTAATTATTTCGAAATATTCTTTCTAAAATTTAACCATAGTATGTCACACATAAATTTTCTCCAATCCCAATTTATTTTCCCTCATAATTAATTTGATTGTATGTCCTATATTTATTTCTCATTAAATAAGGTATGGAGATAAATTTTTAATTAAATTCACTTTATATATATATAAACTGGCCGAACTGCCAAAAATTCCTGACCATCGATCGATCGATCCCCACTCATCGATCGATCAATCGATCAGGTCTTTGTCTTCTCCAAGTTCCTGTTTCAGCCTTGGACGAAAAACTCAAAACCCCAACTTCTTCTACAGTCTATCCCAAGTCCTCTCATCAATATAATAAACCAAGAACCTCACAAGGAGCCCCCATAAAGTCCCTAAACATAGTTTAATTTTCGTTCTCTACTGTTTTTCTAAATTGGGGAAAACCCCGTATTATTCGTTAACCCATTTCAACATCAAATCTTTATCTCAAATTCGTTCCTAACTCATCTGGATTTACGCATCTTACCAGATATATATATAAATATCAGATTATACATAAATTCCTACACAATTTCGAAATCATGAGATTTATTTACAAAGCCCCCATTTTTGTACCCCCTTAATCCCAAAAACGAATTTTGATTTCTCACATCACATAAATATGAATCATATCGCAATTTAAATTTTACAGTAAGTTAACCACTTGCCTTATGGTTTCGTAGGGTCTGATTTGAAGCTGTAAATCTCAAGGTTGAAGATGAAATCCCCCTTTGGCTCTTTCCTTTGTCCCCTAAATTGCCTTTAACTGCTTCTTAGGGTTTCCTCTCCCACTACGCATTTTTTAATCTCACATCAGTCGTTCCCCTTTTTCTTTTAATTAGGTAATTTGGCTAAATCCCATTTTTTGCCTAATGGACCAAGCCCAAGTGACCCAAATACCCCCGTGTGGGCCTGACTATGCCTAAAAACGTCCCGTGACCCGTTTACTACCCACGGGTACACTTTTTCGACTATCTCGGCCCATCCGGATTCAACCGTAAACTCTGAATTGGCATCCGAATTAATTGATAAAAAAAACCTTATCTCACACCCAAATTAGTCTATACCGACTCCCGACTGAGATAAGTTCATACTCGGTCACTAATACCCATAATGACGCAAATACTTTACTACTATTCACTTAGCAATTTGAATTTCCCTAAATATTAACCATTTACACTGCAATTAATATTTAAATAATTATTACCATAATTAATTCAATCAAAATTACGACATACAAGTAATTTAGAATCTTTTCAAATTAATTAAATATTAAATGCATAAAATTACAGGGTGTTACACCTCGGATATCATAGAATTTTTTTTTGCTCTGTGTCTGATGATCCTCCTTTTTCTTTTAGTTTCTTGAACTCACGACGATCCTTCTTGAAGTGACCTGGTTTATTGCATTGAAAATCATTTCTTTTCTTCTTTTTGTTTGCTTTAGAATTGTTTGAAAAATTCTCTCGCTTGTTATTATTTCCATGATTGTCATATTTTTGCTCCTTTCCTTCCTCCACCACGTGGACCTTAGAAACGGAATCTTCCTGTTCCTCTTTACCATCTAGAATTCGAGACTCTTGTTCAATTCTTAAATGAGTCTCTAATTCTTCAAGTGAAAGATCCTCCTTTCTGTATTTAAGTTCTTTCTTATAATCTTTCCAAGACTGAGGAAGTTTTTCAATTATGGCAGAAATAATTACATTATCATCCATATTTAAATTTTTCAGTTTGCAATGATTTAAGATGCGCTAAATGACATGAAATTATTCTGGCACAGGCCTATTATCATGCATTTTAAAGCTTAAAAACTGACCAATAAGGAACTTCATACTTGTAACATCTTCCGTAAGATATTTGGTCTCCAATGTTTCCCACAAAGTTTTCACAGTCCCAACATTTTGGTACAAGTCAAATAAATTGTGAGCAAGTGCATTGAGAATGTGACCACGACATAAGTAATCATCGGTCTCCCATTTTGTGTGTTGCCTAGTATGTTTCGCGGTTTCATCTTCTTCTTCATTTGGTTTCGGTTGTGACAAGGCATACACAATCTTCAATGTTGTTAGAAGAAAGTGAACCTTTTTTTGCCAACACAGAAAATTACCACCATCAAAACGGTCCAATGTGTAATTTTGTATCTCCTAAAAATTGTAAATGAGTAATTGCAGGGGTTGGAAATCTGAAAATTGGATTAATTAATTCTGTGGAATTTCGTAATTGGCAGCGTTTATTTATAGAAAATAGAAGGTTGTGTCTCAAGAGTCATGACTGTTGAATTCAACAGTTTTAAGCCATTTCTGAAATAGTGTGACTGTTAAATACTAACAACCATGAACTATTTCCAAACAGGTGCAAGTAAACTTGTACTGTTTTTACACAGACCAACCAAAAAGTGACCGCGCCCGAGCAAGTGCAAAGTGCGCCACTAGCGCCTCTATAGCCCACAGCCCCGCGTGCGCGCGTACGTGCGTGTGCGTACGGTGCTTCACACCGTATTGGAGGTCTCTTGAATACTCTCTTAAATGCTAAATGAAGTAGCTCTTCATCTTTCATTTCTACTTATTAAGTGCATACATTTTTTATATTTTTTCAATGTGGAACAAGAATACTCCACATGCTTTTATAGCTTAGTGGGTTTCACTTGACTCGACTCATTTTTCAATGTGGGACACTCTCCCTTTTATATTGGCTTTGATTCCCACCTTTTCCACACACTTTCAAAGTGGGACAAGCTCCCAAGCTTTTACTCACTTATTTAAAAATCTCCAACATTTATGACCGTTTATGTTAAACCTTCATGCGATGAAATATTTTATATGACCTTTTTTAATATTTGAAAAGTGTTTGTTATGATTTTTTTACATCAAATATGACCCCTTGTAGAATATATTATGACTGTTGTTGTAGAAGATATGACTGATTTACATAAATATTAATCTAATATAACAGTTTTTATGAATGTCAATTATGACACCCAAATTTTTGACGAATGTGATTGAAAAATAAACGATCATAAAAAACTTTTTATGGCAGTTAAAAAATGTTATAAAAAGACTTTTTTTTCTTGTAGTGTAAGTTTAGGTTTAGGTTTTGGAAAGTATGTTAAAATTCAAATAAAAATATCACCAACCTAAAAAAAAGGTTTTACCTCTTACTTCAATCGCCTGATAAATGAATTGGATTTAAGCCAGTCAGTAGGAAAATGATCCCATTGATTTAAACTATTTGGTAGGAAGATGTCCCTATTTTAGACAGTTGTGGAAAGAGAATAAGATGATATGGGATTTCTGAGGTAAAAGAACAGAATTTTAAGTTGATAATGCCTCTTATTTTGTGGGGGCTTCATTAGGTTGAAAAGGAAAGAAAGTGGCAATCACTTCATATTAAAATTGAGAGCAAAACGAATAATTATAACTTATTGAATATGTCCATTTTTTGGGAGCATATACCAAATAATCTCTCGAACTTTTTTTAATACACGTTTAGTTTACGTTTTTTTATTTTGCACCAAAAAGTCCTTCATCATGCCAAAACGACTTTATCATGCCTCTGACGCTAATCTTTAAAGATAAGAGAATAAGAGACTTTTTGATACAAAATGAAAGATTTAAACTAAGTGTGTATTAAAAAATATTTGAGAGACTTTTTGATATTTAATCCTTATTTTTCTGGGTATCGGAAAATTTCTAAAAAACGAATCCGTTTTGAATTGCCTCCAGATATCCAGGGGCGGAGCCGGGGGGTGGCTTGGGGGGTCCCAGCCCGCCCCCCCTCCCCCCCCAAAAAATAGTAGTGTTAATTTAAAAAAATATACTATTAAAATATAAATTCAACGCACCCCTAATAGGACTTTTGGTGATTTTTCTCAAAATAATTTAAATAACCTCAAAAAAATTCGGCTCAAGAGCTTCCACCCCAAACCTCCAAAAATCACCCTTAAAGTTGCCCGTTCGGTCGCGAAATCCTGACTCTGCCACTGCAAATATCAAATTCACAAATCAAATTTTATACATCGCTCCAATGTGTTCCATCCAGCTGATAGCTGGTCCCAAGGCTAGAACTGTCGATTCCTTGGATTATGTAAAACCTTGGGGGATAATCTCTCTCAATTAGTTTCTACTGTTGAGAGAGAAATGAAAAATGGTTTAATTACATCATTTAAATAAATTAGGGTATATCTGATTCTATATTCAAAAAATTTGATTAAAATATTGTTTTTAAATACAATTTTAAATTCAGTTTTTTGTAATTCTAAATATTGGTGTGCATTTGGTAAATTTGTTTTTAATACAGTTTTTTGAAAATTTGACAAAATTGACAAATATGTATATTTATATTATACATATATGTGTGTGTGTAAACATACATAAAACTTATATACATACTTGAATATATACATACATTTATACCTACATACATAAATACATATATTATAAACGCATCAATATATCATATATTTTTATGTATATTTAATTACGCATGTTGGGTAGTTTAACTCTCTCTCTCTCTCTCTCTCTCTCTATATATATATATATATATATATATATATATATATATATATATATATAATGTTCTTGTGCGGACTAGTCCGTATTTTAAGAATGCAGACCGGACACTTGTCATTTAACGGTTCCCCTAGGAATTATCCCCTAAATTATAGGCACCATCTCTATCTTTTCTTGGCTCACCGCCAGGTGACACATGTCCGATCTGCATTCTTAAAATGCGGACTAGTACGCACAAGAGCAGGACTGTATATATATATATATATATATATATCTATTGATAATATTATTTAACATATGAATTTTAATATATTATATCATTTAATGCAATATATATACGTAATTTTATATACATGTACATATATATTTTTTATTTATAAAAATTACAAATATATTAATGTACTATATATGTATATTATATATTAAGATAAAATGCATAAAAATATTAAAAATGATTAATTCTGAGTTGAAATATAAAAAATAAAAGTTATAAAATACCTTTTTTCTGTTTTCTAAAAAAATTGATTATAATATAAAAATATTATAATTCAATATTAAAAATAGATATGTCAAATATAAATTTGTATGAAAATTATATTTAAATACAAAAAATAAAATTATAATAGCAAACCAAAACGTGTTTCTGCCGTCTCAAGTTCTCGGCCACATAAACTAAATTATTCGCTATATATGCTACGAACCGTTCGTCCCCCTCCCGCTTTTTTGTACAAAAGTTGGTAAAAGTTAGGTTGTTTGGAGTGACAATGATGACAAAAGGACAGACACCTTTGGGAGGGTGGTCAGCCTGGTAAACTCTTTGGGGATTCCATCCCCACTAATTTTCTGGATCTAGTTTGCGACCTTACATATACCGTCCTATCAGGGGAGAAAATGGTTTGGTTCTATGATGTTCATGATTTCAGTTCATGATTTCATCACATGTTATTGTCCTTACATAAAGCACTTTCAAACATTGCTCAACCAAAGGATCGACTTCAGAGTATTATTATTACATATCTTTCATGTTTCATGTTTTATAGAACTAATAATTGCATAAGCTGATTTTAAATTTTTTTTACTATCCCGAAATGTTTGAGTCAGTTTAAAATTGAATTGAAAATCAAATTTAATTAATTTTAAAATTATTTCTGTGATAATTTTATATAACGCTAATATATTTAGAGCTTTTTGTTGGAAAAAAAAAACATTGTTAGAAAAATGATAATTTAAATTTGAAGATCCCCACCAATTTTGGCACTTTAAATTGATAAATGCTTGTTAGTCCAGCGTATCACCCAAACAAAGTCAATTTATTTTTCCACTGCATTCCTTAGAAAACTGTTTAGCTAACGATAAATTAAGTTCTTCATTTCAAATAATCAGAGTTTACAATAATATCAATAAATCCCACATCCAATAAGGCACATGTTATAAGACATAGTTAATTCGAGTAATGCTATGAGTATAAAAAATACTCGCATGTAACCCGCGTGATGCGCAGCCGTTCATATGTAAAATAAAATTAAAATAAATTGTAATAGAGAAAGTACGTAATTATATTGACATGTGAGATAAACGAAAAAATGAAATTAAATCTGTTACAATAAAACAATCACGTAACGCAATTTTTATTGAGAGTAGAAAAAGTTTTGAGCGTGAAATAAAAAAGACAACGTAGTGATTATCGTAATGAGAGAAATTCTTTAGCAATCCATAAGTTTGTAAGTCCTTCATTCCTTGAATCGTAGTTTGTAACTCTTAAATAGTATTTGAATAAAAAAAATACCCAATTCTTTCTTTCTTTTAAATTACAAAACTTAATGTAAAGGAAAGTATATAGCATAATTACATGGGTAAAAAATGTAAAAGAGAAAAAGAGAAACCCACGTCACCACCTTAGATTGTGAGAGATATAAAAAATGAAAACACACAAAATTTTGTGAGAGTTTTCTATAAAAAAAACTAGAAAAGTTAAGATATGGATTCAAATCTCATATCTCAAAGATGATATGTGTATAACCAGAATTTTGTGTGAATTGGGGTGAAAGTTTCGATAGTTGCAGGGGGTTCGGGGGCAGGAGCCCCCGAGGCTATTTTTTCGGGGGTTATTTCGAGTTTTTTCGAGCATTTTTTGGATTGTTTTTACTTTTTTGGACATAATATTCATTTTCAACACTAATTGGAGTGGGATATGATTGAACCTCGCTTCGGATACGGTTGGTGCGTTGTATCCTCTTTTTCGTTTAAAATATTTCTCCATTGATTCCCTATATTTACAAATTAAATTTAATTTCATATAGGTTTTTTTTTGGAGCGGGAGAAAATAGGTTTTTTTTTATTCGGTAAGGGAGAAGAGGGAGTAACATACCTTTAAGTTTTTTTTTTTTTAGTTTATTACAGATTTTTCCCTGAACTTTGAATATAATTTCAAGTAACCTCCAGGTTTAATTTTTTACACAAAAACCCCTAAATTTTTTTTTTTTTTTTTTTAAATGAACTGGGGCGGCCGCCCCACTTCGGCCTGGGGTGGATCCGCCCCTGTGTATAACTGAAATACATACAAAAAATCAAAAACTTTTTGCTTAGTGCCCCAAAAGCAAAATGCCCAATTCTACCTTTTAATCCTAAACAGAGCATGAGCCTTCTATTTAGCATTAGCAATAAAATTTATAAGACCACACTAATTTAATCTTGGGACATATACCAAATAGTCCCTCGGACATTTTTTAATACCCATTTAGTCCAAACTTTTTTATTTTCCCTCAAAAAGTCCTTTGCCACATATTTTGGAGAGGGAGTGTCGCTGGCGCGGACCTCTAAAAATAAGAGGATATTGAGTGTTTGAGTGACTAAATGGATTAAACTAAAAATATGTGTCATTTTTAAAAAATATATATTTATAGTAGGGACTATTTAATAATTGACCCTTTAATCTTTCCATAGACCATATGATTTTTAAATTATGGAGTATTTGTTAAAGTACAAACCTCTCAAGACCAAAAAAAAAATACAAACCTCCCTAATATGGTCATACCCTCGCCAGTCTTCTCTTTGAATTATATATCCCCTAAACGTCAGCCCATCCAGGCGTTCAACCTATATTTAAAACTCAATTAAAAAAAAGTATGTAGTGACATATTACATACACAAATATAAAAAAAAAAAAGGAAAAGAATATAACTTGTTTCCTTCCACTTCTCCCATGTCATGTTTTGAACAGAATATGTAGGACTTTTGTTGAACACGTAGCAAAAAACCCTATAAATTTTTCTCCTTTACCAACAAGCTTCTCACTGATGGTTCTAATTTTCCTCTCTTATACACCATTCTGCAGCAGTTGTGAGTTGCCTCCGAATACCTTGCTTCAAACTATTTTCAACACAATTTTTCACTACGGAGAGTTATAATGGCTCTCCCTCCATCAGTTTCATCATAAAATGTACTAAAAGCTTCTAAATTCTCCTCCAAAAAGTAAACCCCAAAAATCATCAATAAAAGTATCTCTTTTTGCCATTTGGTGCCATGTTGATACACAAATAGAAAAAAAATAGGAAAATATCCCGGAGGCATAGTGTGAGACGGTTATAGAGAGAAAACTTTGTGCGTCAAATTGGGAAAATGATCTAGCTTGATGGTTTTTACTTTTTTGGGTGGCGACTTGTACATATTTTTGGGCGAGGAATTTAATGAGGAGTTCTGAAGGCTGAAGGAACATAGCATATAGAGAGCCAACAGTCTGTGTTGGACGATTTTTACAGATTGAAAGTTAGAGAGTCAAGACTTTTGATTGTTTATGTTGGAAATTAATGTCATGTAATGAAATTAATTATTTAATTTTAATTTTATTAAATTTTGAATATTTTATAATTGTGTTCTTGATAAATATCAGATAATTAATTAGGAATATGATAAATAAAAATATTAAAAAATTTGGGTAAATCTTATCCGTTAATCACATGATGGTTAGTAGCATTAGTGGGAGACTTGGAAAGAGTTCCACCTCTGCTAGGTTTTAGGCCATCTTCCCCTTATAAATAGAGACATCTACACCATCTAGAGTCATCTCAATACACACTATTTCTAAGGAGGGAGAGAAAATCCGAAATCCGTTTTTTCTCATTCCGGACTGTTTAAGAAATGAATTAAAGGAGCATTCGAGTCATTTTAATCCGTTCAACAGCGATGGACAAAGGTCAGTTTTTAAATCGTATTTTTAAGGAATTTTCGATTCTGTGATTGCAAGAAGATAAACATCCTGGATTCATGTCAAAACTGTTTTATTCATGATGTAACCTTACGATTCATATTCAAATTTGTGATTAACAAAATAGTATGATTTAACATGTGGTATCAGAGCTTTCGGTTTATAATCTCATGTTTTCCGTTAATGAAAATTTCTTTATAACATTCTGATTTATGATCTTCTGAAAATCTGGAAATCTAGAATTTTTTTTAATCTGGAAATCTAGAAATTTTGGTATATCTAGAAATCTGGAAAATTTATTTTCTGGAAATCTGAATTTATTTTTTTTTAGCTGGAAATTTTGGTAAATCTGGAAATTTGGAAATTTTATTTTCTGGAGATCTGAAAATTTTGATAAATCTGGTAATCATGCATATGATAATACGAATTTATGTCATGTATGATATTAAGAACCATATTGTTATATACAGTCCTTATCCTATAATAACTCTCCCATAATTGTTCAACCCCTCTTCGTGTTATTAAGAACCCTAATGTGTCGTTAACGTGATTTTATTGTTTCAAGTTGTGTAAGCGTTCTGGAAAACACTTTTATTAATCATGATAAGAAAACGAAACTGTTTTTAAGATTAATTATGTGAAAACTGCGATTTGATGCAAAACAGATTTCGAAAGAATTTTTTTTTTTTGGCGCACTGAATAGTGTTTTTTGAAATTTTTGGTGTCCAATTGACTTGAAACTTAGTAGGTTGACTGGAAACGAGCCAACGATCGAATTTCACTGCCTTTGGCTGTGACGTAATATGTTTTTCGGCAATCCGAGTCAGTTAAGGCCCTCAAAACCTCGTTTTTGCCATTTTAGGAAAGAATCTCGAGGCTATAACTCTTTACAGAAAATTGATATTGACGTTCCGCAAAAATTTTTGGTTTTCTGGCATGTTTTACTTAAATTCTATGGTGAAAAATCATTTTTGCTATTTTTGGCAAAATTCATGTATTACGTGTTTTTATACCTGAGCAATTATGTTTTTGAGGCATTCGAGCTACTATTGGTATCTTTGTAATTACTGATAAATTACATATTATAGTTAATATTAATGCATGATTAATTATATTTACGTTAAGACATGTAAACAATTATTCATTTGAGTTAAGTCAAAGGCCAAACACAGGCTGAGACTGCATGTACGAATAATATACTTACATTCATTAAAGACTTATTCTAATGTTAATTATAAAATTGGATTGAGGCGCAACACATGCTAATATCTGAATTAAACAACATTAGAACTAGTTTTGTAAAAACAGAATAGTTGACATTAAGTCCATTGATCATGGTATTAAATAAATTAGGCAACAAACACAGATGCCAAAATTATGGGACCATGATAAATGAATTATAGGGTAATATATCTTTACAATCTGAATATTATGTGATGATTAACACAGATTCCGTGATGTTCAGAATGTAGATGAAATATGCCAAAATTTTAGTCAACAATTCAATATTCGACCCTTGCAATTTTTGTTGTGTGTGAAAATTTAATCTGTGAACATTGTTATTAATTGCAGTTCCCCTTAACTTGTATTCGCAAGCTCAGTCCTATTCCAAATTTGATGGAACTAATTTTTCTGAATGGAATGAGCAAATTGAGTTCAGCCTAGGGGTTCTTGACCTGAACATGGCAATTATGTGTGATGAACCCGCTGTTATTACTGATATCAGTAGCGAGGATGAAATTGCTGTCCATGAAGCATGGTCTCGATCCAATAGGTTGGCCCTAATGTTTATGTGAATGTGTGTTGCTACTAATATTAAGACCTCCCTACCTGAAACTAAGAAAGCGAAAGAGTATTTGAACAACATTAAGGAATGCTTTCGCACTGCCGATAAATCCCTTGCTGGTAAACTGATGGCTGACCTGACCACAATGAGGTTCGATGGTACTCGAACCATGAATGAGCACATTATAGAAATGACCAATCTGGCTGCTAGACTTAGAGTTTTGGGCATGACAGTGGACGAGTCTTTTCTCGTCCAGTTCGTCCTAAACTCCATACCTCCTGAGTATGGGCATTTCCAAATCAATTACAACACTATAAAAGATAAGTGGAATGTAAATGATTTGCAAAGCATGTTGGTACAAGAGGAAGGAAGGCTTAAGCAACAGAATGGCCATGTGACTAAGGGACAGGTGGCAAATCTTACAGTCAAAGGAGCTGGTTTTAAGAAGAAGTTCAGCAAGGGCATTAAGAAAGGTCCTGGGCCGTCTCATCAAGCTGAACCATCAACTGCTGCTGTGAAGAAGGAAAAGAACGACAAGTGTCACTTCTGTAAAAAGAAGGGCCATTTCCAGAGGCATTGGTTTGAGAAAAAGGGTAAACCCTTTATTTATGTTTGTTTCGAATCAAACTTTATTAATGTTCCTTCTAACACTTGGTGGATTGATTCTGGTTCTATGTGTCATGTTTCTAATTCGATGCAGGGCTTCATTTCGATCCGCAAAATAAATCCAAATGAGCATTTTCTCTACATGGGCAATAAGGCAAAGACTAAAATAGAAGCTATTGGAGTCTTTCTCCTGATTTTAAGCATTGGATTTATTTTAGATTTGGAAGAAACCTTTTATGTTCCCTCAATTTCTAGGAATTTAATTTATGTTTCTAAACTCGCTTTAGATGGTTTTGCAATTGAATTTAAGAACAATGGTTTTGGTTTGATTAAAAATTCTAATAATGTTGGTTTTGGATTTTTATTAGATGGTTTATATCGATTAAATCTTGAAAAGAATTTTTCTGAAACCCTTGTGACCCTGCATCCTAATGTTGGTACGAAACGTACACTTGATGATAAAAAATATGCTTATTTGTGGAATAAAAGATTAGGGCACATATCCAGGCCGAGAATTGAAAGGCTCATTAAAGATGGAATACTCCATAACCTGGATTGGGCCAATTATGATGTATGTGTGGACTGTATTAAAGGAAAACAGACCAAACATACAAATAAAGGAGCCACAAGAAGCACCCAGCTACTTGAAATAATACATACAGACATATGTGGACCTTTTGATATTCCATCCATTGGTGGAAAGAAATACTTCATCACCTTTATAGATGATTTTTCATGATATTGCATTTTGTACATGTTGCATGATACTCAGTCTGTGAACGTCGTTGAAATATACATTAATGAGGTTGAGAGGCAACTAGGCAAAAAGGTGAAAATTATTAGGTCTGACAGAGGTGGTGAATATTATGGTAGATATGATGAGTCGGGGCAACGCCCAGGCCCATTTGCTAAACTCCTTGAGAAATTAGGTATTTGCGCCCAATACACAATGCCAGGATCACCTTGGCAGAATGGTGTAGCTGAAAGGCGTAATCGTACCCTTATAGAAATGGTTAGGAGTATGATAAGTAGGACACAATTGCCTACATTTTTGTGGACACATGCATTAAGGACCGCTGTACACATCTTAAATAGGGTTCCTAGTAAGTCAGTTTCAAAACCCCCTTTTGAACTGTGGAAAGGATGGAAACCCAATTTAAGTTATTTACGTGTGTGGGGCTGCCCAGCGGAAGCTAGAATCTATAACCCTCATGAAAAGAAATTAGATCCTCGGACATTATCTTGTCATTTCATCGGGTATCCAAAAAAGTCGAAGGGATATAGATTCTACTGTCCAAATCATACAACTAGAATCATAGAAACTGGAAATGCTAAATTCATTGAAGAAGGTGAAGTAAGTGGGAGTATAAAAGAGAGGGAGGTAATCATTCAAAAAGTCAAGGTACAAATTCCTATACCCAAAGTTCATAACATACCTGTTGTTCCTAATGCAGTTATTGCACCGGTCATTGACCCAATCAATAACAATGAACAACAAGTGAATGATCAACCAACTGAACATCCACATAATGAGATTGTAACCGATGAAACCTTTGAAGCACCACAGGAAGTGCCATTAAGAAGATCTCAAAGAGAAAGGAGATCGTCAATTCCGGATGATTATGTGGTATACCTTCAAGAGACCGAATTTAACATAGGGGATATTAATGATCCAGATTCTTATGAAAAGGCTGTAAACAGTGATGATTCAGATAAATGGGTTAATGCCATGAATGAAGAAATAAAATCTATGAATGACAATAAAGTTTGGGAGTTGGTCGAATTGCCAGAAGGACAAAAACGAGTTGGGTGCAAGTGGATCTTTAAGACCAAACTTAACTCACAAGGCAATATCGAACGACATAAAGCTAGACTTGTTGCCAAAGGTTTTAATCAACGAGAAGGCATTGATTATAATGAGACCTTCTCTCCAGTTTCAAAGAAGAACTCACTAAGAATCATATTAGCGTTGGTGGCTCATTATGATTTGGAGTTACACCAAATGGACGTAAAAATAGCTTTTTTAAATGGGAGTTTAGTAGAAGAAGTCTACATGGCACAGCCACAAGGCTTCATAAAGGAAGGAAAAGAAAACATGGTCTGTATGTTAAAGAAGTCAATATATGGTCTAAAGCAAGCTTCTCGTCAATGGTACATTAAGTTTCACGATACCATTACATCCTTTGGGTTTAAGGAAAACAGTGTTGATTGGTGTATATACCTGAAGATCAGTGGGAGTAAGTTTTTGTTTTTAGTACTATATGTCGATGACTTACTTATCGCTAGCAGTGATCTTAGTTTATTAAGTGAAACCAAGAAGTACCTTTCTAAAAACTTTGAAATGAAAGATTTAGGTGAGGCATCCTTCGTGATCGGGATAGAAATATCTCGGGATAGATCACGAGGAACGTTGGGACTGTCTCAGAATGCTTACATTAACAAAGTTTTAGAAAGATTTAGCTTGCAAAGTTGCAATTCCGTTAATGTTCCACTTCAGAAAGGGGATAAGTTCATCTTAAGTCAATGCCCTGGAAGTGAGTTAGAAAGGGAGCACATGAAAGGCATGCCTTATGCTTCGCTCGTGGGGAGCTTGTTGTATGCACTAGTTTGCACTAGACCGGACATTAGTTTTGCCGTTGGAATGCTAGGCAGATATCAAAGTAATCCGAGGATTTACCATTGGAAAGCTGCAAAGAAAGTGATGAGGTACCTGCAAGGGACCAAGGATTACATGCTCACATATCGGAAGACTGATCACCTTGAGGTGATTGGTTATTCAGACTCTGATTTTGGGGGATGCCTTTACCGTAGGAAGAGCACTTCGGGTTATGTCTTCCTTATGGCTGGAGGAGCCGTTTCATGGAAAAGTTCTAAGCAAAGTGTCATTGCATCATCTACTATGGAGGCTGAATACGTAGCTTGCTTCGAAGCTACAAATCATGGATTATGACTGCGAAACTTTATTTCAGGACTTAGAATTATGGAGTCAATATCTAAGCCGCTGAAAATTCACTGTGATAATGTCGCAGCAGTCTTCTTCTCGAAGAACGATAGGTATACTAAGGTTGATAAGCATATTGAGATGAAATACCTATCAGTTAAAGAAGAAGTTCAGAAACAAAGAGTGTCAATTGATCACATCAGTACGCGTGATAACATAGAAGATCCTCTTACGAAAGGACTATCTCCGAAGACCTTTATGGAACATGTCAAAAAGATGGATCTCGATTAGTTAGACCATGATTGCTATTTTGGCTTAGTTGTTTGACACCATTACTTGAATTCAATAAAAGTGTTTCTGATTTTTATTATTTCTGTCTTTTGAAAAAGCATGCATATAATTATGAATTATTGTTGACAGAAATAGTCCTTATTGAAAAGGACATTATGAGGCCATTATGATACCCAATATTAAAGGCTCAGTTGAATGAAACATTGGTGTTGTGGTACATGGAAGGAACCATGCTCTTGAATAGCATGGAACCGCCATGACTCGCATCCGTGAATCATTTGATTTAGCAAACTGAATTTATCAATAATTGTGCACCTTATGATACCTAATTTAATTATACGAATTATTAAGACCAAGTGGGAGACTGTTGGAAATTAATGTCAAGTAATGAAATTAATTATTTAATTTTAATTTTATTAAATTCCGAATTTCCCATAATTGTGGTCTTGATAAATATCAGATAATTAATTAGGAATGTGATAAATAAAGATATTAAAAGAGTTGGGTAAACCTTATCCGTTAGTCGCATGATGGTTAGTGGCATTAGTGGGAGACTTGGAAAGAGTCCCACCTCTGCTAGGTTTTAGTCCATCTTCCCCTTATAAATAGAGACCTCTACACCATCTAGAGTCATCTCAATACACACTATTTCTAAGGAGGGAGAGAAAATCCGAAATCCGTTTTTTCTCATTCCGGACTGTTTAAGAAAGGAATTAAAGGAGCATTCGAGTCATTTTAATCCGTTCAACAGCGATGGACAAAGGTCAGTTTTTAAATCGTATTTTTAAGGAATTTTCGATTCTGTGATTGCATTAAGATAAACATACTTGATTCATGTCAAAACTGTTTTATTCATGATGTAACCTTACGATTCATATTCGAATTTGTGATTAACAAAACAGTATGATTTAACATGTTTGGGTTGGACGATTGGTGGAATTCATGGGAATTTATTAAAATAGAACATGAGTTTATTTTGTAACATTAATGCATATTAATATCTCTAATACTATTTTATTATAAGTATAATATAGATTTATCAAAGTGCATTAAATGCTTATACTTTGTGTCGGCCACACCGCTAACAGTTAATGCACTTTGGAACTGTTGTGGGTATACATCATTTTCCTAGTCCCATAATGCTAAAAGGGTGGTGTCTTAAATAATCATTATAGTTCGAATTCAAATTACTTCAATGTCTAGTATTAAATATTGATATGATCTACTCGTTAGGGTCTACGGAATCTTAAACTAATGTCGCTTATTATTATTATTATTATTATTATTATTATTATTATTATTATTATTATTATTATTATTATTATTATTATTATTATTATTATTATTGAGAAAGGGGTGCAACACCCTTATCGTCCCACCAAATATATTGATGAGAAATGTAAGACATTACAAAAGAAAGGGGAAAACAATGCAACCCTAATGGAGGCACAATTAAGCCGTGGTGGTTTACTTTATGATTTGATTTATTATTGTTTAGGGTTTGATTTTATTATATTTGATTTGATTTGATTTGGTTTGGTTTGGTTTGGTTTGGTTTGGTTTGGTTTCTATATAAGGTTTTGCAACTGGTGGTGGATTACTAATTTGGAATCATTTTTGGATTGAGATTGCTATAGTGATTGTCTCTATGGAGACATTTATGCTAATACTTTCTAAATTGTTTTTCTGATAAAATGTTTTTCGAATTACAACTTATTGTATGTGTAAATAATAAATACTATGACATTATCTTGTTTCAACTATAAGAAATAATATAAAAGAACACGTGAAAATGTTTTAGATGGTGTGGTACCTCCAATAGGAAACATTGAGGTTCAAACAAAATCTATATTAAAAAGGTCAAAATCACATTCAAGTTGTCTTATAAAATCTTCCTTCTAATCTGAGTTTAAGACCTAACATTTCAGAGTATGACGCAGACAATCAAGATGAAATTCTATGAACATATTTGAAAATGGCCCCTTGTCAACCCTCAATCACTACACCAAATGTAAAAAAATTTCACGATCCACGCCTGTGACCAACACCTTTGGTTATGGTCCTGGACCATGACAATTTTTAGGGTCACCATTTCGGGGGTTACGGTAAAAAACCATGACCATATCGAAGAGTCATGGTCACATTATTAACCTAAAATTGGGGACATAGTCACGATCCATGACCGTGATCATAACTTTGACCAGCTTTTAATTGGCACAGTCATGAACCACGATCCCATGCTATGAAAATATATCCGTTGGTCATGGTTCATGTAACACACCATATTTTCGGTGCATAATTTAAATTGTGATATTTGTTATATTTTCTTGATGTGGCATGTGACATCACTATTTATATTTTATATGTGTTGTAGAATTAATATTTGAAATCAAATTTAATATACGGTAATACATAAATTAAATATTGGGAGGCAAATTAGTATTATGGGCGACTATAGAATGGTCCGGGACTAGGAGTCGGGAGTTTCTTTGTTTTAATAATTCCCTCAGTGTCGAGTCCCACCGATGATTGAGTAGTTCCTTATAGTGACGTGTCGCGCTTATCTGACTAATGAATACATAATTGATGTTTGGATTCGTACTGTGACACCCCATAGTTTTTAATAACTAGGTTGATCAAGTCTATTTATTAATTATTATAGTTTGTCAAAATAATTTAATTATCATTATCAACATGAGATAAGAGTCAAAGAAAAACCAACAACTAAATAGTAAACAGGGTGATAAACAATCAAGGTGCTAAACAATTAGTCCTGTCCTATTAGGGTCAAGCTAAGGCTAGAAAAAAAATAAAAAGAATAAAACTTACCATAATTATAACCTTTTTAATGTGATTTAGATAAAAAATGTGTTGGGATGATTTATACATTAAAACTATTTGTTTCGTTAAACTTTATTTTTCATTAAGAGCTTTATACCTACTTTGTACCTTAATTGACTTATTAACAACATGGTGATAGACTTTTCATGATGCTTAAAAACTCTTTATAGCATTTTTAGGATTTATAATGGGGTATGATACTTTAGGACAAATTATACAAAAGGCATGAATGAAAGTAGGAAATCTATAATCATTTACACCTAATGTGGCAATATGCAAGTAAAAAGAAGTTAACAACAATCACAAATAGCGTAGCTACACAATAATTAACATGTGTGTAGTTCAATGCCAAGTAATCTGTAATATCCCATCCCAAATATTTAATTAAATTATATAGATTATATAAAAAGGAGAAATTAATTATGAAAAAAAGAAGATTATTGGATTAGGGATTGTACATATATGGGTTATAGAATTCTCAACTACAAATACTATATAGGCATCTTCTTAGATTTCAGAAGCTTTTAAGGGGAAAATGGAGAAACCTGAGTGTTGGTCTTTCGAACGACAACGACTGTCATTCGAACGAGAAGGAATATCGTTTGAACGATTAGAACATGTCATTCGAACGACGTCTGTCATTCCAGATCCCCCAGTGTGTTTTCTAATTGTGAGCTTTAGGATCAAAACCTCCTGTCAGCGCTTGGGCCTGATTACCTGAACATAAAAATGGTAGAAACATTTGGTTTTTGTCTTGTGTACAAAATAAGGATGCACGACGTTTATAAACCTACGTGGCAGACTACCCAAATTGTTGTCATCGTGGGAACTGTTGTAAAAAATGCGCTACGACAGAATAATGCGACTTTTCAAATAAGTCCAATTTTAATTAAACCCAAATTTTAGATAAATCCTAACACATGTATCTAGGTGATTTGATAACATAAAACCAATAAGAATGAAAAGGAAACCAATATCAGAAAAAATCCTCGAAGGGAAAAACCTTTTATTTCATTATAATTTTAAATCGCAACTTACACGGTTACAATGAAATAGATTTTGACACACGAATACCTGTCGGCATTGTCAGTGTCGTCAGCAATAGATCCACGCATAGCGAACCTACAAGAACTGCAGTCCTATCTTCAACCTAGGAATACCGCAGCACTCCCTAATGACATGCAGTCAATCATCCCAGTACCTCCCTCAAGTGGTTCCTATTTTAAGTAGTAGGTTATCCTCCCTACAATATCAAACTTGAACAAGATGTATGTTATTGGGTTCCAAAATAATTCACCACAACATATGGAATTTTTGTGAATTGAAAACAAAGAAGAAGCCAAAAGCGATATACTGATTTCGCAGTGTTTGCAAAATGAAAAATGAGAAATACTTCTTATAAAAAACGGAGTTGGAGAGTCCTTTAAATAGAAGACTGTAAGGCAGCATGTCACTAAAATGAGATAGCATGTCGTTTGAGCGAGATGCAGTGTCGTTTAAACGACAGCAGCACTTTGCACGATATACTATGTCCTTTGAACGACATACGGTGTCGTTCGAACGAGAACAGTAAAATCCAATATTTTTTCTTTTTTTTTCTCGTTAAATGCACCGCCTCAAAAACTCACAAAAAATATTTTTAAGAGAAAAATATTTACTGACTTCGTTCCAACACTTAAAAATTATTTTATTAAAAATAATCCCAATACTCTAAGTGAAATGTAAAGAAATAAAAACATAAACTGTACCAAATTTATCTTGTAGAGGCTTCTTTGACGAAAAACTTTGATATTCGGATCCGTTTTGATACTTGAATGATCTGGAATAAATCTTCGACGATTGTAGCGGTATACGACATACTCAGTTGATAACGGACATTTATAAATTTTGTCCTTACAAATTCCCCCCTATGTCTATGTCGGTACAAAATAAAAACAATCCAAATTATGAACTCAAAATGCCTATACAAATCTAATACCCTCCTATGAACCCAAAAGTGAAAAGGTACTTGAAATGTAAGTCTTTAATCGTTTCTTCAAAAAATCTTCATCAATCTTCAAATATCAAATCTTTTCTCATTAGGATGTGCAATATAATGATCTTCACTTTTGTATCTACACACATGAGATGAAGCAAATACATTGTGACGCATCGAGTTTGAAATGATATAAGAATAAATCAATATAATCAATATAGCCAAATCTCCCACATAATGCAAACTCCCTCATAATTCGTTCTCCCCCTTTTTATTTGTCCGAAATAGAAAAACAAAAGAATAAACAATCAAAAGATGGAGTGTTATGACAAACAACACAAATATGGATCAAACTACGTGCATGTAGAGGAAATACTCAAAAGATCCACAGATGTTTTTTTATTTTTCAATTTTTTCAAACAATTTTTTTTATAAAAATCACACCGTGAATAACATTAAAACAACTAAATCGTAGTTATGGAATGAATGGGTGTGAACAAATTCAAATAGGTAATAAAACTCAATCAAGCATATGTGCATGATGCATAAGTATACTTCTATCGATTGAACATAAAAAATATCCTTATGTGTAAAATTGTTGAATTTAGATAATATCGACTAAATCAAATCAACAAATCAAAGCCTAAGTGATTTTCATACCAATAACGTCCAAAACTATTTAATGTCGTTTCGAAAACTTTTCGAAGGACGTGCAAATCTATTGATTACTTTCTAACCAAACTCCCTTATTAAAATATTGCAATTTTTTATATCTAATGAGGTTCTTAATTCTCAACTTGGAGAAAACCTATTGGCCCAAATTTATGGCCTATATCATCTTTTATTGCCTTAATTTTTTTATTCTGGATCTTTTCAAACAGTGGCTCTCACGTAGAGTCAATTTTACACTATCGTATCCCTTTCATATGTCATTCATCATTTTTTCAAATTTATATTCAAATTCCTCACGGGCAATGGTTTTTACATGCAATACTTTTATTGCTCTCATATTATTGCACTTGGTTCGTTTTAAGGACATGATTGAGATGAAAATACTCGACCAACATGTGATAGACAAGTACAATAATGAAATAAATCCGTGCATGTGTGCATTAAAGGTAATAATGAGTCAAACATGTAAGAAGTATCAACTAATAACATCTCAATGACTCCAAACATTGTAAAGCACATGGATGACGTGATATATTGTTTCAAAATGCTATCAAATTGTCACATGGAGAAGTTGAATGAAATTATGACTCGGTCATCCTAAGTGTCCATTCATATATGGTGTAAAATAAAATACAAAACTCTTTTTGTCTTTTTCAAACAAAATGAAAATCATTTTGTATTTTTTTCAAAAATTTTTAAAAACAAAACCATAAATACAAATATGGCACACACTAGCAATATGCATAATATCGACATGAGCAACATCTTATTCTAGCAAATAATAAATCACACAAAGAATAATCAATATAAGCAGGTGTGATTAAACGAGTGATGCAGTATTAGCAATTAAGAATAAATGCCAAAAGTGACAAAAAGTTGAAATAAAAAATCATCAAAACCATCAAAAACCATTTAAAAAAAACATTTTCAAATCGGTTTTGAAAAATCAGGATCACGACACAATAACTTAGTGCAAAAGGCTCTGATACTAATTTGTAAAAAATACGCTACTATGGAATAGCGCGACTTCTCAAAAAAATATAATTTTAATTAAATCCAAATTTTAGATAAACCCTAACACATGCATTAAGGTGATTTGATAAAATAAAATCATTAAGCATGCAATGGAAACCAATATCAGGAAAAATCCACGAAAGGGCAAAACCTTTTATTTTATTATAATTGTAAATCGCAACTTACACAGTTACAGCAAAATAGATTTTGGCACATGAATACTAGTAGGCGTCGGTCAATGCCATCAGTAATAGATCCACGCGCAGTAAACCTACAAGAACCGCAGTCCTATCTTCAACTCAGGAATACCACAACACTCCCTAATGATACACAATCAATCATCTCAGTACCTCCATCAACTGGTACCTATTTTCAGCAATCGGTTATCCTTCATATAAGAGAAAACTTGAACAAGATGTAGGTTCTTGGGTTCCAACACAATTCACCATAGCATGTGGAATTTTTGTGAATTGAAAATAAAGAATAAGCCAAAATTGTTCTACTGATTTCGTAGTGTTTGCAGAATGAAAAACGAGAAAGACTTTTTATGAAAAAAGGAGTTGGAGAGTCCTTTAAATAGAAGACTTGAAGGCGACAAGTCGCTCAAATTAGATAGCATATCGTTTGAACGAGATGCAGTGTCATTTGAATGGAATGATCACTTCGTGCGACATATTATGTTGTATGAACGACATACGGTGTCGTTCGAATGAGAAAAGTAAAATCTAATATTTTTTTCTTTTTTTTTCTTGTTAAATCCAATACTTTAAGTGAAATGTAAACGGATAAAAAGACAACCTTTAACAAATTTATATTGCGGAGGCTTCTTTGATGAAGAACTTTGATATTCAGATCCGTCTTGATGCTTGAATGATCTTGAATAAATCTTCGATGGTTGTAGCGGTATACGACATAATCAATTGATAACAGACATATATAAATTATGTCCTTACAACTGTGGATCAACTTGGATAGTTTAGATTGGAAATATGAAGGATGTTAAAAGCTTATAGGGTCTGGAAGTCTTATAAGAGAGAGGCAAGGATTGGGGGAAAACACAAAAAGGGGGTATTCTTATTTCTCTCACTATGGAGCTCATAGCTCCCTCTCAAATTCCACAGCATTTCATCGATATGGGGTTCTAACCCACTACACTCACGCCCTAAAATAACCATTCTCCCCTACTGTTATTTTGGAGCTACGAAATATATATGAGGATAGTTGTTGAGGGATTTAAATAAGATGCAGAGGGGATTTGTTGGAGGTTCTGAAAAGGGTTTTTAGGGGGTATTCTTAGAGTACTTGGAGGTTGTATGGTGGAGGGGGGCAGTCACCCATCTTCACGACCATCACTACTTTGAAGTCATTTGATGTGGGATTCACTAACCTTAGTTTAGGTTTATTGATGAGCATAATTTTAGTGTGTTATTGGAACATATTAGGCTAAATATATATAGATTTATGATAAGTTTGCATTAATAGAGTTGTTGGGTGATTTCTATGGTTTCATAGGATATAAACAAATGTTTTAAAAAGGTTTAGAACTAAATATAATTTCAGAATACTACATTAGACCATTTGAGTATGAAGGTATGTAACCAAGTCTTATTTGTGTGGTTTCAAGTAAACTGAAAATAGTGGACATTTTTATGGAATAAAAATGTAAGAAAATATCAGTTTTGTTTATTTTTTTTAGTAAAAGAATTAATGGACATTTTTATGGGACATAAATGTAAGAAAATGCTATCTTAGTGTGTTTATGATAAAAAGTAATAATGAACATTTTTATGGAATAAAATTGTGAGAAATATTATTGTATTCCTAGCAAAAGGAAACAATGGATATTTAATGGAATGAAATATGGAATTCCATTAGTATTCTCAAAATATTTATGAAATAAGTATTTCCAAGTTTTTAGAATGAAATTTATGTTTAACCCATTTAAATAGGATTTTAGAATTTTAAAGTCCACTTTCTCATGCATATAAACTTGTACTATTTTGTAAATAAATATATGGACAAGTTTAAAGAGAGTCTTGTCGGGTTTAAACGTGAAATAAGACAAATGAAAATTTTGGTCATGAAGAATGTGTAAAAATGGGAGATTAATATCTAAAGGTGCTATTTTATATATTTAAGGTGTAAAAGTGTCAAAAGTGTGATATTAAACCAATGTTAAAATGGCTATAGTGTTCTACATGTTAAGTAGGAAACTTACTAACCATTTCGAGAGATGATACTTATTAAAGGACTAAGTTTGACAAACAAAGGGTAAATTGGTAATTTACTTAAAGTGAAACATTTTGATGGAATAAAATTGTTAAAGAATGTCTTTACACTAATATGTGTGAAAATGAATTAAGTCCTAAAGCGTGAGTGATTTTAATATAAATCATGTATGTGTGGATAATGGGTTTAAAGAATAAAAGAAATAATTTTCCAAGCGTTAATGGATAAACAGACGGTTGAGTCCGGGTTTTGGTTCGACCGAATAAAAGCAAGAAATGGAATAATGTGGACATGTGTAAAATGTTAAATACATTAATGAAAACTCAGATGCAACAGGGAAATAATCAAGAAGGGCCCGGAGCCCTTGGGTGAAAAGATCTAAATCACTAGCCAGAGCATATGGTGTACATAGCAATCGGTGTGGTGCCTGTGTAAGTATGCGAAAAATGAAGATTTCGTGAAAATATAAAAGGGAAAAAGGAACATGTTAAGAAATGGGTTGTGTGGTAAAACATGTAAATACAAGCTAACTTGAATGAATGAAGTAAATATTTCGATAAAGGTGAAATGGACAAGTAAATGTGTGAATCTATTAATGTCCATAAGTTATGGAAAAAAGGTTAAAGTGAAGTGAGTAAATGAGTGACTAAGCAACAAAGTTGTATAAGTATGCATTGATAAAGGTCTTCAATGACAAATGAGTATTTTCAAACATGATGAGTGCGTGTGTTGAAATGGTGATTTTCAATGAAATACTAAAGCATACTTTTCATGGAATAGAAAAGGGTGATTCTAGTAGGGGAATGTGTTCGGTTAACTCACGTATAGTGGCTTTAAGTGTTGACCGGGTGTGTTAAGTAAAATGAGAAATACTAAGTATGAATAAGGAAAGTCTTTACAAGATTAAGGTAATTTAATCTGGATAAGTAAGGTTTTCAAAAGTAAAGCGGTTAATGCATCGGAATATGTATTTTTCATAGGTATGTACATATATATGTAGATACATATATATTTTCGCATGCATGTGATTGTAGCGCGTGAGTATTACTTTCTGCCATTCATTTCTATACTACTTTGTATATTCCCACCGGGCATAGGATCACACGTCGCTTTGTTATGGGAGGTTGGGTGTGGGTTAGTCGAGGGATTCATATAGGTAATTGTACTTTATTTCTTTTACGTTAGTAGCTCTATTTTTACTTAAATTCGGGATGCTCCCCATGGGTCCCACATGTTGTTTATCTTGAAACTGGGATTGCTTGCTAAACAAGTGAAATATTAACTAAAATAAAACTGAACTAGCAACATTATATAAGTTCATTCATTGCACCTCACACATAACGCTCGAGATGGACCGAGTTGACTCACGGGTAAGTCATAAAATCCGAGTTGTGTTGTTACAAATGGTATCAGAGCTCTAGCTTCAAGTTTCCTTTCGGATGTGACATGGTGAGGTCGGTATTGGATCTTCGACATCGTTGTGGTCAGGCCGATCATGCTAGTTTGATGATGGTTTAGTTCATGTCCTCAACGGTAAAGACTAAGAGGTTAGCACGACAAGTTAGATTAGTGCCAAGTGGCACACGATTAAATTGATAGTTATTAATCGCTTTCGCATTTGAGATTAGAATTGTAATAATTTACGAGTGTCTATGTAAAATAATTGGTGGTAAAATCGTGGTTCGTAGTGTGAGGTGTATGTATTCCAACCTTTGTTGACACAGAGTCTTTGGAGATGTTGATAGAATGAGATGACTCCCATTAGGCAAGTGGCTCCAAATTGGGTATAATAAATGATAGAGATTAATGGTTAGAGTGTCATAACTATGTAATGGGAAATCATCATTCTAAATTCTATGAGGCCATAGGTGAGACACATATGAGGGTCAATATCGATGTTATAATTAGGAAAATTCGATCCTTGGTGTAATACCATAATTGATGGTAAATTCGATTAGCATATAAAATTTGTGTGGGCAAACGCTAGAGGATAAGTTAATCTTAACTGATGGAATGCTGCCTTGATGGGTGAAGCACCTTAGTGGTTGTCAATCGATAAATATACCTTAGGAAGCGTGATTAGAGTTACGGGACATTTATGGCAAAGGAGTGGAGCCTTAGTGGTAGTAGTAACATCGTGTGGTGTCCGTCATGACTTATATGACAAGCTTGTGAATTTCCTTATCAAAATTAAGTGACTGAGATATATGTTTATAAGTATTGGTTCCATGGTGGGTGATATACCAAGTATAGCCCCGTCCTAGGACGTAGACCTCTTAGCCAAGGCCGACCGTTGCCAACTCATATAGCACACGGACTTATGACTCAATCGTAGACCCAGTTTGAGCTGACCCGTCCTCGACCGATGTCTCCTCACATGTTACCTCTGCCTCGTCTCAGAGGGTTAATTATCATGCCCAACATCTTCGTCCTCGACATTCACCTGGATGACGAGGGCAGGAAGAGACAGCTTAACATGACAAGTTTCATTCTATTAGTGGACCCTCGCTTGAGAACTTGGCCTCGACTTGGTCTGGACAGCCAACGGCTAAACAGATGGCAGAGCGAGTGGATTGGGGAATATATGGGAAAATGCGCATAGGAAATATATCCCATATGGACCAAACCATTGTAAAAATATCACCCTCGCATGTGAGGGAATATTTGATCAACATGACCTACATGTGACAGTGATAGATGGTTCAACCTCATTGGCTAAGAACATTCCACACGTGCTTATTACATGCTTGTGGGGTACATTACACCCCCCAAACACTATATATACTTGTCTTCTACATCTTTGTAAGGACATGGACCCGAAACCCTATTGAAACCCTGTGAAATTATAGCATAGAGAGAGAAAGCTAAGTGATTTATATCCAAAGGCCATTTGAGCCCTTCTCAGTGGAATTCTCTCTCTCTCTCTCTCTCTCTCTCTCTCTCTCTCACACACACACACACACACACACATACACACACAGTGGAGTAGGCCTAGATAGGTTGACCACCTATATATTTTCGCATCTCCTCTTTGCCTCACCTCCTTCTACATTTTCATATCTATTTAAACTCCATTATTATACTGGACTGAGCTCATATATTCATATTAATTTGGTGATACCATTTCTAGTATCATCAATCGAGAAACGTTTATGGAAAGCGAGATCATCATCTTCTTCCTCTCATTTATAGTTACTCCATACCAGATTCTCTGGTGGTGGTTCAACCTCCCACTTGGTTGAGCTTGAACCAAAATTGAAAGAATTCTGGTTTGAGTTCAAGATTATTTAGAGTTCATCCTGCTCACGTCCAGTACATCTCTTGATCTTTTCGACCACTGGGAATCAATGGCATCAGACTTTACACCAGAAGGAGGTCCTAGTTCCAGTCAAGCACTGCCACAATCTGATATGGTGGACATCGCAGTAGCACTGCGCTCATTAGCAGCCAGTTAGACCAAGATGCAGGAGCAACTGGCTGACTTCAGTCATAATTTCATACCCATGCTCACTAGCGTGATAATGGAGATGATAACTCTGGCCTCTAGGGAAAGCGCACATGACGTAATAGGGGTACCACCTTGGCCCCACACAAGGATGTGCCACCGTCGTAATGGCAAAGAGATATTGCTTACCCTAGGCATCTACGCCTGGGGAGGTAGGGTCAAGAATGTGAAGGTAATGAGTATGATGATGACGAGACTAAGTGTTGGGAACCATATGAAATTTTTGCAAATATTGTGCGCCCTATCCAAGTTAGTAGAGGAAACACCGCAAGGCTGAGCTGAGAGGGTTAATATTGTTCGTCATCATTTGATAGGCTTAGCAAGGGGTCCACATTTTATACACTCGACCCTGTAGGTGATCTCCAAGACCGATTATTAAGGTCCTGTAACAGGGCAGGATCCAGAAGAAATTAAGGGTATGCTGATAAACAACCCCCCATGGTCGAGACTAGGAGCAATATGAAGTTAATAGCCGTTAGAAAATGTCCGTCAAAGAGCCCATCCAATTTCAGGCCGAGAGGAAAGGTGATGATGATAATGCTGCTCAGGTCAAAGGAGGTAACACTGTAGTGGTCACTGCTTACAAACCCTAGAATTTCTCTATACAGAGATTAGAGGATTAGATTGGAGATTTACTGAAGAGCTGAGAACCTCTACTGAGGGGTTATAATAAAGGGTCGCCATTTGTTGCCATGATTGTAAACTATCATACCCCAGCTAAGTTCAAGCTGCCAGTAGTAACACCGAGGTATGATGGGAGTACCAATCCATTTCACCATATTGAGATGTATCAATCTGCTATAGATATCTTCTCGATCTGAGACAAGATGAAATATAAAGAATTCTAAAAAATCTAATCGGTGTTGCACATGTCTGATATACTTCCGTTTCAAAAAATTCAATAGAGAACTTTAAGTAGCATGTAGAAAGATTCATACACAACTTCTTCTTTGGGGTTAAGTCGAGAAAGAAGACCACTCACTTACTATATGTAAAGCAAGGGAAGAAAAAATCTCTGTGGTATTACATAACCCACTTCAACAAGGAGAAATTAGAAGTGGAAGACTATGTTGAGAATATAGCAATGACTACCTTGATTGGTGGTCTGTAGAAAGGAAAATATTTGTGAAAATTGGCCGAGGACCCTCCAAAGTCCATGGCAGAACTCTTGGATATGGTCGAGAGAGTCATGAATGCTAAAGAGACCATGGTGGACAAATATGAGGATTAGAAGGAAGCCAGTGGAAGAAAATACAAAAAATCTAAGGGCAAAGGAGACAAGAAGAAGTCGACGGATGACAAGTTCGTCGACTATACCCCTTTGACTGCCACACCAGAAATGATTTTGAATGAGATCAAGAATGATAGGTCCTTGATATGGACAGAGAAGCTCAAATCCCCTCCTCACAAGAGGGATAAAGGAAAATGTTGTGAATTTCATAAAGATTATGTCCATACCACAGACAAATGGTTCACTCTGAATAACGACATAGAGAAAATGTTAAATCAAAGAAAATTGAGGAAATACATGGATCAAGGTAGTTCAAAGGGTGGCCGAGACGACACCCGAAGGAAGTGGAATGATAAATACAGACCAGACACCTCAGCAAACAGAGACAATAATGCTTCGAATGATGATGACGTAGCCGACCTAGATTTGCCTCCTTCCATCACTGATCCTACACGTTAGTTACATATAATCTCTTTAGGGGTAAAAATGATTTGCAGAGGACTTGCAGGTGGTGGAAAGAAAATTTGTGCCATGAAGGCTCATGTAGCAGAAGCCAAAACTCTCCCTCTAAACCCAAAAGTGGTTCACTCGGCAACTATAGAGTCGAAGAAAGGTAAGAGAATAAAACTTGATATTAACACTCTGATAGTGGTATTTTTGAGGTTGGATTTTAATGGGATCCTAGCCCCACATGATGACACTCTGGTCATCACCATCAAAGTGTATAGGTATAAGGTCCCAAGGAAATTGGTCGATGGTTGCAGTGTGACCGATGTGATGTTCTGGGACTATTATAATGGCATAGGGTTGAGATGAAGAGACTTATCCCATATCATCAACCTTTGATTGGTTTTGTGGATAAAAGGTATAGCCTTTAGGTCAATATGAAATGGTTATTATAATTGGGAACACTTGGATGAAATGTCTCATAAGGAAGATTAATTTCTTTATCATGGATAAGCATGTTTACTATGCTAACAACAAATTTATGGGATGAGTAGCCCTTAAAGAGTTTAAGGTCGTTCCCTCAGCAGTTCACCAAATGATAAAATTCTTGATTCCTTGTGGAGTAAGGGAAGTTAAGGGTGACCAGGTTAAGGCACGTGAATGCCTAAGAGAGAGAGGCACATAAGAGGGCCACCACAACTTATAACAAAAACACTCTTGGCGCCAGAGATGAGACAAAGCTGAAAAAGGGTGAAGCTACCGAGGAGATAGAATCTATTGTCCTCCATGAGGATGAGATGCAAAAAATGTCTAAGTTGGTAAAGCCCTAAAGAAAGAAATTAAAGAAGAACTGATAAAACTCCTAAGGGGGAGGCAAAGCATATTTGCATGGAGTCGTAATGATATGCCAGGAATTGATCTGAAGGTCTCTCTCACAAACTGAATGTGTCCAAGGGGGCAATTGCAGCCAGATAAAAGTGAAGAGTCCACTCCAGGGAGAAGTAGGACATTATCAGAGATGAGGTGAAGAAGGTTGAGAAAGTCGACTTCATTAGAGAGGTTATCTACCCAAAGTGGTTTATAAAGGTCAATGATAAATGGAGAATGTGTGTTGATTTCATAAATTTCAATAAGGTATGCCCTAAAGACAACTTCCCCATGTCGAGAATAAACCAAATGGTTGACGCCATGATCGATCATGAACTGTTGAGTTTTATGGATGCCAATTCAGGATACAATACGATATTTATGGACCCGGTCGATAAAGAGAAGACCTCGTTCATCACGAACGAAGGCACATGGTACTAAAATGTAATTCCCTTATTTCTCAAGAACATCAGGGATACATACCAGAGGCTAGTAAACAAAATGTTCAAGGATCATATAGGTAATATGATGGTAGTGTACCTTGATGACATGCTTACTAAGATCCTCAGAGCCGAGACACATGTGGCCAACTTGGAGCGCACTTTCAACATGATGGATAAATATCGAATGAAATTGAATCCTTCATAGTGTTTCTTTAAAGTTGGAGCAGGAAAGTTTTGGGATTTTATTGTTAATCAACGTGGGATAAAAGTTAACACAAAAAAAAATCAAATATTTAATGGAGATAACGACTCCTAAGACCATAAAAAAGGTTCAGAGGTTAACCAGACGAGTGGAAGTACTAAATAAGTTTGTATCCAAGGTAATAGAAAAGTGTCTGACCTTCTTCAAGGTGCTGAGGAAAGACTTCAAGTCAAACACGGAGTGTGAGAAGGCCTTTCAGGAGTTGAAGGTCTACTTTGGCTTCACACTCCTGTTGTCAATACCTGTTTAAGGAGAAAAGTTATATTTGTACCTATTCATGTCAGAGTCGGCCATCAATGTAGTAATTATAATAGATGATGAGGGTGTCTAGAAGCTAGTATATTTTAATAGAAAGTCTCTTCAAGGGGCCGAGCAGAGATATCAATGAATGGAAAAATTGTCCTAGCTCTTATTCATGCATCTAGGAAGATAAATATCTACTTCCAAGAAGATACAATAGTCGTCCTAATAGACTCCCCTCTTAGACAGGTCAACTATAAACTTGAGAAATTGGGTAGTTTAATGGCTTGGTCTATGAAGTTGGGAGAATTTGACATCATCTATTAGCCAAGAACGACCATCAAAGGGAAGGCTTTGGCTAAATTTGTAGCCGAGTTCACATGGGATGAGGTCGATAAAGAGGAGATTGTTTATTCAACAGATGAGCCAGAAAAAACATGCCTCCCCTCGGCTGAAGCTGAGACGAGTACGACCGAGAAAGTGGTGGTCGATAATGAAGAAGAAAGATTTGCGTTCAAGCAAATAGCTTTGGAAGAAGGAAATTTCTCTGAAAAAGGTACTGTGTGGAACTTCTTTATTGAATGGTTCCTCTTGTGAGGTAGGGAGTGGAGCTGGTTTGATAGTGTCGGCTCCAGATGGAACCGATATAGATTATGATTTGAGATTCAAGTTCAAGGCATCCAATAATGAATCTGAGTACGAGGCTTTTCTCGTCGGTCACTCCCTCGCTAGAGCATTGAATGTAAATCAGTTGTTGGTTCACAGTCATTCTAGACTAGTAGTAAACCAAATCCTAGGAGTGTACGAGGCTAAGGATGTACGGATGGCCAAGTATTCATCCAGGGTAAAAGCAATGTTAAAACACTTAAATGAGATAAAGTGCAAAAGGATCCCTCAATTGGATAATAGCTGAGCTGATGCCTTAACGAGATTGGAGTCAGCAACGAAAATTGAGATACGAAGATGGGGGCCTATTAAGATTTGACATCGTCCGACCATCAAAAAAGAAGACAACACAGTTGAGTTCTGCTTAAGCCTTAAGATAGGAGAATATTGGATGGATACTCTAATTTGGTATGTAAAAGATGGTGAAATACCAGACTCAAAGTTGTAAAGAAAGAAGCCGAGGTACAAAATAACTAAGTTCTTAGTCATTGGGAATGTTTTATACAAGAAAGGATTTCTCCTCCCTCTACTCCAATATGTCCATTCGATAGAGGTGGAATACATCTTAAAAGATATACATGAAGGTTCCTGCTCCTGTCATATGGTAGGGAGATCTTTGGTGAAAAGGGTGGTCACCTAAGGGTATTAGTGGTCGACTTTGGTTAGGGATGCGGCTAGTTATGTCAAGAGATGTGACAAGTGTCAGAGGTTTACTAGTATCCCTCACCAGCCTCTATTTTCTATCACCTCTCCCTAGCTGTTTGTTGTTTGGGGAATTGATTTGGTAGGACCCTTAGGCAATTGGCAACTACAGATACCTCATAGTGGCAATTGACTACTTCTTAAAATGAGTTCAAGTAGAGGCCATGACCACCATCACTGAAATAAAAAACTTCAAATTTATTTGGAGGAACATCATTTGTAGATATGGTTTACCTCATACTCTCATCTTAGACAATCGAAAATAATTCAAAAACGATTAATTGGAAGCCTACTATAAGAAGGTCAGCTTAAAGTAGTTTTTCCCAGATCGAGGCCGACCTTAGGCAAATGGTAAAAAATAGGTGACCAACAGAACAATATTGGATCGGATTAAGAAAAAGTTAGAAGACGCCAAGGGTCTTTGGAATGATGATGTGCATGTTGTCCTGTGGTCCTATAGGACGACAGAGAGAACTCCGACAGGAGAAACCCTTTCATGCTTGCCTGCGGGCCAGAGGCAAAGATTCTTTAAGAAACTATGTTGCCAATCCATAGGGTTCAAACCTATAACCCAGAAGAAAACTATGAAGAGAGGAGGTTAGATCTAGACCTCATTGAAGAGAGGAGAGAAGATGAGGAAATATGGAAAGCAACCTATCAGTAAAGAATCGCCAGATTTTACAACAAAAGAGTGAAGGCCATGACATTAACAGTATGAGACTTGGTTTTAAATAAAGCTTGGCTAAAAAAGAATAAACTTCATCCTAATTGTCATGGTCCCTGCAGGGTAACAAAATAGGTAGTTCCTGGCACATATCGGCTAGAGAATTTGGAGGGAGAGCCATTCTCCAATACTTAGAATGCCGATAATCTAAATAAGTATTATACGTAGGACATTGTATAAGTTTCCTCTATCATTCATCATTATACGAGAAGTAAAATTATGAATGAAAATTTCCAAGTTTTCTCTCTTATTTCCGTCATATGAGTAGTTCAGATTGTATGTTTATGTTTATCCTAAGCTATGGAACATCACTTATGTGGTGAAGTAGCATTACCTTTCTCTCGGTGACATGATAATTCAGAAGGGGCTAACCTTATCCATGGATTCTCAAATAACACCGAGAGGGGGGGGGGGGGGGGGGGGGGGAAATAATATCTTAACATCATTAATTTGGTGAAAAAACACTCTCGACCGAGACGACAGTATAGGAAGAGGTAACACTCATCAATGCACTCTCAAAACAAAGAGAGGGGACTTGAAATTAAACACCATAATTTGGTGAATTAAAATTTGTTTAATCATTTCATTATGGTTTACTTAACATCATCAATTTGGTGAAAAAACTCTCTCGATCGAGATGATAGTGTAGGACGATGTGACACTCGTTCATACACTCTCAAAATGACGAGAGGGGACTTGTGATTAAACACCATAATTTGGTGAATTCAAATTCAAAAATCATTTCATTATGGTTTATCTTAACTTCATTGATTTGGTGAAAAAAATCTCTCAGTCGAGACAACAGTGCAAGCCGAGGTAACACTCGCCCATACACTCTCAAAATAACGAGAGGGGGCTTCTGATATTGAGAACACCCTATATGGTTGAATTACTTGAGTCTGTGCCATATAGTCATTTCAACTAGTTTGGATATCGAGACAAAATAGGATTAAATTTTTTCAAGTTACTCTATCTCAAAAAGGCATCAAGCTTCATCAAAGGCATCCATTCTAAGCACCTCAATGAACTTCAAAGGGAAGTATTATTCTTGCAAATCACATTAGGACATGCACACACACACACACTCTTTTCATATATATGTTTTTTATGTGTGCACAATTTAATTGGTGTGTTAGCCTCGTCAAAACATTTTTTTTAATTCATTTAAAACATTTTTATCATTTAAAACATTTTTTTGATTAATTAAAAATATGATTTTCAAATGTTTGAGGCCAAGTAAAATTTCTTTTTATAAAGATAACTTTTGGGGTTTAAACTAAAATTAATTTTGTGGAGAAAATTTTTATGGTGAAAATCTTTGGGGTTGAATTTGAGTTTTCAAAGCCTTAAAGAAAACTCATGGCTGCTATTCCTTTTTAGCCGATCTCGCGAGTTTGCAAACATAAGGGGATTTGTGTTTCTCCAAAAACTAAGATACGATTCTGTCCATTGATCTTGAAATCAATCTTCGGTCCAAAACCATTCATATCCCCAATCCGTGTACCATCATTTTGACCAATCAGAGGGCATTTTTTCGCTGCCTCGTATCTTCCATTAGATGAAGATTTCTGTTTGCCGAGAACAGATCCTGACCTTTGGTTTGTAACTGTCTGGTTGAGCAAAGTATATAAGGTTCTAGGGTTTTATTTTCATAGAGAAGAGAGGTTGGAGAGAATAGAGAAATTAGAGAGAGAACTCGTCTCAGGCAAGAGAGAGAATAGATCTCATCTTCACCATGAGAGAACTCGTCTCAAATAGTTGTGAGATTGGTGCCTAAAGAAATTAAGGGAGAAAAATATCATTTTCCTCCAAGTAAGAGAACCCGAGAGAAAAACCAAGAGAGAGTTCAGATCACTGTAACTGAGGCCACTGAAACTGTGAGAGAAAGACATCACAAGAGTAAGCGTCTCGATGGAGTCTTGATCAAAAATGAAAGAAAAAATTGTTCTACTAGTGAGAGAACATATCGACGTGAAAGAAAATCGAGAGATAGAACAAAACAATAAACTCACTTTGAGAAATTAAAATGTTTGAGGTTTACGAGAGTTTGGTTATCGGTGGTTTGACTTAAGTTTGAAGACTTTCTTCAACAATTTATCTCTCTAAGAACCATATAGTTCATAGATTATATTTTTTTTTGGTTATTTATTTTTTGTTGAATGTTTATTATATTTGTTGTTATTGAATCTAAGAATATAGTTTGAAATAAATTTGAAACACAAGACTTCTTGTTGTGAATATATTCAGATTTGAGAAAGACATTTTTGGTTTCAAAAATTAATTTCACAAATTGGTGAAATAAATTTGGATATAAATATTTTGAAACAAAACTTGATTTGAATTTTTTTTTATTCCAAATCTGAAATTTTTTGAAGTCTTATATTCAAAGCATATTTGAGATGATTTGCATTGCATATAGAAGTTTTTTGTAATTTATAGGATATTGCTTGTATTATTGATTGAGAGGGAGAGAAGCATTTATGCATTTTGTTTAGTTCACAAATACTATCACTCTCACACGAACACTTAGAAGTTGTGGTTCTTGGTGAGATATTTTTTTGGGGGGCTGTTGGAATCTGGGATTCAAGGACAAAACAAGGAAGCTACGTGGAGAAGAACAAATTAAGACAGATCGCCTTTGAGAGTGGAGTAACTTGTGTATGTAAATTTTTTTATCTTGTATTTTTGTTTCTTAGTTGCATGCTTAGGTTTTGTAACTTAATTGTGATTCTAGTAGATTTTTTATTTTGCTCCGTAGAGGGAACCATGGATGTTTTCCTTATTTTAGGGTTTTAGCACGTTAAAAATTGCGTGTCTAATTTTCTTGAATCTTCTTAATTACTTTGGTGAACATTATCTCTCTTAAGACTTAATTGAATGTTTTAGTTTTAAAAACTTAAGGTAATCAAACTAATGAATCTAGAAAACATATTCAAAAAAATGTTTTAACAAAACTAGTGTTTATTTTGAAAAGAATTTTGTTCGACGAGTTTATTTCGGAGTTTACTCAACTTATAAATTTCTGTTATTAATCTTATAAACAAATTTTTTTCAAGTGGTATCAGAGCGGGTTTATCAGAAGATATTTTGATCTTGAGACTCCAGAAATTGTTTTCAAATTCCATTTCTGAATATGGATGAAATATTTGAGAAGTTAGGTAACCTTTCCCGACCACCACTCTTTGATGAAAATAACTTTTCCTGTTGGAAAGTACGAATGGTTTCTTTCTCATAAGGGTTACCTAAGTTCTCAAATGGTTGCTTTCTTAAACCTTTAGTACGAATGGTTGCTTTCTTTCAAGGAACTCTTCGTGATGATGTTTGGGATATGAGTGAAAACGGTTATAAACATCCAATTAAGTCTTTGTCTGATATTGATACCATAAGGGTTAAGAAACTTCTTAGTGAATTTACTATTGTAGAGAAAAAGAAGTCTCTCGACAATAATAAGGACACGAATGCTATCTTTATGTCCATTTACGAGCATGAGCTTAAAAGAATATCTATTTGCTCTACTTCTAAGGAGGCCTGGGACACTTTAGTCACCGCACATGAGGGTGATGAATGAGTTAAGGCCAGAAAAACACAAATGCTTGTCCAACAGTACAATACACTGATTATGGATGACAATGAATCCTTTGATGATTTCTACATTAGGTTAAACTACATTTTTACAAAATTACATGCAAATGGTATAACCTGTAGTAGAAAAGAATCGTTCAAAAGATTCTTATGTCATTACCTGCTAAGTTTGACAATAAGATATATGCCATAGAAGAAATGAATGACCCAAATCTGACTCCTGAATTGCTAAGTAGCAAATTAAGAACTGTTGAGATGGAGTTAGAGTTCAAAAATTAATTGACTGCCCGAAACAAGAGACTCATTGGATCTAATGTCGTGTTTTCATCACAATTGACTTCACCTAAAGTCAGTCCCTTAGATTTTGACCTTTAATTGAATGATGACTGTGATTTGGATCACCTTGACAATATCGCTCTTATGAGCAAGCATTTTAAAAAGATTATCAAATTCAGAAATGCATTAGCCTATAAACTAGGCAGACAAAATTATCAAGGTAATCAAAATCATAGACCTCATGAAAGATATGACAATAGAAGGACCTGTGACAATAGTAGACCTAAGATAGACATGAAATATGTAAAATGTTATGGATGTGGAAAAAGGGGATATATTGCTAATAAATGCCCAAATAAGCCTACCAACAATATTAGGGCTAATTTGTGTAAGATATGGGACAACTCTAGTGATTCTGATGAAGATGAAACTGAGTCAACTCATAATTATGAAACCTATATGTAATTATATGTTAGAATCATATACCATGACGATGATGAATAACTGTCTACTCATGATTCTATTGTTCCTATTGTTGCATCTGTTATTGATAATGTTGTGACTAAAAATAACACCATTAGTGATAGTTTAAGGGTGTGTTAAACTGAAAGCATTGTCATTAAACCTGAAGTGAGTGTGAATTCCACATATGAAATGAGCGATATAGGAGACACTTCACATGATACACTTAGCGAGTCCGATGATGATCTTCCAGATTTTCATAGGCTATACACGAAAATGCTTAAGAAAAGTACCCGTCTTGATAAAATGGTTAAGATACTGAATGAGTGTCTTGATTTACTTAACCAGACTATTAGGAAGAACACATAAGATTTTACAGCACAACGTGTTGCCCATAAGACTGAAATTGAAGAATTTTCCACAAAAAGGAGATCTTTCTGAGAAAAATAATATTTATGAATAAAAATAAAATTCTACTTTGGTTGAACTGAAGAATCTAAGCAAAAAGTTTCAAATGTGTTTAATAAACTCTTACACTTGGAAACTCAAGCTAAATCCCACAAAGAAATTGTTGTAGGAAGCAAGTTTGATTCAGAAGACAAATCTCGTTTTGGATTTGGAGAAAAAGTTTATACTAGCAAAAATGTTTCTCCTGAAAATGTTGTTTTTTGTAAAACAAGGCCAAAATATTCTGAACACTCCGAAAGAAAAATGTTTTGAAAATGTCTCTAAAGCAAAACAATGTAATTATACTCAACAACCCAAATCTAATGGTCCAACTAAGTACGTCTGTCCTCTTGTCAGAAATCATTATCAGAAACCCAAAGCCAATGACACTTGGACGACCATTCCTATTAAGGATAAACCCATTTTCAAAGACTTTAGTAATAAATTCAAGTACTCCACACATCAGTATTGTTCATACTGTGATCTCTACGGCCACTCCATTGTCGAATGTTTTCAAAAGAGATTGTATACACCTACTTATTCAAATTTTTACTATTCTGAAAAGAGTAGGAATACTTATGTTCTCCCAAGATAGGTCACTCATAACTCTAACTATAAAAATAAGGGATGACCTAAAACTAAGAAGAAATCATTTAGAAAGACCCATAAAAACTTTTCAAAATCAAAGGCCAATCAAACTGTTAAAACTAGGCCGATTTGGATTAGAAAAGATGACTTGTTACCCCAATTCAAGTGCAACATTATCACATCTACTATTAAGGCACCAAGAACTTCGTCTGGATGGTATCATGGCTCCGGATGTTCTAAACATATGACCGGAGATGAAACTAAATTAACAAACAAAACAAACTTCCTTGGAGGTAGTGTTGTGTTTGGTGATGGAGTTTCATCTAAGATCATAAGTAAGGGAACATTGTGTGAGGAAGGTCTCCCCGAGATAAATGATGCCCTCCTAGTTAAAGGTCTGAAAGCTAACCTACTTAGTATATCATAATTTTGTGATTCCAATCATACTGTCTCCTTTTCTAAAACTGATTGCAAAATTTTTAATGAAAAGGGAAATTATATTTTAATAGGAAACATAAATAAGGATAACTGCTACACAGTCCTTCCTAGGTCTGAATCTTGTAATAGATTGGGATATACAAATTTTAATAATCGTTGTAGGATAAGTTCCCAAGAAATTGTTAGAGGATTGCCTAAAATAAAAAATTCTCTTTATCCCGTCTGTGGTCCTAGTCAGGAAGGGAGAATAATTAAACCCCCTCATAAGAAACTTAAAAATGCTTTAACTGCAAAACCTTTGGAATTACTCCACATTGACTTTATGGGTCCCTTTCGAACTGTCAGATTCTGTGATAAATGTTATATACTCGTTATTGTGGATGATTACACATGATATACATGGGTAGCCTTTATGAAAAATACATTCGATACCTTCGATGAGTTCTTAAAAATACTTTTAAAAATAGAGAACGAGAAGGATACCCAAGTATGTCGCATCAGAAGTGACAGAGATGGAGAATTGAAAGATTCGGGTTTTGTAAAATATTGAATAGGCAGTGGCTATAAACATGAATTTAGTGTGCCTAAGACACTTTAGCAGAACGACATTACTGAAAGGAAATATATAACTTTACAAGAGATGGCTAGGGTTATACTACATGTGAAAATTCTACCTAAGTATTTTTGGGCCAAAGCTGTTCAAACGACTTGTCGTATCATTGATCAGGTATACTGTAGGAAGAATTTCAAATTTGTTAATGATATTCGATTGAGTATCTTTGTAATGCCATTGGTATGATAGTTCTCATTTAATTCAACACATCATTCATATCTTCGATAATTGCATGCTTATAATTAGTTTTTGAGGATTTAGGGAATGGACATTTCTCAAATGACAAAACACGCCTCCTAATATCTGTTTAATGTAGGAGAGCCTTGTATCTACCCTTGCATATGTTATTTCTTGTGTTAACATTTTATATCATATTCTTATGATTTATACTTTTTACCCCGTTGTATATTTGAGCAAAATTAGGGGAGAAGAACTTGAGTACCTGTGCTACGATTTATAATTTTTGGTACTAACTCAACTAATATTCCATTGAGTGTTTATCTTTTTCAGGCATTTTCATACCCGATTGTATAACTTGTCCTATTTATTAGGGTATTGGTCGATATTGTAGTTGAGTAATGTATTTTCTTATTTTATTTTCGGTTCTAGGATGGGAATGGGTAGAGAGAGATTTTTGTATAGGAAATCCAAGATTTTTTATTTTCACCCACGAATTCAGGATACTCAAAGGAATTTTGTCTCCAATATGCAAAGGGGGAGATTGAGAACACCCTATATGGTTGACTTACTTGGGTTCTAACTAGTTTGGATATCGAAACAAAATAAGATTAGACTTTTTCAAGTTACTCTATCTCAAAAAGGCATCAAGCTTCATCAAAGACATCCAGTCTAAGCACATCGATGAAATTCAAAGGGAAGTATTTTTCTTGCGAACCACATTAGGACATGCACACACACACACTATTTTCATATATATGTTTTTATGTGTACACAATTTAATTGGTATGTTAGCCTCGTCAAAACAATTTTTTTTAATTCATTTAAAACATTTTTATCATTTAAATAATTTTTTTGATTAATTAAAAATATGATTTTAAAATGTTTGAGGATAAGTAAAATTTCTTTTGGAGAAAATTTTTATGGTGAAAATCTTTGGGGTTTAATTTGAATTTTCTAAGCCTTGAAACTCATGGCTGCTATTCCTTTTTGGTCGATCTCGCGAGTTTGTTAACACAAGGGGATTTGTGTTTCTCTAAAAACTAAGATACGATTTTGTCCATTGATCTTGAAATCAATTTTCGGTCCAAACCCATTCCTATCCCCAATCCGTGTACCATTATTTTCGACCAATCAGAGGGCGTTTTTCTACTGCCTCATATTTTCCATTAGATGCAGATTTTTGTTTGCCGAAAATAGATCCTGACCTTCAGTTTGTAACCGTCTAGTTGATCAGAGTATATGAGGTTCAAGGGTTTCTTTTTCGTAGAGAAGAGATGTTAGAGAGAATAGAGAAATTAGAGATAGAACTCGTCTTAGGCAAGAGAGAGAATAGATCTCATCTCCACCATTAGAGAAATTGTCTCAAACAGTTGTGAGATCGGCGCCTAAAGAAATTAAGGGAGGGAAATATCATTTTCCTCCAAGTAAGAGAACCCGAGAGAAAAACCAAGAGAGAGTTGAGATCACTGTAACTGAGGCCACCGAAACTGTGAGAGAAAGACATCACCGGAGTAAGCATCTCAACGGAATCTTGAGCCAAAAGGAGAGCAGAAATCGTCCTACCAGTGAGAGCATATCCGCGTGAAAGAAAACTGAGAGATAGAGCTCACGAGAGAACTGTAGAGAGAGAGAGAAAACCGAAACCCATCTCATATAATTTTTTTTCCCTCTTGAAAACCAAATACCCATAAACCTTATATTGTCCAAATACAAAACATTAGAAATTGAAATGTTTGGTGGTTTGACTCAAGTTTGAAGATCTTCTTCAAAAATTTGTCTCTCTAAGAATCATATAGTTCACAAATTATATTTTTTTTGGTTCTTTATTTTTTCTTGGAACTTTATTTTATTTTTTGTTGTTGAATCCAAGAATATAGTTTCAAATAAATTTGTAACACAAGACTTCTTGTTGCGCATATATTCAGATTTGAGAAAGACATTTTTTGTTTCAAAAACTAATTTCACAAATTGGTGAAATATATTTGGACATAAATAATTTTGAAACAAAACTTGGTTTGAATTTTTTTTTTATTCCAAATCTAAATTTTTTTGAAGTCTTGTATTCAAAGCACATTTCAGATGATTTGCATTGCATATAGAAGTTGTTTGTAATTCATAGGATATTTCTTGTATTATTGATTGAGGGGGTGAGAAGCATTTATGCATTTAGTTTAATTCACAAATATTATTACTCTCACACGAACACTTAGGAGTTGTGGTTCTTAGTGAGATATTTTGTTTGTGGGGATACTGGAATTCGATATTCAAGGACAAAATAAGGAAGCTGCATGGAGAAGAACAAATTAAGACAGATTGCCTTTGAGAGTGGCGTAACTCGTGTAGGTAAATTTTCTGATCTTGTATTTTGGTTCTTAGTTTCATGCTTAGGTGTTGTAACTTGATTGTGATTCTAGTGGATTTTTCATTTTGCTCCGTAGAGATGGCCGTGGATGTTTCCCTTATTTTAGGGTTTTACCACGTTAAAAATCGTGTGTCTAATTTGCTTGAATCTTCTGAATTACTTTGGTGAAAATTATTGCTCTTAACACTTAATTGAACGTTTTAGTTTTAAAAACCTAATGTAATCAAACTAACAAATCGAGAGAACATATTCAGAAAAACATTTTAACACATCTATTATTTATTTTGAAAAGACTTTTGTTCAACGAGTTTATTTTGGAGTTTACTCAACTTATAAATTTTTGTTATTAATCTTGTAAACAAGTTTTTGTAGATATAACACCATAATCTGGTGAATTCAAATTTGAAAAATCATTATCTCGGCTAAGGAAGACAAGAGATTGGAGAAATACATCATTCATTTAGTGATCTCCCTTTTAAAATCATCGAACTATGGTTACTTGTAAACATCATTAACTTGGTGATTAAAATTTGTTTAATCATTTTGAATAGTTAATTGAACCATCGCCCAACGATGAGGGAGAAATAAAGTTAAGTGTTCTTATTCATGTAGGAAAAAGTAGAGAAAAGCTCAAGTACGAGGCAATACTTCAACATTCATTCAAAGAAATGATGTGAAAATTCAAATCATTGGCAAGAGATTAGTTGTTCAGAACAAAAATTAGTTACAAAGTAAAAAAGGGATACTGGCCACAGACAACCACCCTAAATAGTTGGATCCATATTGGCATTCGCTCCACCAACAGCATCCATCTCGGTCGGGTCGACCGCAGTATCAATTTGAGCGTTGGGATTGGCATATTCATCCTCGGCTCAGACCTCGGCCATTGGTTCTTCTCCCTCGGTTTAGAGAAGGGACTCTACATATTCTAGAGCCATCTCGATGAAAGGATCTTCCATGTTGGGAGACTCCAGCTCAGTGATAATATGTGAAACGACTTCAGGATATTTTGTGATGACACGTCGATAAGCCGTCTTGAGTCCCCTTTCAAAATATTCCATACCGAAGATGAGTAACTCATCATATATCTTATAAGCTTCAATGGCCTCGTCTTTGATCCTCTAAATAACCTTGGCTGAAAGTGCCTCGTCTTTATCTTTCTTGACGACTACAGTTAGGTTTGTGGCTTGGTTGGCAACTTGAGTCTTAAAAGTAGTCAGATCTCCATTCTTCCTATTTAACTCATTGGCATGATCCAAATTGAGATGAGTCAAGGTCCTATAATACTCCTATCAGTGCTAACTGTGCCTATTCTTCAGGTCGGCCAAATCTTTGATGGCCTGCTCACCCTCTTAGAATTTTGGTATATTCATAGTAGCCCATTTATTGACAGAGGCAAGGGAACACATAGACTGTGAAAGTTGTGAATATATAAAGGTCAGAATAAGATGAGAAAATAGATTGAATGAGATAAGATTAAATTATAATACAAGGCTGATACTTGTGCCGAATGATGAAAGTCGAAGTTCAAGGTCTTCAGGGAGGAATTTTCCCCAAGAATTCAAGGTCACCCTTAGAAGGGAAAGCAAGTAAACTATCTTTAGACCTATGCGCATAAGGGATTGTCGATTCAGGGTCAGCCTGGAGTTGAGATAAGTTAGTTGCCTAGAAGCTCTAAAAGGAGTCACATGAAGACGATCCATGCTCTGATGATCCCCCTGGTATGGCCTAGGTAGGTAGATTATTCCTCGGCCTATGATCACGGTGAGTGTCAGGGGAATAGTAGTTTCTTTTATCTTATGGATGACTTAGGGTTGGGTTGACCCTCCGATGATAGACTATTCAGATGCTGTTTTCCTCCCTTTTTTAAATTTTTTTACACCGGGGGCCGTCATATTCCACAAGTCGTCTAAGATATGTGTAGGAAGATCTGTAAAGAAAAACAAAACTGATCAGCCATAGAAAACATAGACGAGATAAGACTTCAGAACGTATAAGTTTAGAGACTCACATAGCTCGGTTAGGGGGTCAACCCCTAAGCCAGGCTTCTCTTGAAAGTCATGAGCTATAATATCCTCAAATTTTAGAAGGGCACCTTCCTTCCCTTAGTTCTTCAAATACTCGATCCTCACCCAGTCGGCAACACTGAGGCCATGATCAATTTTGGGCGATATATAGGGGTTTGCCCAGTCACAGGGAACTCTCGGTACTTCTTCAGATGGGTTGGCCTCGACCGCAAATTCCCAGGCCCTACAAATGAAAAAAATCTAGGCTTTCAATAATGTTTGGATCTTTTGGAAACTTGAATAATCTTCTTATCAGGTTTTCTTACTCCCAGGTGGTAATAATCGAGCTGAGTCCTTAAGGTCGAGATATTATAACAAGCTTTGAATATATCGACTGAAGGACTATTCGTATATTTGTGCATCCACAAGGAGATGTAGACGATTATGATCCGCCATGAGATTGGTTTTAGATAGGAGGAAGAAAGTCCTAGGCTAGATAGAATGTCCCTGATAGAAGGGTAATATGACGCCGACATTAAACATATGTTCATTAATAATGACTTCACCTTCTCGATTGACATATACTCTCTCATCCTCATTAGGGACATGCATGACTACTTTTGATTTGATACCGTAGAGATGTATCCAAAGCAACATGTCAGACACCCTCACGGTGGATTAAAAGGTCCCAGTATAAGACTAATTTACCGGTGCCTCAGCCTGTGATTCCTCGACCTATGGTTCCTCGGCCTTTGGGTCCTTATCCTTACTATGATCTTTAGCAGCTAGAGCCCCATATTGAAACCTCTCTTAAAACTCACTTCTAGTCATGGCACTAAGGGGGATGGAAGTTGGAGGAGCAGTAACGTTGACTCTCGACTCAGTAGGGTCTGAGATGATTTGAATCGAAGAATTATCCTCACTAGAAGACCCATAATCTATAATTTGGACTGAAGGGTCGTCTTGACCAAATAACTCGGCTTGGTTGGAAGATGAAGTTCGAGACGAGTTACCGGCTACCTTAAACCTTATAGGATGCGTATGTGGTACTCTTATGGCTTCTTCAAATGAATATTTACTCTCGATCGAAGGAGAGGACGAGTCAGTCATTCGGTCTCTAACAATCTCATAGGAAGAGGGTAAAATAGTCTATAAAGGAATGGGTAAAATTAGACAAGTGAAATTTGGGTAGACATAAGGTCTTGCCTCGACCTCTTCCTCTATCCTACATATCTCTTGGAAGTATCTCTCCCTATGTGTGGGATACTTTTCTACTAACTCGTAGAGAGTCTTTAACATCCAAGAAGCCGCGCTTAAGCTTGAATTAACAAGAGGCTAAAGGCTTGAGGGGCACAAATAATTAAATGTTTGACTATTGTTGACCAATGGATCAAAAGGGCTAGTTAAATCATTTCATGTAAGAACAGTAAAGAACTTCTTCGTCGGAGTTACACTGGAATTCAACCAGAGGGTAAATAAATGGCTACAAAGGATGAAGAGGGTTGAAAAACCTAAAACTTTTAACAACCAAGATAAATAACCACCAAAAACTCACCCAATGGTAGCCCTAAGATAATTTGTGAAGGTTGCCGAAAAATTAAAACCTCGCCAAAAAATATGAAAATTCAAAAACACAAAGAACAAAGGCTAAAGCTTTGAAATGGTGATTAAGGAAGTTACCTGGAAGGGAAAGAAGAATGAAGATGCAGTGTGAACTTAAAAACCTCACTAAAAAATGCCTGAGCTAGAGGAGAGAGAGAGAGAGAGAGAGAGACTAGTTCTAGAGATAGAAAAGGCTTGTGCATGAAGAAGAAAGAGTGGAATGATAAAAATGGCTTTGAAACCATTTAAACAATTATGATGATTGTGCACAACTTCCAATGCGATCATAATTAGGGAATAACTCCCTAGGACACACATACATCGATCATTCTTGAGCCACATGCCATCCCACACAATGGTTCCAAACCTGATATGCAAAAGGACGTCTCATCGACGTTTGTCTACATATGCTTTATCCCTCATTATCCCATACATATTGGAGACTAAGGGCTAGGGGTGATTGATATAATAAGTACAGCCCCGTTCCAAGACATAGATCTCTCGGCCAAGGTCGATCGTCGCTAACTCATACATCACAGGGAGTTATGAATCGATTATGGCCCCAATCTGAGCTGACTCCTCCTTGATCTATGCCTCCTCACATGGTACCTTGGTCTCGTCTCATAGGGTTAGTCATCATGCCCATCATCCTCATCCTTGGCCTTTACCTGGATGACGAGGGAAGTAAGAGACACCTCAACAGGACAAATGTCATTTTATTAGTGGACCCTAACTTGACAACTCGGCCTCGACCTATCTTGGACAGCCAATAACTAGATAGTTAACAAAATGCTCGGATTGGGGAGTGCATGGGAGAATGCGCGTGGGCTGTAGATACCACGTGGACCAAATCATTATAACAATATCACCCTCGCACATGACACTACATCAAAATGGTCAAATGGTCACCTTTCATCCGGCCACCCTTGTCACGGCAATTGACCGCGACAACAAACACGCATTTTGTGTCACGGTCATTGACCGTGATAAGACCATGACAAATAATTCTCACGATCATTGACCGTGACAATTCTTTGAATAATTGTCACGGTCAAGGACCTTGACATGACCGTGACAATGTCGTCAGTAAAATAAGCCCTAGTCTTTTTTTTCCCACCAATTTTTGGTTTTCCCTCTCTCTCTCTCTCTCTCTCTAAGCGATTTCAGCTCCCTATCTCTCTCTAAGGTATGCTTTTTTCCGCTCTTTCTCTTTCATTTCTATATGTGTGTGCATGTGTGTATATGTATGTGTGTATGTGTGTGTATGTGTATGTATATATGTGTGTGGTAGTGTGTGGTGGGGGAAAGGGGGAAGGGAGTGGTGGGGGTGGGGTGGCTTGTGTGTGTACGTGTGTGTGTGTGTAGAGGTGGGGTGGGGGTGGGGTGAGGGGGGCCAGGGGGTGGGGTGGTGGTGGTGGTGGGGTGTGTGTATGTGCAGGTGTGTGTGGCGGGGGTGGGGGGGGGGGGGGGGGAGGGGGTGGGGTGTGTGTGTGTGTGTGTGTGGTGGGGTAATCTAAACAATTGTGTAGCTTTAATTAATAAATTGTATAGTTTTAATTTTAATTTTAATTGTATAGTTTTAGATGAAAGTAAATTAATAATTAGTTCCCATTTCATATGAAAGTAGGATTGCCCCTCATTGTAAATTAGTAAATTAATAATTGTATACTTTAATTGTTAGTGTAATTGATGAAATGAATTAATTGAGTAGATGAATTAGAAGGAGTATGGGATACACATTTGTTGTTGACATTGCTGTTGGATTATTTTGTTTAGTAAATGTTGGGTTGGTTAGTTTTAAAAGTGGCCCGACCACTGGATTATTGTCCATATGGGGGTGGGATTTTTCAACTTTTTATGAAAATTACTTTGTATATCGAACAATATATATATAGTAGTGCGTGTGTGCGTGGCGGGGGCAGGGGGGTGTGGTGGCGGTGGTGGGGGTGTGGCATGTGTGTGTGGTGGGGCAATTTAAACAATTGTATAGCTTTAATTAATAAATTGTATAGCTTTAATTGTAATTTTAATTGTATAGTTTTAGATGAAAGTAAATTAATAATTAGTTCCCATTTCATATGAAAGTAGGATTGCCCCTCATTGTAAATTAGTAAATTTATAATTGTATACTTTAATTGTTAGTGTAATTGATGAAATGAATTAATTGAGTAGATGAATTAGAAGGAGTACGGGATACACATTTGTTGTTGACATTGCTGTTGGATTATTTTGTTTAGTAAATGTTGGATTGGTTAGTTTTAAAAGTGGCCTGACCACTCGATTATTGTCCATAAGGGAGTGGGATTTTTTTAACTTTTTTTGAAAATTATTTTGTATATCGAACAATATATATATATATAGTATGTGCATGTGTGTGTGGTGGGGGGAGGGGGGCAGGGGGTGGGGTTGGTGTGTGTGTGTGTGTGTGTGTGGTGGGGCAATCTAAACAATTGTATAGCTTTAATTAATAAATTGTATAGCTTTAATTGTAATTTTAATTGTATAGTTTTAGATTAAAGTAAATTAATAATTAGTGCCCATTTCATATGAAAGTAGGATTTTCCCTCATTGTAAATTAATAATTGTATACTTTAATTGTTAGTGTAATTGATGAAATTAATTAATTGAGTAGATGAATTAGAAGGAGTACGGGATACACATTTGTTGTTCACATTGCTGTAGGATTATTTTGTTTAGTAAATGTTGGGTTGGTTAGTCTTAAAAGTGGCCCGACCACTGGATTATTGTCCATAAGGGAGTGGGATTTTTCAAATTTTTATGAAAATTACTTTGTATATCGAACAATATATATAGTATGTGCGTGTGTGTGTGGCGGGGGGAGGGGGCAGGGGTGGGGTGGTGGTGGTGGGGGTGTGGTGTGTGTGTGTGTGTGTGGTGGGGCAATCTAAACAATTGTATAGCTTTAATTAATAAATTGTATAGCTTTAATTGTAATTTTAATTGTATAGTTTTAGATGAAAGTAAATTAATAATTAGTGCCCATTTCATATGAAAGTAGGATTGCCCCTTATTGTAAATTAGTAAATTAATAATTGTATACTTTAATTGTTAGTGTAATTGATGAAATGAATTAATTGAGTAGATGAATTAGAAGGGGTATGGGATACACATTTGTTGTTGACATTGCTATTGGATTATTTTGTTTAGTAAATGTTGGGTTGGTTAATTTTAAAAGTGGCCTGACCACTGGATTATTGTCCATATGGGGGTGGGATTTTTCATCTTTTTTTGAAAATTACTTTGTATATTGAACATTATATATATATATATAGTATGTGCGTGTGTGTGTGGCGGGGGGGGGGGGGGAGCGGGGGTGGTGTGTGTGTTGTGTGTGATTTTAATTGTGATGGGGGTGTGGTGGGGGTGTGCGTGTACGTGTGTGTGGTGGTGGGGGGTGTATGAAAGCAAATTAATAATTAATGCTCATTTTTATTTGTAGTAATTGTACATATTTGCATGTCTTCTTGTAATTTTTTTTATCTGTACTAATAACATTTTTTTATAGCAAATATCTCCTTCAGGTATTAAGGCGAGGATGATTATGCTCGTTATGATGATGTCGTCTAGGCTCGGCGGTAGCGGAGGCGACGAGGGCTCCTCAGCCCCTAGGCTCCCCAAATATGACAAATTTGGGATTACCATCGAGAACAAGTTGGAGCTATTAGCAAGATCCCTCGAGCTGCTAAAGACGATCATCGACCCGAGGTTTATGAGTTGGAAGGAGGTACCATATGAGCTCAAGTTAGCAGTTTGGGCGGCACTACAACTAATATATTTATATTTATATGAATATTTCAATTTCAATTTCAATTTCATTTTATATTTATATTTATTAGCAACTAACATTCTATTTGTTGGACAGGAATAATTCAACTTGGATCCAAAGCTATGCGATTCCGTCTTGGAGCAGTTGAGGGAGCAACACGAGACCTAACGAGAGTCCATTATCCAATGGCATGTATCCGTCCCACCGAAGGAGCCGATCTCATTGGCACAATGGTAAAAGTTCATTAACAATGAGATCGGGGAGCGACAATTGACATCTCGCCAATCGGGGAGGGAAAATCGGGCATAAAAGACGGACGTGCACTACTCGGGTCGGACGTCTTACTCCGAGGTGGAGCATAGGATGAAGGTAAGATTTAATTTTTCTATAACTATAGAAATATATTATTCTGCATTATTTTACTTTGCGTGGCCAATACTAATTTTACTTTATTTTATTTCAGGGGGTAGGGAGTGGCCCTGGGGGTAAGCCACATAGGTTCGATACTTATGTGGCTCTTCGAACGAAGAAGGGGAAGGATAATGAGGTGTCCCCGAGCGTCACAGCCACGATTGTAAGTAATCCGACAGTTTACTTTTTTTTAATAAGTTATAATTTTTTAGTTTACTTATTTTACTAATTATGTGCTTTTTATCGTTTCAGGCAAAGGTTAAGGAAGTGCATGAGTCGCAGTCTGATGCTTATAAGGCATCTTTGTCCATAGACGCACTCAGCCAAGTGCTTGGCTCTGATCATAAGGGGAGGACAAGGGGGTGAGCTCGTGGGTGACCAAATCTAGGATCATCAGATTGGAGATGAGCGACACCGGATTGGCTCAAACGGTGGATTCACATGACACGAAGCTGTCCCGTTTGGAGGCAACGGTCCAAGATTTGTACTCATTCATGAAGCGTATGTTGGGCGGAGACCGTAAGGGGAAAGGGAAGGAGAATGTGGTGGAGAAGGAGGTGCGGGAGGATGAGGCGCAGGATGACGAGGATGTGGACCTCGTTGCTTCATCACTGACACGTGCGTACTTCGATGATCCACTTCCCTATTTGGCTCCCTTCAACAGACCGATGTCGACACTTGGTTGGCCGAGCATGTTCATATTGGACGTATTTGATGGCCAGCGGATAGGGCGGGGGTTGAGGGACCCGAATATCGTCCAGGATGGAATAGTTCATGGACGTGAGCTTCAAGACATCGAGTCCAGGGTGCTCGTCAAGCTTGTGATACCCGGGAAGGAGAGCTCCCTATTGTGGTTGCTCGAAAAATGCGACACGATGTATATTAGTGGGTGTGTCAATTTGTATATCGTGTGGCCTACTCACCTCTTCAAATTTACCCCAGACATGCAGTGACATTATTTTTAAGTTGGTATATTTGAATTATATTTGGTTTATATCGTCATGTATATTGTTTTTATTTTGAATACATATTTGCATTATCTTTAGTTTATTTGGATATATGATGTTGCTATAACAGGTACAAATATACTGATGGGTAATGGCAGTGGCCATACTGCCCAGTAAATTTTTTTTAAATTCTGCCCAGAATTGTGATAAGTCCTTGACAAATAAGGTTGTCACGGACTTATCACGGTCATTGACCGTGACAATGTTTTTAAAAAAGGGCCAAGGCTTTGTCACAGTTATGAACCGTGACTAAACTTGTCACGGTCATGGCCCGTGATACGATCGTGACAATTCTAATGAACTTGTCACGATCAATGACCGTGCACGTTCGTGACAAAAAAAGTTATCTCGCACGAATTGTCACGGTCATTGACACTACACCAAATTAGGCAGATTTGGTGTAGTGTGAATTTGGTGTAGTGTGAGGGAACATTTGATCATCATGACCTATATGTGATAGTGATATATGGTTCAACCTCATTGGCTAAGAACAATCCACACATGCTTATTACATACTTGGGGGGTACATTACAACCCCCAAGCACTATATATACTTGTATTTTACATCTTTGTAAAGGACCTGGACCTGAAACCCTATTGAAACCCTGCTAAAATTACATCATAGAGAGAGAAAGTTGAGTGATTTGTATCCAAAGGCAATTAGATCCCTTTTTGAGTGGAATTTACTCACACACACAAAGTGGAGTAGGCCTAGATAGGCTGAACCACTTATATACTGTCTCATCTCCTCTTTGCCTCACCTCATTCTTCATTTGTATATTTATTTATACCGTATTATTATATTGGACTGAGCTAGTATATTCATCTTGATTTGGTGATACCATTTCTGATATCATTGGTGAGGAAGTTCTAGGTCCCTTGGTTTAGGTATTGGGTTTAGTACATCTCAAATTATGTGCCTTGTCTATAATGTGGGTCTAAATAATTTTGATGATTGAGGTAACCTAGGAGTCAACGTAGATAACCGTGGTGACTTAGCATTAAGTGTGTGAGTTTTGATGTTTTAGATTAGCACCTTTTATGGCATCATAAAGGTGGGCCTCTTTTGGGAAATACCTGACCCCCTATGTCCTACCAAAACCTGGATGGTATTAATCTAAAGTTTGATGATTATAGCGAGGCACTAAGAAATAAGATCCCTTGTGAAGGTTCATGGGCGTGTGCCTTGGTGTTTATAGGCAATACCCGACATCCAATATCATACTAAATAATAGTTATGTTAATTGGTAGATTAGCACGTTATATGCGGCTTACATAGTAAGGCAATTTAGTTATTATGGTGGAGCACTCATTGAGGATTAAAAGATGTAGGCTGGTGAAATGGAATTAAAAATTCCCTTCGAGATATATACTAAGGTTTATTTAATGAGATGTTAATGCGAGTGGTAGATTCCAGATTGTATAGCATAGGTTATGGTATGGCTTCCGATTTCTTGTCACAGATGTGTAAGTTGTCTAGAGAAATAATTAAGTTTGATGTCGTTGCTCATGAGGCATGAGAAATCATTTTTGTATTGAAGTTTACGTAAGTTATGGTAAACCATTGATGAATGTAGTGCGATTACATCATGTCGATTTGTGGCAGTGCCTTGGAGTTAGTGCTACGACTTTTGTTTAAAGGCATTATATTATGATATGACCTTCGAGGATGATTTTAAAATAGGTTGATCAATACTAGGTGGTTCACCTGGGAGACTTAAAACAAGATGATGCTCATCATGGCTTTTAGTGATAGCACTCGGGATGAAGTGTTAGTCTTGATTATAGAACCGACATGTGATACCTGTAATGTTAGTAATGACACTGTTGAGGGAAGTTAGTTGGCACGAGTGATGCTAAAAATTTGAGATGCTATTAGAATGATTAGTAACTGGGATTATGTAGGCTATGCTAAGGGTGGTAGAAATGGGCCATGTGAGTTGGATGTTCAAAACTACGTGAGCGTGGCTTGATGAGAGTGATCTCGAAACTTGAGATTAGCTACCACTTGTTGAAATTCTGGATGCCTAACTGTGATAGGTCATAACTAATGATTGGTGTCAAGGGAAATAAATTCCCCTTGATTTAGGATAATTATGCTTACCAGTGATGGATATGTAGCATTAGTCCTAAGGAGGGAAGCCTAGTGTTTCAGCCTCCGAAAGGAATTTGTTTTGTGTTCCATTCGTGCAAATGGACGGATGATCCTTGAGTAGAACTCATCAAGGTTAAGAGGCCAAGCCAGGTTACGTGGCAAGCCTAAGGTGTGTAGAAGATATAGATAATGAGTTATAAAATTCAAGTATACATCGTGGATTCATACTTATTATGGCTCGATTCGTTATTGGAATTGGATTGTTTCTCTTGGGCGTGGTAGTTGCTTGATTCTCTGCATTCTTACACGTTCTCTGATCCTGGTAATGGGAAGTTATCGATCGATTTTTATTCGGGTGTGGCATTGCGTAATATCAATAGTGATACGGGTTAGGCCCATTGTGGCCGATGCATCACAGTATATGAGTAGACTTTTTTCCCGATGCACATTTATTCTACACCAGTCCCTGTGCAATGTTTATTTAGATAGACACGCTAGGCATGCTTGAGAACTGGCAATAAGGCCTTAAGGTTTGTTGTGATGGGATTAGCTATATTGGTTGATTAAGGTGGAACCCTTGGGTTTATACCATAGTGTTGAGGATACTAAGAATGGAAAATTAATTATAAGTAACGGAGTTATAAATTGTGATAAACTAAGAGTTTCGAGGAGGAAATTCCTTAAGGAATGAGGTTTGTAATATCCCACCCCGATAATTTAATTAAATTATATGGATTATATATAAAAGAGAAATTAATTATGAATAAAAGAAGATTATTGGATTAGGGATTGTACATATATGGGTTATAGAATTCTCGGTTACAAATCAATTAAACTATATAATCATCTTCTTATATTTCGAAAGATGTTAGGGGAAAAATGGAGAAACCTGAGTGCTGGTCGTTTGAACTACAATGGTTGTCATTCGAACGAGAAGGAATATCATTTGAATGATCATAACACATCGTTCAAAGGATGTCTGTCATTGCAGATCCGCCAGTGTGCTATCTAATTGTGAGCCTTAGGATCAAACCCTCCTTTCATCGCTTGGGCCTGATTACCTGAATGTAAACATGACAGAAACATTTGGTTTTTTTCTTTTGTTTAAAATAAGGAAGCATGAGGTTTGTAAACCTACGAGGTAGACTGCCAAAATTGTTGTCATCATGGGAACCGTGGATCCACTTGGACGGTTTAGGTTGGACAAAGGAATGATGTTAAAAGCTTATAGGGTCTGGAAGTCTTATAAGACAGAGGCAAAGATACGAGAAAACTCAAAAAAGGGGTATTCCTATTTCTCTCACTAGGAAGCTCTCAACTCCTTCTCAAACCCGACGACATTTCATCGATTTATGGTTCTAACCCACTACACTCACGCCCTAAAATAACCATTCTCCCATACTATTATTATGGATCTACGAAATATATATATGAGTATAGTTGTTGAGGGTTTTAAAGAATGTGTATAGGTGATTTGTTGGAGGTTCTAAAAAGGGTTTTTATTGGGCATTCTTGGAGTACATGTAGGTTATATGGTGGAGCATTTTATGACTCCCTTTAGGGACACCTTTGGAGGTGGGGGAGTCACCCATATTCACCACCACCACCACCACCACCACCACCTTGAACTCATTTGAGGTGGGATTCACTAACCTTTGTTTAGGTTTATTGACAAGTATAATTTCAGTGTGTTATTGGCATTAGGCTAAATATATGTAAGTTTGTGATAAGTTTGCATCAATAGAGTTGTTGGTTGATTTCTATGGTTTCATGGGATTTATACAAATGTTTTAAAAAAGGTTTAGAACTAAATATAATTTAAGAATACTACATTAGACCATTTGGGTATGAAAGTATGTAACCAAGTATTATTTGTGTGGTTTCTAGTAAACCGGAAATAGTGGACATTTTTGTGGAATAAAAATGTGAGAAAATAACAGTTTTGTTTATTTTTTTTAGTAAGAAAATTAATGAACATTTTTGTGGAACAAAAATGTAAGAAAATGCTATCTTAGTGTGTTTATGATAAAAAGGAAATAATGAACATTTTTATGGAATAAAATGTGAGAAATATTATTGCATTCCTAGAAAAATGAAATTATGGATATTTCATGAAATAAAATATGGAATTACATTCTTTTTGAAAAAATATTTATGAAATAAGTATTTCCAACTTTCTAGAATGAAATGTATATTTAACCCATTTTAATAGGATTTTAAGGTCAACTTTCTCATGCATATAAACTTGTAGTATTTTGTAAATAAATATATGGACAAGTTTAAAGAGAGTCTTGTTGGGTTTAAACATGAAATAGGACAAATGAAAATTTTGGTCTAGAAGAATGTGTGAAAATGGGATCTTAATATGTAAAGGTGCTATTTTATATATTTAGGGTGTAAAACTGTCAAAAGTGTGATATTAAACTAATGTTAAAATGGCTAGAGTGTTTTACATGTTAAGATGGAAACTTAGTGACCATTTGAGAGATGACACTTGGTAAAGGACTAAATTGTAAGTTTGACAAACAAAGGGTAAATTAGTAATTTACTTAAAGTGGAACATTTTATCGAAATAAAAATGTTAAAGAATGTCTTTACAGTAATATGTGTGAAAATGAATTAAGTTCTAAAGCGTGAATGATTTTAGTATAAATCAAGTGTGTGTGGATAAGTTACTTAAAGAAGAAAATAAATAATTTTTCAAGTATCAATGGATAAACGGACAATTAAGTTCGGGTTTTGGCTTCACCCGGGTAAAAGCAAGAAATGGAGTAATGTGTACATGTCTAAAATATTAAACACATTAATGAAAATATGGATGCAACCGTGAAATAATCTAGAAGGGCTCGGAGCCCTTGGGTGAAATGCCTTAAATCACTATTCAGATCATATGGTGCGCATAGCCATCGGTGTGGAGCCCGTCTAAGTATGCGGTACAAGAAGATTCCGAGAAAATATAAAAGGATATAAGGAACATATCAGGAAATGGGTTGTGTGGTAAAACGTGTTAATATAACCTAACTTGAATGAATGAAATAAATGTTTCGGTAAAGGTGAAATGGACAAGTAAATGTATAAATCTATTAATGGCCATAAGTTAAGGTTAAAAGGGTGAAGTAAAGTGAGAAATTGGGTGGTTAAGTAGCCTAAGTTATGAAACCCATAATTTGAATAAGTATGTATTGAAAGGTTTTCAAATGAAAAATAAGTATTTTCTAACACGGTGAATGCGTGTGTTGAAATGGTACTTTTCCAAGAAAATACTAAAGTATGTTTTAAAGAATGAAAAAAAAGGATGATTCCATTAAAGCAATGAGTTGGAATAAACCAAGTATAGTGGTGTTAAGGTGGAATAGGGGTGTTGAACAAAGTGAGAAATGCTAAATATGAATAAAGGAAGTCTTTACAAAATTAAGGTAAATTAATCTGGATGAGTAAGGTTTTCGTAAGTAGAACGATTAATGCATATGTATATTTTCCATGGTATATATATATATATATATATATATATATATATATATATATATATATATATATATATGTATGTAGATACAAATATATTTTCATGTGCATGTGATTTTAGCGTGTGAGTATTATATTTTGATGTTCGTTTCTATAATGCTTATATATTCCCACTAGGCATAGGCTCACACCCTCGTTTTGTTACAACGGGTTGGGTGTAGTTTCGTATTTTCAGGGCGTTATACTTGTAATTGTACTTTATTTATTTTACGTTAGTATCTTTGTTTACATGGACTTGGGGTGCTCCCCATGGGATTTACATGTAGTTTTTATTTTAAATTGGAATCGTATGCTAAACAATTGAAATGTTAAATAAAATTAAACTAGACTAAAAACATTTTATAGGTTGTTTCATTTCACCTCACAACTAATGCTCGTGTCGGACTGAATTGACTACGGGTGACCCATAAATCTGGGTCAGTGCGTTACAATGAATGATGACATAGATGACTTCATCACTATTGGCGTCACCTTCATCCCTAAAGGTGTGCCACCACTCTGGTTTTGATAAAAAAATTCAAATCCTTGTGTAGGTGCTCATCGTTAGCCATTTTTATATGATGAACATACATAATAGTGTCCATCCCCAATAACATCAACCTATAGAAACCATGTCGTAGTTCATCAAGGGTAAAAAAAAAACTCGTAAGAAAATATGTTTTCAAACCGCCATAAACTTGTTATAAAAAAGTCTAATTGAGCATAATGCCAAACCAGTAAGCTACATGCAATTATGATATGATGTGTTTGGATGAGCAAGCTAAATTGGACAATGTTCAAGTGCAATGCCTGATAGTGAAACCTAAAAAGGGTTTCTACTATGTGTCCCAGCGTAAGTTACAATGTGAGACTTTAGGACACGCCTACTAATATGGAGTAGATAATGTTTTCTTGTGGTCAGCTAACAATTTGTTAGTATGATGAACCAACTAAAGGTTCATGCCCTAGGGTATTTTTTTTACCTATGAAACTCACAAATAATGTGAAAAAAATCCATAGCATCTACTCACTATATTATCACAGGACCCCTAGTTGTTCTTTAGGGAAAATGAAATAAAAATAGTGCCAGGGACTTACCCACTGTGTTTGGGCCAGCCCCGAATATGCCAATGTAGCCATTTTAGGACACAGTGAAGAGAGATCTATCAAGGATTGCTAGTAATTTAGAGGTGGTGGTTTTTCCTAATCTGTATAGGGAGGATCCAGTGAAGGCTTTGAGGGATTGGGATATTTAGGTTCCTTTCTTCTATATATTTTTCCTAACACATATATCATGCTATGTTCATTCTGCATCTAAATTATCACTCCAAATTATAATTATGTATGTACATCTCTGTGATTTATAGTCAATGGTGTATTGGCTGCAACAGTAAGTTATTACATTTTCACTAATCTCACATAAATGTACAACACATTGTACAAAGGGGTAAGATTTTTATCAATTACACATTTCATATACTATGTGAAATTCAGTGGAAATGTATTAGAGATGAGCCAAAATTGTTGGTTTGGGTTGGTGTCATGTAAGTATATCTATAAACGAATGTGGGTACCTAGAGTAAGTGTTATAGGAATCAAGATGGAAAGATGCTATGTAAAATGAACATGGGCCAGTTATATGGTTTTATTACTTTGTATCTGTATAAAGGACTTTCTCATTTTGTCCTAATACCAAAAAAAATATCTACCAAAGAGTAAATAAAAAAACATATTTTAACATTACAATAGTATTCTATAATTTAATTATGCTAACCCGTTTTTGATTAGGTGAGTATTAAATCCTCAATTTTTGAACTCATAAGGTCTCTTGTTCTTACTAGGTTTCTCTTACGGTTACATAGTTATCTAGCCACTCAAAAGAAGATATCAAGACACGGAGCTCGCTAGCGAGGAGATCTCGAGCCAGTTGCCTCATAATAATAAGGTTTCCAATAGGCAAGGACGATTCAAAGGTTCTAGCGACTGTAAATACATATGAGCAATAATAAGATAGTAGTAACGAAAATAAAAGTAAGCCCATTCAAACGAATATCTATGAATTTGAATGAACAATATGTAAAAAAAAAAACTCATCCATCATATTAAGGAATCTATAATTCCTACAATTATACAAGATTAAAAATATATTCTCTTAAAATAGGAGAGTGGTTGAGATAATCCTAAAACATTAAAACATATTATTATCAACCTTGATAGATCTAAGCACCCTAAAAATTGATAGGGGGATCATCAAACAAAGGATAAAAAGATGGCACTCAAGCAATCATAATTAATTTTTTTTCATGGGTGATATAAACTATTATGTATGCGCACAAATCACATAATCAAACATAGATTCGTGATAAATAAAATATCCCATCCACTCTGAGATAATGCCTTTAGTTGTCCAAAATCAATTCCCACGGCTAGATTAAGAAACAAACTAATATCACACAAAACCTCATATAAAGCAATGGAAAATGGTCCAAAACAAAATGTTTGAACTTTGTTGCATACTAAAAGTTACCTTTATTGGGTAAAGTAATATCCTCCATTGAACCTTCAGTCACGAAAACCACATCTTCAAGCATAATTTCCTAAATAACTTTGCGAGCATGTTCTTCCATCTTAATATCTTCCACATTATACACCTTCTTGGGACCAGGGGCGGACCTATGTGGTCCCGAAGGTGGGCGACCGCCCACCTTGATTTTTCGGAATTTTTTCTCCGGTATAGGCTATTTTTATTTTATTTTGGACTTTTGTGTAATGTTTTATATTAGAAGGCATTTAGTTTTGGGGGCAGAAATATAAATAAATTGTACCCGTTCCTGCACACGCGTTTTAAAACTAAACCCACACAAGTTTTAAATGTGGTCTAACCTAAACTACTCTCTCCTCCCTCAACCGCTCATATTTATTCCATCCTCAATGGTGCTGCTGAAACTTCAACAAGCAGTAGTGCCAAACCAAGCAACATGCCAGCTGCAAATCCTCCTCTCTACAGGGTCTTTCTCTCGATTTGGGGCAAATCATCATAACCCCTGATTGAACCCAAGAAGGTAACTTCAACTTTCTATCTTTTTTTGTTTTTTATTTTCAATTCAATATTCAGGAATGAATGATAAACTTTATACTGTTCTTGCTATTTTTTTTTCAAATCAATATTCAAGGCTCAATTTTTTATTTTTTCAGTTTAATGATAAACATTATACTGCTAAAAGCTCTTATATGTTATTATGTATTACTTTACTAATTGTTTGTTATTTTTAATTGTTGTTTTGGAGTATATTTTCAAATTCAGTGCAATTAAGTTGAAATATTGTAATTGTTATTTCAGATTTAGGTAATATTATTTGAGGTATTTAAAAAAAAATTGCGAACAAAATGGGAGCTAAATATTCTTCAATATTAACCTTAAAATGTTTAAAAAAATTTGAAAAAAAACACAAAAAAATCGTCTCGGGGGCTCCCGCCCACGAACCCCCGGTCTTTGTCAAAAAAATTTGCAACCCCGACCTAAAAATTCTGGGTCCGCCACTGCTTGGGACCAGCCTTTGCTGACCATCTTGCAAGAATACCACTTCCTTTTTCCTGCGTTTAACTCAAACTTCACCATATATTTACCAATTTAGTGTTAGACTTAAATAATCAAAATAAGATTCAATGCAATACTCAAATGACTATGCAATGTTAGTGTGAAACTTCAATATATTTATGTGTCCTTGTAAAAGAAAGTAAAAGGATTACATTTCTAGTTTTGCATCACTATATAGAGCTCACATAACTTCAAATACCTAGGAATGTATCTATCTGTATTGATTTTTGCATCCATATACACATCCTAAGTAAAGGTTTGTTCAGGTGGTGAGAACATAAAGAAAGTTTCATTGAATTGGAATTTGAAATATTGAATTTCATAGTAGTTGAAACAGTTCAATTGTGCCTACACGACATAATCTAGTGAGATAACATTTTATATTACTAAAATGGTGTGATTGTTTCTACCTCGAGGGTTAAAGATAGATAATTTTTTGTCTTTGTAATATCACCTCATAGTGTTAGTATGCCACTAGGGTATCCTCAGGGTTAAGATTTTAATTTTAATGGTCTGTTTAATTCGAAATAAAATATGTTTTAATGCGATGAAATGTAACATGGTGAAATACGTTTTCACATATTTAAAATTAAATTTTTTTGAGTTGACAATGTAAATAAGTGTACACTCTGTAATTATAAAACTATAAATAAGAATAAAAAAAATAATTCTAAATAAATAAAAACATATTTCATTATAATGCTTTTCATTGTATTAAAACATATTTTACCCGAGTCAAAGGGACATAAAGGTACACAAGCAATGCGTATAAACACTTTGCTTAATCACTTATTTAGTATTCAATCTATTTTCTTGGCAAGTTGTTAGAGGGACATTAACGGTGATGTGATGTCACATTGCACAAATCATTTCTCATTTAAGCTTTACAACTCATCTAAACCCCAGTTTTTGTGCCACGTGGATTAATGCAATTAAAAGGATTGATTTTATTCCTATGTCCATCCTTTGTCTCGATAATATATTTTTTTCCCATTTAATATCTAATTTGAGTAGGCCTTTGACTTTTCCTCTTCCATAGCTTGGCCTATATAATAGTAATCTTCTCATTCAAAATCATAACACTGTCGTTACCTGTCCCACATCTCTTTTAGCACCGTAATGTTATCTCACCTTATCATCCAATCTGTCACATAATAACAAATGTTCTTCCATTCAACATGTTAAATAATAAAAAGAGGCTTGTGAATTTTAAAGAGACTAAAAATATAGATACCCAAAGATAGTAAAATGCTCACTTGCCAACTTTGTCGAACACTTGAGGTTCAAGTTCCCTAAAATAACCAAAGAAAGCGTTAAAATATTATAAAAAGACTAAATATTGGTTAAACATACAACATCATAAACTAAAGTGTAAGACGAGTGAAAAGAAAACGCTCTAGTACACCACTCTATGACCAAAACCTACATGAAAAAATGAAAATTAAAAGTGAATAAATTACTTGAGTTTCATATTCCTCGAAATGTATACAAAAAACTAATTGTGAGAGATTTAGGTTGTGTTTGTTTTTTCACTTGAATTTGAAATTTGAAGTCTGAAATCTAAATCTGAAAAATATGTTTGTTTTTATATCTGAATGGACCTCTGAATAAATGTATTTAGACTCATTCAAATTTCAGATTCAGACTTCAGAGGTTCATTTACCTCTTAATCATTCAGAGACAAAAATAGTCGTTAACCTCTTAATTATTTAAAAAAAAACAAACACTATTTGATACCTTTTAAGTCTGAATGGTTCAGATTTAGACTTAAGAGGTAAAAACAAACAACACCTTAGTCTAAAAGTCCTTCATATTGTGTCAATGTGTCATGTTCGTTTTGTGTAAGTGTTATTATGTCCGTGTCAAAATCACCTTATACTTTTGGTATCCATCATGTTGTGCCTTATTGAGTATGTGTCGGTATTGTGTGAAAGTTACATATTAACGAGTTGTATTTATTTGTAGTATATAGCTAAACTCAATCCCAATTAATAAAATTAAATCGTGTTTAGCTGGTCTACCAATTAAAAATTAAAATTTGTTAAGTCTCCACAAAACACCCTCAAACAATTCATGTTGATCATGTTGTTTGAGAATTAGCCGTTGTTATTGAGGTAAAAAAAGTGGGCCTCACTAAAATATGCATTTGTAATTCTTTCATTTCATCCAAAACACCACATCTCACATATACTATATGTATATATATATATATATAAAGAGAGAGAGGGAGTGAGAGGGAAGTTCTTAAGTGAATGAAGGTAATGAAGTTTTTAATGAACGTAATAAGACATTAAAAAATAACACGAATGAAGGTAATGAAGTTTTTAATTATTGTAATAAGACATTAAAAAATATCCCTTAATTCATTGTTGTAATTGGTTCGCGCCAGAGGCAACGGACATGCGTGTGACATGGGTTATTTCTTAAACCGCCCCCACCCATCTGCCATCAGTTATGTCGGGTCTAGGTATGACACTGATCATTGTGATTTTTCGGGTTTGGGTCTGGCACGGGTATGGGCAATCCATAACCATCTTCCCCATTTTTTTCTATCTCCTCTATTAAAACACAAACACCAAAACCCAACATACCTACAATCCATAACTACCTTTTATCTTCCGACGACGAACCTATCTTCTGACCTCCATAAAATTCGGTGACCACAATCACCTAAACCCCTTGTCGAACCAGCCTTAATCCCCTACCAACCCAATTACAAACTTTGACCACTTCTTCACTCACCTTGGAATCCCCCGCCAAAACCCATAACCCAGTTCCATTATTTGTTTTTATTCGGACCAGTTCTCATACTTCCAACCCGCCAGACAAAACCTCCGTTAAGGAAACTCATCACCTCCCGATCACCTGAACCTGAACATTGAGATATTGCCTTGGTTTTGCTTATAAATTGTGTAAGAGTCTGACCGACATAAGTTTGTTGATCTACAATTTCATTCGGGCTGGAGGTTTGAAGGATGCAGAGTCCGGCCCAAAGGAAGATGGGTTGGCGGTTGGGGTGGGGGTAGGGGTGGGGGTAAGGTTCGTCAGGTGTGTGTATTAAAAAAGATCCGTGTCCGTTGCCGTTGGCTCGGACCAATTATAATAAATAATTAAGGGTTATTTTTTAATGTCTTATTAGGTTCATTAAAAAGTTTATTATTTTGGTTCACTTAAGGACCTCTCTCTCTATATAAATATATATAGACACACACGAACACACACACACACACACACACACACACACTATAATGCGAGTGTGTGTGTCTGTGTGTGTAAGAGAGAGAGAGAGAGAGAAAAAAAAGGGAATATCTAAGATCTACATGAATAAATAGAGACACACATAATATATGTCAATAAAATTAAATTAAAGACTAGAATTAGTAACAAATATATTAAATTATTAAGGAAAATTATCTCAAGTAGTTAGTAGAAGTAAAATACCGTTAGTAACAAAAAAATTAGTCTTTTACTAAAAATACATTTTAGTCTGGTGTAAGGCTACACTGGGCGACTGTGCATCAAGGTACCCTTAGTGGAACGATCATCCTTCTCCCCCTTTGCAATTCGTGATCCTCCACATGTGTCACATATATAGACTTTCTACCCAATTGTCTCGAAAGTCGTTAGGATAATGAGGTTGGGGTAGAGTATAAGTCGTAAGATGATGATGAGTCGACCGCCATTGGTGAGGGGGTGAAGTAGATATCTCCTCACCAACCTTATCCTTACCATTTAATTTATCCTTAGCCGTGAGCTACCCCTTACCCTTGCTCCCATATCTGAACATATAATTCATGGTGTGTTGTTGATTATCCAAATTTTCGTCCGTCTTCGAATTGTACATGTCAACCCTTGAAGATAAGGCTGTTTGGCCGTAAGCAGGTCCCAACATCTTTGATTTTCCCATCGGCGAGTTGACATCCCGAGTACGCACTTTTCTATCATGGCCTAACATTTGGCTCAATGCATCCATACTTATAGATTCTTTATTAGAATCACTATAGTTGTTATGCACCCCTACATCCTCTCTTGAAATAAAATACGTTATTCACCTTGAAAATGAATATTATTAAATTAATGAAGTTAACATATAATTTAAATTCTAACTTAATAGGGTCTTAGTGACCTATGGATTATAAGCCACCCCCTTCTTCCGCAGAGCCTATACATAGGAGTCGATCCCATGTGTCCTTCAACCCAAGTCCCTCTCAGACTCCTACACATATTAATTAATCATTAAAATTGGATTTGAACATCAAACAAAATGTGACCAATTAAACCAATACTTACCATATTATGCTCCACCTACTAATAAAATATCCGTTAGGAGTAGTGCCCATCCACTTTCTTTGCCTGATTAGTTTTCGCCACTCTAGGGTGACCAACTGGCTATTAGACGACTGTAACAACCCTCGATTCTGGGAGGCTCATTTTATACTGATTTTACCGCATAAGGTAATTATATAAAATGTGGGGACTGGAGTAAATATTAATTTAATGAATTGAAAGTTAATATTTACTAGATTGATGCATATTTACTGCATGTGAAAGTAAATAACATCAGGTTGCATGTCTGTAGTGTCATGTATTTTAAATGGCCTTTTAGTTTAAATGATTTTGGAACTCGAAATAATTTATAAAATTTCTGGATGCCAGTTTAGAGGGTGTAGTTAGTCTCGGAAGGTGCGAGACAGTCAAAATAAGTGCCATATTGTATTTTTGTGTTCCGGGCACTTTTACCTGGTTTTAGCTTATACGCGTATTTGGGAGTCATTTTAATGTGGTATTAACCATTTGAGTTGGGAGTTTTAACTTAAGCCACGATTTTAGTATCCAAAATCCCTTATTTTTTTCCCCATTTTATGTCTTGAACATAGAGAGAAAGGAGAGAAAGAAAGAGGAAGAGAAAGAATGGAGAAAGAAGAGAAAATGAAGATTGAAGATGGATTGATGCTCCTACTAAAAGAAATCTGATATTCCCTACATCAAGGCAAGTTTTCTACTTGCTAATATGTGATTTAAGATGCATAAATTGTATGATAGTTGTGTATTTACATTTATGGCTTAAATGTAGAATTTGTGGGATTTAAACCCTAGTCTTGATTTATGTTGAAGAAATTGTGGGTTTTGATGGTTAATAATCATGTAGATTAGTTTGGGGTAGATTTTTGTTGTTGGATGTGTATGAAAAGGAAGAGATTTGAAGTTTGGAGGATTTAGGGTTCATAACCCTTCGTAGCCATTTTTGGCAGATTTGCAGGTCCGAATCGATTCGGCCCCTTGGGCGAATCGATTCGCTAAGGGAAATTGGCAGGTCTGCATAACCCGAATCGATTCGGGTTAAGACCGAATCAATTCGGCCAATTGCAAAATGTTGGTTTAGTAGTCCGAACTGATTCGCTTTTTGGGCGAATCGATTCGTTTTCCTGCTGTTTTTGAGTTAATTTTATAACTCAATTTCAATCCTTTTATTTAAATATAGGGACTAGGAACCTTCTTGAATGTAGTAAACTTAGAGTCCTAGAGTGTGAGATGAGTTAGATGTCTACCCTACATTAGGAATGGGTTATGTGGGGATTTTTTCGGGGTTAGGCCTATTAATGATAAGGCATTCTTTTCTTCTAGTTAATTATTATAAAACTAGGAGATGTAGTGTTATGTTCGGGAGACCTTAGGAGCTTAATTAAGCTATACTAGTTTTGATGGTTTATATTACCACCCCAAAAGAATGTTGGGAGATTTTAAAAGTTCGATTGAACTATGTTAACCTTGGTGGTTCATAATAACGTCATAAAGGTGAGTTTGGAGAATAAATTGAAAGTCATTTCATTCCTTTGAAAGATGATAACCTTGGGGTTCTAAAATAACCTCCTAGAATGCTTGGAGATAATGAAGAGTTTATTTACTCCTTTGAGGTTGTAGTGTTGATATAAGCTATCGTATGACTATGGATGGTAAGTTAGATTATTTACAAAATAAATAGAAAGGGTTTCGAATAAAATGAAACATATACGTGGGATGGAAATGAAATGGAAATGGTATTGATATTTGTAAATGATAATTTACTTAATCATGAAACCGGTAAATAATGGTTTACTTGATTTTCGATATGATAAATAAAACGGCTTAAACACACCTCTCTAAATGACATCATAAGGGAAGTCCGCACGCGAGGTGAAGCCCCCTGGCTAATGAATGCAGGGTGGATATAGTCCTAGGCTATGGGAGCGCTTATTGTTGTATATTTTTCTGTGATGGGTAGGAGATGGTGTAGTCTTGACTACCCCGCAGGCTCATGGCCGCTTCCCGACGTCTTGCGATATAGGTGCCCAGGTTGTCTAATGATAGGCCCTGGAAGATGATGGTCATTTAGGGGCGCGCACAGTGGGGAAACCCGGACGGGCGGTCTTAGAATTCGTTATATGTATATAATTATAACAGTTCATAATCAAGTGGGACTTGATGTATTTGATATGCCATAAGAGCATGATGGAGTGCCACAAAGAGCACATGTAAATGCCACAAAGAGCATTTGAAAATGATTATTTTCCTGATAAGGAAAGGATTTTTACAAAAGGTAAAATTGAGATAAAATCTCTTTAAAGAGTAAAAGATTTTGATTATATATATATACTTCCTGCTAAGGAAAAGATATATGAAATAATTGGCACCTTTGGTGAAGTCTTTAGTTTAATGCTTCTTATTTTTGTTCCTGCTTAGCTTATGTTTTAAATTGTATAGGTTGCTTCTTATTTCTCTTTCTTCACGATTTATTATACATAACTGCCATACTCTTTATTCATATGGTAATCATATAGAACCGGGCCCTGACCTGGTTACTTTTCTTGTTGCATATTCATCTTGTCTCTGCTCAGGTACTCCGCCGCAAGGATGCCTGATTTGAATTCCGATTCCGATGTTTTCGACGAGCCGTGATGCATTGCGGGTATTACGGGATACATTTGGTATAGACGTTTTCACTTTTTATTCTAGTTAAGATCAAGTCTTTTATTCGGGCGAGAGGCCCAAGCTTTTGTAAATGTCTAATGTAATGTAATAAGTAACTTATTATACTTGCGTATTATTGGTGTATCAGTTAGTGACCGGTTACCTATTCGGTCTTTTTATCGTATTCTTGTTGTATTATTTATATATGTCTTGGGGTTTCCCTTATCTTTCAGGGATTGGGTTGTTTGTTTTCATTTATTTACTTTCAAATCAAAATTTTTGGCAACCCGTTTTCTGAAATATTGGGTGGTTATCCTAGATACTCTATATTTTTGTTATGATGCTGAGAATGATTCCATCCATGATTCTGTTATATTAGAGTATTGGGCTGGCCACCCCTTATTTTGGTGAGCGGGTTGTCACAGATGGTATCAGAGCATCAGGTTCTAGAGTCCTTAGGAATCTGTGTGGACGCCTTAAGTTTTCAGCGTTGCTCTTGATTTGATGTAAAGCCTTAGGATTAAGATCGTTGATTTCTCTTATGAGATCTCGTTCTTCTACCATGAGGTAGAATCTATAAAATCTTTTGCGTATTCGTGTGAGAATAATAGGTCGATAGAAGAAGGGCATTATGGGAAGGTGTGTGGAGAACTGTAAGTTGTGGTCGGGGAGGGGGACCTCTTTAGAGGTCGCTCCCTTTTCGTAGCACTTTCTTATCTTGCTATTACGACTGCAAATTTCAGTTGATGTAGTTTCCCAAGTACCGCTAGAAGTAGGAAGTGGTACTAAACTTGAGAATTCACGCGATGTTATATTGAAGTGGAGAAGTGCCCTGTAGTAGAATGGAGGAAAATCCTTCACCCATAGAAGAAGTGTTGTGGTGATGAAAATGTGGTCACTATATTCGTGGGTGCCAGAAGTTTGACCCATAGAGAAGCCCGGTGGATACTTGCAATGGCGAGTTTCTCTGGGATAACTGGACTGAAGAGAAGGTGGATTCCCGAATGTTCACAAGACGTTCAGTTAAAGACCAATGGCGAATAAGGTGTTGTACGGTTAGGGAGTCGAGACCATGCACCATGAAGTGATAGGCTCCAAAATAGGTGTTGTTAACACTTCTGATGGTGTAAGAATCGTGAAACCCCATTGGTGGACACTCACCTGGGGAGGTTTCATTGAACTGAGGAAGAGGAGGCCAAGAGGGTGTCCTCTTTTACTGAGAAAGTAAGAGGGACTGCATGGGCAATTATTATTAGACAGAGTTGGAATAACGGTTATGATGTGGAGTGTAGAACCACTCATTTTAAATTTCGTTGAGTGGAGAGCAAGGGCAAGAGTAAAATGCCTGGTTGGGGAGTTGGGGAGATAATGTTGGTATGTGTAAGGCTCGAATATGGAGTCTGAGAACCATTAGTATTGACCCGGAGTGCTTTGCAAATTGTGGAGGGAATTCTACCTTATAGGTGGGTAGTGTATATTCCTTAGGATAAGATTTAGTAGTATTGTGTCTACGATAGACTCGGGTGTGTATATTGAGCTTGTAGTAGTATTTACGCTATTATAGAAGGGTAATTATATGACTTCCGTGGTATGGAAGTTCTATCTTTTCTTCACTCGTTATGAAGCGAGTGATTATATTTTTATGTATATGTGTCATATGTGTTACCTGGTCTGAGTGTTTTATTGCTTGTTTGCATTGTATGTGGGTGTTATGACTTATCTTCACGACCAACAAAGTTAAGCAGTAATGCATAGGAGGGGTTCCTTATTTGGATTCCGCTTTTGCGGGACGCTCCACGCGTGAACCTTAACGACGTTGGGAGTGGAGAGATGCCATATTTCCTTTCTCTTATTTCGTGTATAGAATGCTAAGGTGAAGTCTAGAAGTAGAATATTATTAGTAGAATTGTAAGTTAAATTTACCGATCCCTATCATGTGTTTTAGACCGTCATATCTCGAGGACCGACGATGCGAGGTAGTAGTGTAACGGGAGGGTTCCTTGTTTGGATTTCGCTTCGGCGAGACGTCCCACGCATGAACCCGAGCGAATGTCGGAAGTTGAGTAAGGTCTTGGGCACTAGGGATGTCTTTGGTATTATATGCTTATGATTTAGGTAGGATATATATAAATAGACCTTAGGATTTTTAGGATGTAAGACCTTGAGGGTAGGCGGTGTTAGTTTAGGAAAGCGGTAGGGAGTTGACCACGAATAAGTTATGGGTTAACTCTATAAGAGATTAGATCCCTTAGGAGCGAGATTATGGGGTCTCGAGAGGTTTGGTAGGTTCGGCCGAAGGAGATGAGGCATTTCTTAGAGATAAGGTTACGTTGGTAACTTCATTTCCGTGGAGTTAATAAGGACTGGTGGATCCTCACTCCTGAGTCATGATTGTAAGCTCGAGAGTGAGTTTAATGAGTAAGTTTCTGCCAGGATTGGGGAGTAATAATAATGGAGTATAGACCTATTGTTTATGCGTCTCACAAGCTTAAACTTGTGGAGAGTAATATCCCGTGCTTGAATTAAGATTCATCGTGGTAGTGATCACCTTAAATAGATAAGGCACTACTTCCTAGGCAGTAAATTTTGTCCTTCTCGTAAGCAACAAGTTGTTGCAATATGTTGTGGGAGGAATTGAGTTGGTGCTCGGGGTTCAGTAGAACTAGTGATTGGATATTTTCTCATTCACTAAGGAAATGCGATTGGGCTAGTGGACGTGTCGAGTAGAGAACTCGTCAGAGATGATGGTAATGGCATGGAAGGCCAAGTAGAATGAGCATGAATAGGAAGACTCGGTAGTAAGAGCGTGTCTGTCTGTGATTGACCATTTCACATACTCGTGTAAAGAGAGTAGTAGTGAAACTAAGAAGGGTATTCATAGACGCCTGCATGGAACTACCGGCATCGAACTGGTCATGATCCCATTTGAGAAAATGGTTAATCGTTTGATCAGACTGTTGCATTCCCGGCCATTATGGACGGACTACTTGTAGAAGAGTATACCCCGTTCTCGATGGAGGAATAGTAAAAACCGTGGGAGATGCCTATTATAATAGGATGGACCGAAACTAGAAATTCGTGTCGAAGGTTTAGCAAAAGTTTCCGCGAAGTAATGGGAACCGTATGGAAATGGCGTATATCCTACCACCCTAAAGTGGATGGATGAAATGGAGGAAATTTACTTATGCCAAAAGGCATATTACGAACGTGCGCCTTAGTATACATAGTAGATGGGAGCAGTAATGGTATGGATGGAGATTTTCGTGCAACCATTAGGTTTTGGAGTGGTCTTATGGACCATTTCCTAAGGCATGGTTTCGTGAGTGGCCTAGCGTGGTCGGTTTAGTAATTCGTATACTCGTTGGATGGAACCAATGGGTAATATGTTCCTTGAACTTGGAGTGGTCTCGGAACATTTCTTTAGAGATTTGGCTTTTAAGCCATACGCCTTGATGAGATACGTCGAGGCGGGGGATAGCTGAGTAGCGTTAGGGCTAAGCCACTTAGAGTTGGTACGAATGCCCCAAGGTGTGATGTAACATGATGCTAGAGATTCGGCTAATTTTGCCGAGTCGCGAGGACATCACCTTTCGCCGTAGGAAGATAGGATCCGTAGTTGGTGAGGAACGCTTTGTGCTATGCTAGAGCACAAATGATGTAGATTGAGATCGATAGGGTCGATCTTAGTCCGGGTGCATTTGGGGCGTTGCAATAACGAGGAGTTTGTTTAGGATGGTAGAATCCTAGTTTAGAGTAGTATACCCTTATCAGATTTGGGTATGCCCGAATTTTGGGGGCAAAATTCCCTCTTAAGGGGGGGAGTATGTAACAACCCTCGATTCTGGGAGGCTCATTTTATACTGATTTTACCGCATAAGGTAATTATATAAAATGTGGGGACTGGAGTAAATATTAATTTAATGAATTGAAAGTTAATATTTACTAGATTGATGCATATTTACTGCATGTGAAAGTAAATAACATCAGGTTGCATGTCTGTAGTGTCATGTATTTTAAATGGCCTTTTAGTTTAAATGATTTTGGAACTCGAAATAATTTATAAAATTTCCGGATGCCAGTTTAGAGGGTGTAGTTAGTCTCAGAAGGTGCGAGACAGTCAAAATAAGTGCCATATTGTATTTTTGTGTTCCGGGCACTTTTACCTGGTTTTAGCTTATACGCGTATTTGGGAGTCATTTTAATGTGGTATTAACCATTTGAGTTGGGAGTTTTAACTTAAGCCACAATTTTAGTATCCAAAATCCCTTATTTTTTTCCCCCATTTTATGTCTTGAACATAGAGAGAAAGGAGAGAAAGAAAGAGGAAGAGAAAGAATGGAGAAATAAGAGAAAATGAAGATTGAAGATGGATTGACGCTCCTACTCAAAGAAATCTGATATTCCCTACATCAAGGCAAGTTTTCTACTTGCTAATATGTGATTTAAGATGCATAAATTGTATGATAGTTGTGTATTTACATTTATGGCTTAAATGTAGAATTTGTGGGATTTAAACCCTAGTCTTGATTTATGTTGAAGAAATTGTGGGTTTTGATGGTTAATAATCATGTAGATTAGTTTGGGGTAGATTTTTGTTGTTGGATGTGTATGAAAAGGAAGAGATTTGAAGTTTGGAGGATTTAGGGTTCATAACCCTTCGTAGCCATTTTTGGCAGATTTGCAGGTCCGAATCGATTCGGCCCCTTGGGCGAATCGATTCGCTAAGGGAAATAGGCAGGTCTGCATAACCCGAATCGATTTGGGTTAAGACCGAATCGATTCGGCCAATTGCAGAATGTTGGTTTAGTAGTCCGAACCGATTCGCTTTTTGGGCGAATCGATTCGTTTTCCTGCTGTTTTTGAGTTAATTTTATAACTCAATTTCAATCCTTTTCTTTAAATATAGGGACTAGGAACCTTCTTGAATGAAGTAAACTTAGAGTCCTAGAGTGTGAGATGAGTTAGATGTCTACCCTACATTAGGAATGGGTTATGTGGGGATTTTTCCGGGGTTAGGCCTATTAATGATAAGGCATTATTTTCTTCTAGTTAATTATTATAAAACTAGGAGATGTAGTGTTATGTTCGGGAGACCTTAGGAGCTTAATTAAGCTATACTAGTTTTGATGGTTTATATTACCACCCCAAAAGAATGTTGGGAGATTTTAAAAGTTCGATTGAACTATGTTAACCTTGGTGGTTCATAATAACGCCATAAAGGTGAGTTTGGAGAATAAATTGAAAGTCATTTCATTCCTTTGAAAGATGATAACCTTGGGGTTCTAAAATAACCTCCTAGAATGCTTGGAGATAATGAAGAGTTTATTTACTCCTTTGAGGTTGTAGTGTTGATATAAGCTATCGTATGACTATGGATGGTAAGTTAGATTATTTACAAAATAAATAGAAAGGGTTTCGAATAAAATGAAACATATACGTGGGATGGAAATGAAATGGAAATGGTATTGATATTTGTAAATGATAATTTACTTAATCATGAAACCGGTAAATAATGGTTTACTTGATTTTCGATATGATAAATAAAACGGATTAAACACACCTCTCTAAATGACATCATAAGGGAAGTCTGCACGCGAGGTGAAGCCCCCTGGCTAATGAATGCAGGGTGGATATAGTTTTAGGACATGGGAGCGCTTATTGTTGTATATTTTTCTGCGATGGGTAGGAGATTCCGGGTGTGGTCTTGACTACCCCGCAGGCTCATGGCCGCTTCCCGACGTCTTGCGATATAGGTGCCCAGGTTGTCTAATGATAGGCCCTGGAAGATGATGGTCATTTAGGGGCGCGCACAGTGGGGAAACCCGGACGGGCGGTCTTAGAATTTGTTATATGTATATAATTATAACAGTTCATAATCAAGTGGGACTTGATGTATTTGATATGCCATAAGAGCATGATGGAGTGCCACAAAGAGCACATGTAAATGCCACAAAGAGCATTTGAAAATGATTATTTTCCTGATAAGGAAAGGATTTTTACAAAAGGTAAAATTGAGATAAAATCTCCTTAAAGAGTAAAAGATTTTGATTATATATATATACTTCCTGCTAAGGAAAAGATATATGAAATAATTGGCACCTTTGGTGAAGTCTTTAGTTTAATGCTTCTTATTTTTGTTCCTGCTTAGCTTATGTTTTAAATTGTATAGGTTGCTTCTTATTTCTCTTTCTTCACGATTTATTATACATAACTGCCATACTCTTTATTCATCTGGTAATCATATAGAACCGGGCCCTGACCTGGTTACTTTTCTTGTTGCATATTCATCTTGTCTCTGCTCAGGTACTCCGCCGCAAGGATGCCTGATTTGAATTCCGATTCCGATGTTTTCGACGAGCCGTGATGCATTGCAGGTATTACGGGATACATTTGGTATAGACGTTTTCACTTTTTATTCTAGTTAAGATCAAGTCTTTTATTCGGGCGAGAGGCCCAAGCTTTTATAAATGTCTAATGTAATGTAATAAGTAACTTATTGTACTTGCGTATTATTGGTGTATCAGTTAGTGACCGGTTACCTATTCGGTCTTTTTATCGTATTCTTGTTGTATTATTTATATATGTCTTGGGGTTTCCCTTATCTTTCAGGAATTGGGTTGTTTGTTTTCATTTATTTACTTTCAAATCAAAATTTTTGGCAACCCGTTTTCTGAAATATTGGGTGGTTATCCTAGATACTCTATATTTTTGTTATGATGCTGAGAATGATTCCATCCATGATTCCGTTATATTGGAGTATTGGGCTGGCCACCCCTTATTTTGGTGAGCGGGTTGTCACAACGACTCAAAGTGTATAAACTTCTGCCAGTTGGCAAACGCCACCTGATCCTTATCCAGGACTTAGTCTCTCCATTTCAACAAGGAGTCTGAGTCCTTCCCAAGAGATAATGACTACATAGATTCTTCTTCTACATCTTCCACTTCTATCATATCATGAATAGGACAATGTCCCCTTATTGTGGGGAGGGGGGGGGGGGTGTCGTATTCTTTCTATCCAACAAACATATAATATAATATAATATAATATAATATAATATAATATAATATAATTATTATGTTGAAATTCAACAAACATATACTAAAATATTAAATAAAGTTATATATTTAATATAAATATTGAAATTTTAATATCACTCTCCCCCCACCGCAAAAAGAGGTCATATTTAGCTCCTCGGTCACGTTCCTCTAGTTCTCTTACCTGGGTCCAAATATTTCTTTCATTAACTCCTCCACCCTCATAAAATCCATTTTATTTTAAAGAATGGATCTGGTGGTGATAAAGAATTGATTTTTTTTTATGAACCTGCACCCCCCTCCACTTTGACCCTGGGTATGATGGCCACTTGCACCAAATGTAAACATAGAATGCAAACAACTAAGATATAGTAGAATATAATATATAACACAAATTAAATAGAAATACTCATTCATGACACAAGAATTTATATAACATAAAATTAGTTAGTTTAGTCCCATGTGACATGATCGGGACTCTTTTTGGGAAGCTTTGTTTTTAAATTACGTTTTCACCTCCTAACGCCTTATTTTAAAGCTTAAGCTTTAGATATAAGAATTTTTTAGCCAATTCTCACCCAAAGAGTCACATTATTATACGGGTTATTTATACAAGTTAGTTAAGTCCCGTGTGATGTGATCGTGCCTCTTTTGGGTGGATTTTGTTATTAAATTATATTTTCACCCACAAACACCCTATTTTAAGGTTAAGCTTTAGATTTATAAAGTTTGTATCAAATTCTCACCCCGAGAGTCACACGGCGGCTCGAGTTGTTGATACGAGTTATTTTAGTCCCTTGTGACATGATCGTGCCCCTTTTTGAGAAAATTTGTTGTTAAATTATATTTTCACTCCCTAACTCATATTTTCAAGCTATTGAAATCTCTACCTAATTCTCACCCCAAGAGACACATAACTAAACAGATTTTTTTATACAAGTTAGTATAGTCTAATGTGATATGATTGTGCCTCTTTTTAGGAAGTTATACTATTAAATTATATTTTCACCCCCTTACACCCTATTTTCAAGCTTAAGCTTTTGATTTATGAAATTTCTACCCAATTCTCACCCTATGAGTCACAAGTATGCACAGGTTTTTTTACAAGCTAGTTTAGTCCCATGTGACGTGAGCATGTGACTTTTCGAATAGTTTGGTTAATTATGTTATCATTACCTAAGGCCTTATTCTTAAGCTGAAAGCTTAGATTTTTAAAATATTTACCCAATAAAGACCCTGTGATTCACATTACTTCATGAGTTATTTCTACAAGTTAGTTTCGTTCCATGTGATGCGGTCGTGCCTATTTTTGGGTAGTTTTATTTTTAAGTTTCATTTGAATCTCCTAACGCCCTATTTTCAAGCTTAAGACTCAAATTTCTAAAATTTTCACCAAATATTCACTCTGCGAGTCACACAAATACACGTTTTTTTTAATAATTGTTAATTTATTCAATGTGACATAATGGTGCCACTTTTCAGCCAGTTCTATTGTTAAATTTTATTTTCACCCCCTAATGCCCTAATTTCAAGCTTAGGCCTTAGATATCTAAATTTTCTATCCAAGTCTCACCTCGTGAGATACACAACTACACAGGGTGTTTATACAAGTTAGTATAGTCTCGTCTAATGTGATAGTGTCTCTTTTTGGGTTATTTTGTTGTTAAATTATCTTTTCAACACATAACGCCCTATTTTCAATCTTAATCATTGGATTTATTATATTTCTATAAAATTCTCACCATGTGATTTACATGTCTACACAAATTTTTTTCTACAAGTTAGTTTAGTCCCATATGATGTGCATCGTGCCTCTTTGTTAGGAGCCTTAATATTAAATTATAATTACACCTCCTAATGCCCCATTTTCAAGCATAAAGATTAAATTTTTAAAATTTCTATATAATACTCATTCTATGACTCACATGGATGCATGAGTAGTTTTTATAATTTAGTGCAGTCCCGTGTAATGTGCCTCTATTTAGGAAGTTTTGTTGTTAAGTCCCGTTTTCACCACCTAACTCCCTATTTTTAAGTTTAAGCGTTAAATTTTTGAAATTTCTACACGATTCTCACCCCCTGTGTCACATGAATGCACTTCTTGTTTGAAAAGTTAGTTTGGTGTCGTGTTATGTGATTGTGCCTCTTTTTGGGTAGTTTTGTTGTTAAGTTACATTTTCACACTTAATTCCCCCTTTTCAATCTTGAGCCATAGATTTCTAAAATTCCTAACCAATTCTCACCTCTCGGGTCACATGACTACACGATTTATTTCTACAATTTAGTATGGCCCCGTCTGACATGATCGTGCCTCCTTTCAGGTAGTTTTGTTGTTAAATTATGTTTTCACTCCCTAACGACCTATTTTTAAGCTTAGTCCTAAGATTTTTGGAATTTTTGCCCAATTCTCACCCGTGAGTCATATGAATGCAAGGGTTATTTCTACAAGTTAGTTTAGTCCCATATGACCCGATGGTGGCTCTTTTGGGGCAGTTTCATTGTTAAATTATATTTCCACACCTAACACCCTATTTTCAAGGTTAAGCCATAGATTTATGAAATTTCTTCCCAATTCTCACCGCGTGAGTTACACGAATGCAAATTTTGTTTATACAAATTAGTGTAGTCCCACGTGATGTGATTGTGCGTCCTTTTGGGTAGTTTTATTATTAAATTATATTTTCACTCCCTAAAGCCCTTTTTTCAATCTTAAGCATTATGTTTTGAAAATTTCTACCTGATTCTCACCCCTTAAGTCACACGACTTCTTAGGTTTCTTTTAGAAGTTAGTTTATTCCAATATGATGTGATCTTCCCTATGAGTAAAACACTTGCTTGAGATTTTCAAATGCACACACAAAATAGCTCATCACTAATTTTCTATATAATATTCATCTTGGAAAAGTATACCATTATCATATTTGTAGCATAATCGAATTTAAAAGTATATTTAATCTCAATTCTTTCCCAAGTATAGTAAAACATAACTTTTTTGACACATGCATAGTATAATTACATAATGTTTTGAATTACATTATAGTAAGTCATGTCTGCTTCAACGAAAATTTTATCTTTCGTACTCACCCTGAAATATGTAAGTGCCTTATATGAAACACCATTGTTTTGTAACATAGTATTTTTCTCATGAAACCTCGACAAGAATACATGACCGTTTAATTAATACCTCTTAAATCCATGTGCCATGAAATTGGGTCCATTGTCAAGAAGAGAAAACCTTGACGTGGTGTAACCAATCTTCAACAACTACAATTACGGATTACATAAGTCAATTATTTATTTTTTAAATCTTGCAATCATTTATCAATTAGCAAGGGGCATTAAACGTAATAATTACCTCATGTGATACCCAAAGTCTAAATTCACTGCCTAAATGTGAAACCTCCCTTCACTTTTTGTTATGCCCGGACGCATCATATTGTTTACATTGAATTCCAAAATTTATCAAGAATGTGATCAAGTATATAAGATAATAACATGAAGTAAAATTACAAGACTGACTTAATCTCTCATTTCGTCGATATCTTTATGGGTTTCAAACATATAACGATCCAAATGCTCAAATTATAAATTTATCAGTTTAACTACTCTTCCCATGACTTGACCCCCTTATCTTCTAACTCATCTCCATCATTTATAATGTTAGGTTTGGACATACATTCCCTAGCGAACATGTATACCTCTACAATAATATATTCCTGCACGATGGATAATTCAATGTACCTCGTATTCTTAACATACTATTTAAAACATTCATAAACCTATATACTAAAGAAGTTAAAAATCAATAACCCATAAATTAAAGTAATTAAAGCAAATTAAACTATCATCAACTTATATTATTAAGTATACCTTTCAAATGGGCACACCCATTGATAACTTATTAGGCTAAAGAAGAGCATCATGTAAGTGCACTAACAACTGAGTGCTAATGTCAAAAAATTTCTTGGGAAGTACTTCTCTAATACATAAGTTTCCTTGGATAGAGTTTCTTTTGCAGCAATGATTTGCTTTCAGTTGACTACCTTCACACGCAATCATGTGAAGCAAAGGCTAATATATATAATGGACCTTTAAAAATCCTTAATCTTTGAGAAACAATACTAAATAAAAAAGGGACTAGCTACAAGATTACATGCCAATCACGCAATTGCACTTTTATATATCATGTGTGGCATTGCACACATTCCTCTGGAAATTTTGTGGAAAGTTATAAGGAACTTTCAAATAAAGCACCGTGTCTCAAATCACCTTTATATATTCGCTCGTCAAAAGTATTTTCCACAGGAGTCATTTTATTCCTCCCACTACTATCTTCTTTCAACCATAATTGTGTCTAAGTTTTCAACACTTTAAGATCACAAGATGCCTTTTATCCATCATTTAAATTACTTACACTTAGGCATGTTCCCATAAGATGATTACTGATATTATTCTCAAAATGCATGATACCAAATACATGGCACAAAATATTACCATTCCAGTATGGCAAGTGAAATAATATTGACCTCTGAGACCACAACTTCCTTTTTATTCTTCATAATCTTGAATTTAGGATTCTTCCAGGCATATTAGCTTTAAATTTGAAATCCCTCCTTTCAATTTATGAACCTAAAAGGTTTCCAAGAGCTAGACTATGCTGGACCCCCCCTAACAAAAATCTATCACTTTTATCGAATCTAAACCTATGATCCATAGGAAAGAATATCCTATGAGAATGATATATAGTCTTGCCACTATCCTTGAGATTTTGAGATCCAATTTCCTCTCCATAAATATGACACCCAAAGTAACCATGAATGTTACAACTTGATAAAGTCCCATAAGATGGAAAATTAAGAATTTCCTAGATCAATATAGATTTTAATGTGAACTCTTCTCGTTTGTTAGAGTTAAATACTTTCACTCTTGCTAACCATAACTCATTCAATTCTTCTACAATGGTGCCAAGTAGATAATAATTTTGTCAGGTTTAGTCAATATGATGGCGCATGAGATTATCCCTTACTTTTGCTCTAGCGTGCCAATTCATTATCTCCATTATCCATGGTATTCTGAAAATAGCTTCAACTTGGGACCAATGGTGAAATATTTCAGTACTTTTAGGGCACTTTTGAAAGTACGTCCTTCTTAACATATGAACCATCTATAGCACGTATTTCGGTACATCATATACCAGATAACGATCACGATTTTCTTTCTCCTTCTGGTATAGTATGTGATAGCCAGGTGGGAATGGGGCATATGTGTTACCTATGCCAGTCGTTGTTTTTGGCGCCCACCGCTATGCAAAAAACCTAAACTATAACTACACTCTTTACAGGAGTATATCGGCCAGTCTGCGTATCAAATCCGTAGGGAATGTTTCTAGACGTTAATTGATTTATTACTTCTCAATAATAGTGTAAAAGATGAAAGTTATAGCAAAGATAAATCTATGCATGCATTTAAACTAAGATTAACAAAATGAATAAAAACTATAGATTGAGAATCATATTCCTCACCTCGAGTTAATTAGTTTAAATGGTTACATCGAAAGATAAGTTTAGCAAGATTAAATCTCATTTCATCAGTTAATTAAATCTAGAGTTGTCACTCCCTAAATTCTCATAAAAGCTTACGATGATTTTGGCATCAATAAATATCTCAAAAATTATGCACGCAAGGTCTTAAAAATGGCGCTACATGATATATACCGTTAAATCTCCGAGGCATAAAATCAAGAACAAGGTAAACAATTCAAACTCATATAACCCATTACCTAAGCAAAGAAATGTATGAACCCTAGTTGAGTTTAATTATCTTAACCTAAACTAAGTTAGCTATAAAGCATGGTAAATGACATGCATTAAATGAAAGCAATAAATAAGCAAGAAAAACTAATTAGCAAAGCAACTAATGACAATAGAAAGCATTAATTGAAGGGAAAAGATAATGAATAGTGGATTATATACCCAAGCGCGCAAACCCTAGGAGAATGGAGGAGAAGCTCCCAAAATCCACCCCTAACCCTAAACCTAACCTAATGTGAATATATACTAAATATTTGAGAAAAAAACCTAACACACACACACACACACACATATATATATATATATATATATATATATATATATATATATATATATATATATATATATATATATATATATATATATATATATATAGTTAGTTAGTTAGTTAGTTAGTTGGGAAAAAGAAGGAAAAGAAAATAAAAAGAATAAAATCGCCCAACATCTGAAGGGATCGGTCGACCGTGGGTCTCGACTTGATTGACCGAAAGTCTGGTCTGAAGCCCATAGGCATAAATGGAATGTTCGTCCAACCAGGGCTAAGGTTTGGCCTACCGATATTCTATTTTTCGGGGCAATATGATTCCTCACCAGGGGAGAAAAGCTTGCATTATGGAAATGAATCTAACTTCATTGTCCGGACTCATAATGAAATGCGATTTGCGGCCAAGCGAAGATAACTCAATGAACTACGCTTCCATGGATATCTAAAGATCAGGACTAGTTGTGTGAAAAGAATTAAATTCCCTTGGAGTTACAATAAATTATGGGGATTCCTCGAAATGCAATGAGTCATCATGCTAAGCATTCCAATACCTACAAAAGCTCAATTATACCTCGCAAAGCGTATAAACATACATAAAAGAGGTTGTCTGGTTAACAATCTTCAAACATGAATCAATGAATATAAAATTAATAGAATGAATAAGTATAATGTGGACAAATATGAATATTCGTGACATAACACTCCCCCAAACATAGACATTTCTAGTCCCTAGTGATGAAACAAAACAAAACCAGTCCAATAAGTAGCGATAGAAAAGGTATAAAATCACAAACGATATGAATTCCACTTTTGTGAGAGAATGATTGCATTTTTTTATATGCAATAAGCCATTAAACTCCTAGGTTACCTTAGTGGACGAGTGTGGTCTCATGAGGGTTTTGAGGGATGAAATCCACAAACATTAAGTTCCCTCTAAATATGGCCAATTAAATAAAAAAGACAAGCTTAAAAATAACGAAAAGGATTTCAACCTATTATTAGAATAGTGAATTAATTCGCATAAAAGTACTTAATTTTTAACCATATGGAATGAACTTCATAGAATTGAAACCTTCAGCATAGGAGGAAAAGCGACCACATGCAATGTATAATTTGACAAAACTTTTATAAACTATATAATCATTAAATCATGCATATATCAATCCTTATCGGTGTATACACTCATCAAATGAATCACCATGAAAAGGGGTGTAACACACACGGGACATGCGGGCATAAAGAGTAAATGTAAATGGAAACTAGACCGCACACATGTCATCAATAAAGAGCCCAACATATAAAATTAAAAAATATTGCAATCTCAATGAAAGGATATCATCATTAAATAAGGTGAGATGCATTTTTATAGATTGTCAAAAAATATTTAAACTTTTTAATTACATTCACCTTAGGTCGCATAATACGTTTATAGGGTTATAATGTAGATTTGGGGTTAAGGTTATGAAATGAAGGGAATATGTATGGATTCAAAGGAGCCTGAGTATGAAACCCTTGGGATAATGATAAAATGTGGGCAATTTTATAATTGGAATATGATTTCCATAATAAGAATTATTGAAATTAGAGAATGACAAAGATTATTGAACACTATGTACAAAATGGAAATACGTTATCTTTCTTTTGTTTTCTGCTTCTTCTCTTATTTTTCTTTTTTTTTTCTCTTATTTTTCTTTGGTTTTCTCTTCTGTTTTACATTTTTTTTTCTTTTGTTTTTCTTTTGTTTTCTCTTCTATTTTCACTTATTTTTCTTTTTTTTCACGCTCTCACATGCTTAATTGCAACCACATAACAAGAACATCATTCAAGCCTAGTTATCATTCCAAACGAAGGTATGAAAGGTGATATATATGATTTATGTGGTATCAAAAAATATCACAATAAAGGATCTATGAAGAATAATCACAATCAAACAAGAAAGTCGATAATCTCACACATAGAATACAACTATGTACATGGTCTGGCAACTTACCTACGTCCACAGAGAGGTTTTACTATTTTATTAAGTATCTCCCAATATGCTCGGTTACATATCCTTATGCCCCGAGCCAGGGTTTACAATTTATAGATGTAGAATTTCAGTTATTCAAGTAACTCAATGACATTTATGATGATCTATGAATCCCTTGAATATTTCCATGAGATTATAGGGGATTGACTTGGTTTGGGGGCGGTGTGGTTTGCACATATTGGTATGTTATTTTCATTATTTGGTCCACGAAGCTTTCTAGATTTATACGGCCATATCGGCTACTCTTATGGGCTGAGACTAAAATTGGTCCCCACAATTGGCCTTAAAATATCTGGGCCATTTCTTGGTGCGGTGCATTTTAAATGAGGCTAAGGATGTAGTACCGTCACCAGTGGTGTACCCGTTGAAGTAGGAGGGGAGCTCTTGTAGTTCTGTAAAATATTAAAGCGTAAAATCTTTATCGAAAGTGTAAAACGTCATTTGAGTATTTGAATCTGGTTTGTCAAAAACTCAATCGTCAGTTCATCCTCTTTGGTCATTTTTTATGAATACTGTGTTCTCAAGCTTCATTATTTACTTTCTCCCTTCAAAATCAAGACTTTCTCAAATTTTCAAGCTTCCTCTCTATCTCGTAAGTTCTAGCTTTCATTTTCTTCTTCTTCTTCTTCTTCTTCTTCTTCTTCTTCTTTGTCTTTTGTGAATCGTTCTATTACTATAGCTAGGGTTTTTATGTTTTTTTTATGGCAATACGTGATAATAAGTCTTTGCCCGAGTTTAGAAAATGCTACAATATTCCTGATTGGGTAGACATCGAGTGTACTTCAATCCCCAGAAATGTTTGCGATCTAGAAGATGGCCACTGGATTCACGTTTTGTTGGTTTCCCAAGGGGGTTTAAGGTTTCCCCCCAACCCTCTGTTTTTACATTTTTCCGTTACTTCAACATAATCCTTGCTTAATGTTCTCCAAACATGTGGAAGATTGTTAATGGAGTTCATAGGATAAACCAGCTCTATGGAACCAACTTAGGATTAGTTGATATCTTTTATTATTATTCTTTCTCTTGCACCGATGGGGGTCTTCTAGACTTAAAAGCAAGAAGTCCTGATAGGGTGTTGGTAGTAAATCTACCCGATTCCCATAAAAATAATTGGTCTGAACGTTTTATTGCCAGGAATTAGCAATTTCCTTCCTAATCAGGGGGCATAAGGTACATGGGACCTCATATCCCTACCTTTGGGGAGGAGTATATAGGTTATTATTACCATCTTTGTTTTATTTCTTATTTTCCTACCTTTGCGTACTTTCCCTATAATATTTTCTTCCTTTTCTTTTATAGAAAAAGCCAAGAATTAAGAGCCTACTCCTCGAGCTACTGAACTTTTGAAAGCTTGGAGGATAAGGGACACTGTTGCTGAGGGGGAACATCCCCGATCTGCAGCATTCTCACTGGAATATAAGAATATTACTTCTAGATTTATTGCTCATCCTATAGACGCAATCCCTCATCTAGACATTCCAGATGAAGGCGTTTGTGGTAATTCTGAACCCATTAAGGTAGAGAATGAGGAAGAAAGTATCTCAAGAGAGGATCTAGTAGAAGGCAATGATGAAGGAAGTGGTAAAGGTGAGAACAGTGAGGAAGAGTCCAGTGAAGAAGAGTCCAGCAAAGAAGAGATGTCCCCTTCGAGGAGAAGAAACTTGATCTAGGATGACGATGATGATAATTTGTTGTCCAACAAAATGAAGTTCCTTAAGCATAAGTCTTAAGACTCTATTGGTAGTTCCAAGGTGGTGGTTCAGGATAAGGAGGTGGAGATAAAGAAGAGAGAAGAGGAGGAGAAGTGAGAGAAAGAGAAAAATGAGTAAAAGAGAAAAGAATAAAAAATAAAAAAGGAGAAAGAAGAAGGGCACAGGCCTCAAAGGCCTCGATAGTGCATTCGGTTGTTGCTGTTGAGGGGGACTCAGTGGCTGCTGGTCCTTAACTTGCCCCTTTGCTATTGGAGAAAGCAGTGCTTGTAGCTGACTGAGAGCACTCATCTAGCATGGGGGAGACCATTTTGACCTTAAGTTTGCCTAAGGGATTGCTTTGGTGAGTACTAATTTCTATATACTTCTTTATTCTATGTTTTCCTTTGACATCTCGTGCTTAACCCGTGTTTTTTCTGTCTTGCAGTTTGTCTCTGACTATATTGTGTTGCTCTGAGGTCGAGGAGAAACTCAGAGCTGAATGAAGCTCTAGAGTCTTTCTAGAAGGCCCTAGCTAACATGAAGGCTACCTTTGACAAGGATAGGTAAAAGTTTACTAAGGAGCGATCCAACCTCCGACAAGCTTATAGTTCCGTGATCGTAGTCATGCTGGCAATGGAAGAGGCAAAAAAGGCGTTGTTCACAAAGGTGGGGCAACTGAAGGAGGAAGCGTTCGAGAAAGAGAATATAGTGATAGTTGGTAGGCGGAGTACGATGACGCCGAGTTCTAAATTTCTTATCTTCAGTAAGCATGCTTCAAAAAAGGCTGGGATAAATCCTTGACTATTATCGGGGTTCCTAATGACTCATTCCTTTTCTCCCAGCATCATTCTGGTTGCAATCCTATGGAAGAGTCGCCTTGTAACCAACCAAATGCTCAGGATGGCATGGAGACCATTACTCCTGCTATTGGAGCTACATTAGTCAATCCAGAGGGGTCCATTATCCCAGTTGGAGGAGCTGCCCCAGATGCTTATGAAGGTGAGATCCATGTTGACCAAGATGCTGACAAGGGGGAGGGGCCCTCCACGTCTCACCAGGTTGAGGCTTCTTAGGAATTTAGGCTTTGCCCATATTTTTGTTCATTTGTTGTATCTTTCGCTTCTTTTCTTCGCTTTTAACGACTTGTGCCTTTTGATTTAATGAAAAGAAAACTTTTTATTTCATTATTGATTCTTGCTACTTTTGTTGCTTATTTGGTTGGAGATAGCTCAATGATTTAGATGACTATATGCCTGCTAACTCCCGTCTAGGCCATATTCTTTGTTTTAACATAAGCACTCAAGAGCGCCGAGCTTTTGTAAGGATCTGTAAATCCCCGAGGGTTAGAAACCAAGATTACAAAGATCAATCTGAGGTAGTCGCTAAGTTCAAGGATAGTCTCGAGGATATGGAGGAAATTGGTGCCTCTGTGTAGGAGGAGATGGGTGCTTTGAAAGAAAAAGTTTTGTATGCATCTAAAACAACCATATAGGGGAGTTATTGAAAAGAGAAATGAGGCTCTAATAAGAAAAATTGCTTATCTCAGAGAAAACACTCTATCTGGTCCTCCTTTGGTGATGCGAGGATCCTCATCATCTGCTATAGTTGGTCAAATTGACAATCAAGCTTCCAGAAGTGAGATTACTGAGATAAAATAAGACGTTCAGTGAGCTTATGTGATTATTATTGGTCTTTAAAGGGTTGTCACACGGTTGAGACATTTATTTGGAAAGGGTTCTCGACAGGTTTGGGCTGATGGTTATGACCAAGGTTGGACAGATGCCCTAGTAAGATTGAAAGAGGAAAAAGAACTTAATTTTGCTAGGGGATGGCTGAACGTTCTTAAGGAATTGAAATTTCATGAGGAATCCACCCTCGGGTACAAATATCAGATCGTTCACTCATCTGTTATACGAAATTCATTCTCTAGGGATGACTGTTGGATCCCAATAGATGTTATTCTTACGCAGCTTATAGAGCCACGCTGGGAGGACATTGAAAAGGACTAAGTTTCTAATACTGTTGATGGTCGGAGAGATCGAGCAGCGGACTACCTTGCTCGTCATGCCGGGCCATCATAGGCCTCTAAGTATTTCTGGTCTTTTGATATAAATGTAATCATATGATTCTTAATGACAGATACAATTGATTATTTATGTCTTGAGCATTTGCTGACTAAACATGTATTAACCTCATTTGTTGATATCTTATCATCAAAGTTTGACCAAAAAAATTACTTGATAGATCTAATTATAGGATGAATGATTAGTACAAAAACTTTTTAATCATTCTGGGCTTCCTAACCGACTAAATGATGTTGATTTTTTTTTCTCATGCTTTAACATTATCCCAATATAATATGCCTTATCCATATCATTCCGTCCAGTTTACCTTTTAGATTATGTCATCTCACTTCCTTAGGCCTAAGTAGGGAGATGGTGAGAATGTACCTAGTTAATGGGACATCCGCCCGAACAGGATTTTTTAGCCAACCTAAGCTGGCGACCAACCTTGAGTTGTCTTTATTGCCTAAGGATCCCCTGTAGGTCTTTTATTGTTGCAAGATAAACTCAAGAGGCCAATTTGTCTTTTCAACAAAGACCTGAGGAAGGTTAATTGTAAACCTTGCTTCACTCATTTTATATTTGAATGGATAAGTCTAGCACACTATTGTAACCATAGGAGCTTTATTCCTTGACTGGAGCATGTTGATTATCTTACGGTAATCCCAAAACTTTGTTATGTTTTGAGGGGAGCATACTGCTTAGAAAATATGTATCTTTGGGATTCGATTAAGAGATATTAAATAACTAAGATGTTTAGAATGCACGTTCCAATTAACCTTTATTCATAAAAATTATAAATAAAAGGCAACACAAGTTTGCAAATGAAACTTTTCCTAAACTAATGACTCTGAAAAATAAAAGATATAGAAGTATAGAAAGAACTTCCTAAGGTTGGCTTCATTCTAGGCCCTTGGTATCACCCTGCCCTCCAGTGTTTCTAAGTGATATGCTCCCAATTAGTCGTCATTTATTATCTTATAGGGTCCTTCCCAATTTGCTCCCAGTTTTACGTTTAATGGTTTACAGTACTGCCGAGGACTTTCCTGAGGACGTAATACCCTATTAGAAATCTCCTCAAATTGATTTTTTAGTTATATTATTTTTCCAATTGCTGTTGGTAAGAAGCCAACTTAACAAGTGCCAACTATCGTCGTTTATCAGTTAAGTCAAGTTCAGTGAGTTGTGCTTCACCATTGAGGCCCTAGTCAACCAAATTGGTTTTCATGGTAGGGACTCCTACTTCCAATGGGATAGATTCCTCCAATCCATAGGTAAGCGTGAACAGGGTTTCTATCGTTGATATCCTGGGAGTTATACTATAAGATCGTAAAATGTGGGGTAGTTCGTCTACCCAGGCACCTTTCTCTCTTTCCACCCATTTTTTCAGTCAATCGATCATTATCTTGTTGAAAGCTTTAGCTTGCCCGTTATTTTATTGATACGCTATAGAACTAAAGTGGTTCTTGATGCCATGCTCATCGTAAAAGCCTTGGAAGAAACCACTTTTGAACTATGTGCCATTGTCAGTAGTCATCATTCTTGGTGTCCCAAAGTGGGTAATGATGTTCTTCCATTTGAACCTCATCATATTAGAGTCAATGATGTTTGAGAGTGGGTCTACCTCTACCCATTTAGTGAAGTAGCTAGTGCCGACTAACAGGTACTTGCGATTTCCAGATGCAGTAGGTAGAGGCCCTACAATATCCAGGCCCCGCTGGGCAAACGGCCATGGGTTGGTTAATGACTTGAGGTCACTAGCTGGCTGGTGGACCATATGGGAGTTCTTTTGGCACTTTTCACACTTGTGAACTTCAATTCCAGGATCCTTTTGTATGTAAGACCACTAGTATCCTTCCTTGATTACTCGAAAAACCAATGATCTTCCTCCTACATGACTCCTTCAAATGCCTTCATGAAGTTCACTGATAACCTTCTCGACATCTTCGGGGTGAACGCATTGGAGGTAGGCGTCAATGAGTGTTCCTTCAGGAGATAAGATAAAGTCAGCAGGCTTGACTTTTATCTGGTGCACCGATCTCTTATTTCCTAACAGTGTGTCGCTCCTTAGTTAAGTCATGATGTGATGCATCTAATTGGGTGACTTATTTATGTGCCGGACTTTCTCTATGACTGAATGGTTGATGCTTAGTTGTGCGAGGAATTATATCTAAATGGTTATCCTTAGATCAGAGTCAATGGCAGAGCTTAGAGCTACTAAGGCATCGACATGATTGGTCTTCCCCCTGGGGAACTGCTAAACATCAGCTCTATCAAAGTTTACCATAAGTCCCCTTACAATAACGAGGTAAGATTCCATTAACTCATCCTTGGCATTAAAGTCTCCACTTATTTTCTTGGACACTAGCTTGGAATCGCCAAATAGCAGTAATTTTGCTTTGCATAGGCCGACGATCAACACGTCATTATTCAAGCTTCATTGTTAGAGGCTTCAAATCCTAGTCTGATATCTTGTTCGAGCAAAGTTTTCTCTGGGGTAACCAATACAATGCCTATTCCTTCCCTTGGAGTTTGAGGCTCCGTCAACGTAAAGGGTCCAGTCAAAGGATTTTTATTTCTTATTTTGTTGGCTACTCAATTTCTAACTCGTAAATAGGTGAATTCCCCATGAACTCAGCGATAAAATCTGTTAGAACTTTCTCCTTAATTGTGGTTCTTGGTTGAAAGTGGATATCGAATCTTCCAAGCTCTACCGACCACTTTGACAGTCATCCATAGAGATCATCTTTCCTTAGAACAGCTTTGCGGGGATGTGAAATGATCATGATAATAGAATGAGCCTTAAAGTTATGCTTCAACCTACTCGAGGCTACCACTAAGGCAGAGGTGAGATTTTTTAGGGGAAATTAATGTTACATGACATCCAAAGTAATCTTGCTTGTGTAGTAGATCCGGTTTTGGCCTCATTCCTTCTCGCATACCAAGGCGTAGCTCATAACGTGGTCTGATAGGGTAAGATAGAGCTATAAAGGGTCACCTTAACTTTAGATCAGTAGCAAGTGGGGTTTACTGAGGTAGGGCTTTGGAGCAGTCATTATTCCATACCAATCCCCTATATTTCTTCAACATTTGGAAGAACGGTTGACAACACTCCAAAGATGTAAAGATGAAGAGATTGAGTGCGGAGTGCATGTCAATAATATTTTAGACATCTCTAACCAGGGGAGGGGGTTGGAATTTTTTGATGGCGTCGATTTGATTAGAGTTTTTTATAATCCCTCTTTTGCTGACTAGGTATCCAAGGAACTTTCCTGATTGGACACCGAACGAACAACTTGGGTTGGATGACTGGGTATGATGATCAGATCTAATCAGCTTTCGTTGCTTTTGGGTACGATGACTGGGTTGGATAGGCATTTAGGGAACTTAATTTCCTGAATAAAACCTCCATCCATTAATTTTTCTACCTCTTTCTCTACTTCCTTCGCCTTCTGTAGGAATGTCCGACGAGCCTTCTAAGTGACGGGTTTGAAAAATGGATCGACGTGTAGTCGATGGCATGCAATAGTGGGATCTATCCCAGGTAGCTCGTATGGTTACCAAGAGAAAACATTCAGATTTCTCTAGAGGAACATAGTTATCTCCTTCTTTTCTTGGTCGGTGAGAGAGATACCGATCAAAAATTTCTTTTCAGACGAGTTGCCTTCGGCTGTGACTTCTTCCAGGTCTTCGATGACCCTACTTATAGGGTGGACCCTAGTTTCCTCCACTGCTAGTCGGCCGTATCGTAATTGTTATTTGGAAGGCAACACCCCTTTTTAGGATTCCTCATGGACTTTCCTCTCATCTTTCTTCTTCTCATGCTCGGGGAGGATCGCTACAACGAAGCTTTTTCTAACTATAGCTTGATAGCTACGAATCTCAACCACACCCGGATCTATAATGCACTTGAGTTTCTTATAATATGAGGATGTTATGATCTTCATAGCATAGAGCTAGCCTTTGCCCAGGATGGCATGATAAGGGGATTCGATATATACTACCAGAAACTCGATCATCTCTGAAACACTTCCCGCCCTGACTGGGAGAACTATCTTTTTCTATTGGCATGGCTATATTTCCACTAAATTCGACTAATGGAATGGTGGCCTCTTTGAGATCGATAAAATTTAATTTTAACTTGTAAAACAAGTCTAGGTACATCAGTTCGAAAGAGATACATTGGTCGACGAGCAACCTCTCGATGTCCCAATTAGATATCTTGAGTGTGATGACCAGTGCATCATGATCTAGGGTCTTACCCCAACTAAGTCATCTTCAGTAAACACAATGTGTTCATCGTAGTCGACGTCTACTGGTCGCCGATGCTTTTCGACCTGAGACTTGGTGGGGTTTATTTAAAAATTTTGCATGACAGAAGTAAGCTTCTTAACTTCCATTCGAACAACATTTCCTTGTACTTGTTTATGGTCTGATGACTATAAATTACTGCAAACTCGTGGCCCATCTTGTCCTCGAGGATATTGTCTAGCTTCTTATTGCTATTGGTTACGACCTTATCTGCCTTCTTATCTATGAACTCACTATGATAACCAGGATGGGCCAGCTCCTCGAGATGAGATTTGAGTGCTTTGCAACATTCAGTCCTATGAATGCCTTTTTTGTGGAAAGCACACCTTAGTGCTCCATTATGCTTTATTGGATCTCATCGCATCTTCTTGGGCCATTTGATAAATGGCTCTTTCTTGATCTTGGCGAGGATTTTGTATATCGGTTCCTTGAAGATTGTGTTAACATTTTGGAATGCTTTTGAGGGATCATTCTTATTGCCGTTTTTGGAGCCATTCCTTCCCCTATTTTTGTTTCTTTTATTCTGGGAATTATTCTTCTCTGTACTTTTGTTCTTCTTTGTACAACCATTGTCCCCTGCATTAAGATAAATTACATCATCAACTTTGGTGTTTTTTTCAATACAGGCCATTAGGTCGTCAATGGAATTAGCCTCCTTCTAAGTTAGGGATTGGTGCAGTAAAGAAGTGCTTGGAAGATCAATCTTGAAGGATGCTATGGCAATCTTCTCTGAGCAGTCCTCAATCTCATTGAAAATCTCTGAGTACCTCTTAGCATACTCCCTGAGGTTCTCCTATTACTTTTTCTTCAATGTGAGCAGTGTATCCATCTGCTTGGATTGGGAGCTATTGGTTATGAAGTGAGCTGTGAATAATTCATCTAGAGACTTAAAGCTTTTAATGGACCTTAAGTCGGCCCAAGGGATTTCTTTGGTGATTACTCATTTCTCTATACTTCTTTATTCTATATTTTCCTTTGACACCTCATGCTTAACCTGTGCTTCTTCTGTCTTGCAGTTTGTCTCTCACTATACTGTGTTTCTCTGTGGTCGAGGATAAACTCAGAGCTGGATTAAGCTCTAGAGTCTTTCGAGAAGGCCCTCGCTAACATGAAGGCTACCTTTGATAAGGAGAGAGAAAATTTTGCTAAGGAGCTATTTGACCTCCGAGAAGCCTATAGTGCCGTGATCGTAGACATGTTGGTAGTAGAAGAGGCAAATAAGGGGTTGTTCATAAATGGGGAAATTAAAGGAGGAAGATACAATCATTTGATAAAGAGAATATAATGAAGGTTGGGAGGCTATGTACGATGCCGTCGAGCGCCAGATTCTTATCTTAGGCAAGCATGCTTCAAAAAAGGCTGGGATAAAGCCTTGACTGCTGCCGAGGTTCCTGTTGACTCCTTCCTTTTCTCCAAGTATCATCCTGGTTGGAATCCTATGGAACAGTCTCCTTCTACCCAACCAGATGCTTAGGATGGTATGGAGTCCATTACTCCTGTTATTGGGGCTGTATTAGTCAATCCAGAGGGAGAGATGGAGGAAATTGGTGCCTTTTTGTAGGAGGAGATGAATGCCTTGAAAGAAAAACTTATGGATGCGTCTAAAATCAACCAGGTGGGAGAGTTATTGCAAAGATAAAATGATGCTCTAATAAGAAAAATTGCTTGCCTCAAATAAAACACTCGATTTGGTCCTCCTTTGGTGCTGCGAGGATCCTCATCGTTTGCTATAGTTGGTCAAATTGACGATCAAGCTTCCAGAAGGGAGATTGTCGAGATAAAATAAGATGTTTGGCGAGCTTATGTGATTATTGCTGGTCTTTAAAGGGATGTCACATGATTCAGACATTTATTTCGAAAGAGTCCTCGACAGGTTTGGGCTGATGGTTACAACCAAGGTTGGACAGATGCCCCAATAAGATTGAAAGAGGCCAAAGAACTTGATTTTGCTAGGGGATGGATGAATGTTCTTAAAGAATAAAAATTTCCTACGAAATTCGCTTGTGGTACAAATATCAGACCTTTCTCTCATTTGTTCTACGAAATCCCTTCTCGAGGGATGACCATTGGATCTAAATAGATACTATTCCTACACAGCTTCTAGAGACACGCCCGAAGGGCATTGAAAAAGACTTAGTTCCTCATCCTGATAATGGTTGGAGAGCTCGAGTAGCGGATTACCTTGCTCGTCATGCCGAGACATCATAGGCCTCTAAGTATTTCTTGGTCTTTTGATGTAAATGTAATCATATGATTCTTAATGACTGATACAACTGATTATTTATGTCTTGTGCATTTGCTGACTACACATATATTAACCTTATTTATTGATTTCTTCTCATCAATGTTTGACTAAAAAAAGCACTTGATAGATCTAATCATTGTATGAATGATTAGTATAAAAACTTTTTAATCAATTTTGTCTTTCTAACCGACTTAATGATGTTGAGTTTTTGTTATCTCGTGTTTGAACATTCTCCCTGTCCAATATGCCTTATCCATATCATTCCATCCAGTTTACCTTTAGGTTGTCTTGTCACACTTCCTTAAGCCTAAGTAGGGTGATGGTGAGAATGTACGTGGTTAATGGAACATCCGCCCGAACATGATTTTCCAGCCAACATAAGCTGGCGACCAACCTTGAGTTCGCGTTATTTCCAAAGGATCCCCTATAGGTATTTTATTGTTGCCGGAGAAACTCAAGAAGCCAATTTTTATTTTCGATAAAGACCAGAGGAAGGTTAATTATAAACCTTGCTTCACTCATTTTATATTTGAATGGCATAAGCCTAGCACACTATTGTAACCATAGGATCTTTATTCCTTAACTAGAGCATGTTAATTATCTTATGGTAATCCCAAACCTTTGTTATGTTTTATTGGGAGCATACTGCTTAGAAAATATGTGTCTTCGGATTCGATTAAGAGATATTAAACAACTAAGATGTTTAGAATGTACGGGCCAATCGACCTTTATTGATAAAAATTATAAATAAAAGGCAACAATAGTTTGCACATGAAAATTTTCCTAAACTAATGACTCTGAAAAATGAAAGATATAGAAGCCTAGAAAGAACTTCTTAAGGTTGGCTCCATTCCAGGCCCTTGGTATCTCCCTGCCCTCCAGTGTTTCTAAGGGATATGCTCCCTATAGGTTGTCCTTCATTATCTTGAAGGGTCCTTTCCAATTTGGTTAATGTTTTTCGTCTGATGGTTTTACAGTATTGCCGAGGACTTTCCTCAGGACGTAATCTTCAATTAGAAATTTCCTCGAATTGATTTTTTAGATCTATTATTTTTCTAGTTATTGTTGGTAAGATGCCAACTTAACTAGTACCAGCTCTCGTCGCTCATCAGCTAAGTCAAGTTCAGTGAGTAGTGCTTCATCATTGAGGCCTTGGTCAACCAAATTGGTTTTTATGGTAGGGAGTCCTGCTTCTAATGGGATGAATGCCTCAAATCCATAGGTATGCCCGAAGGGGGTTTCTCCCATTTCTCTCCTGGGAGTTGTACTATACGCCTATAAAACGCGGGGTAGATCGTCTACCCAGACATCTTTTTCTCTTTCCATCCATTTTTTTAGTCCATCGATGATTGTCTTGTTGAAATCTTCATCTTGCCCGTTGGTTTGTGGATTTACTACAGAACTAATGTGGTGCTTGATGCCATGCTCATCATAAAAGCCTTGAAATAAACCACTTTTGAACTGCATGCCATTATCAGTAATGATCGTTCTTGGTGTCCCAAAGAGGGTAATGATGTTCTTCCATATGAACCTCATTATATCAGAGTCCTGTGTGTTTGTGAGTGGTTCTGCCTCTACCCATTTAGTGAAGTAGTTAGTGCCGACTAATAGGTACTTACGGTTTCCAGATGCGGTAGGCAGAGGCCCTATAATATCCAAGACCCATTGGGAAAAAGTCTGTGGGCTGGTTAATGACGTGAGGTCGCTAGCTGGCTGGTGGACCATAGGGGAGTTCTTCTTGTACTTTTCACACTTGCGAATGTAAATTCTAGCATCCTTCTGTATGTATGGCCACTAGTATCCTTCCTTGATTACACGAAAAGCCAATGAACTTCCTCCTGCATGACTCCTACAAATGCCTTCATTAAGTTCACTGAGAACTTGTTCGACATCTCAGGGGTGAACGCATTGGAGGTAGGGGCCATTAAAAGACTTTCTGTAGAGTTTTACTTCGTGAGATAAGAGAAAGCGAGCAGGCTCAACTCTGAACTGGTGCCGTCGATCTCTTATTGACTGGCAGTGTGTCACTTCGTAGATAAGTCATGATGGGATGCATCCAATAGGGTGACTTATTTATATGGAGGACTTGATCTACGATTTGATGGTTAATGATTAGTTGCGCGAGGAATTATATCTGAATGGTTCTCCTTAAATCAGAGTCAATGATAGAGCTTAGAACTGCTAAGGCATCGACATGACTGGTCTGCCCCCTGGGGAACTACTGAATATCAACTCTATCAAAGTTTACCATAAGTCCTCTTATAACAGTGAGATGATCTTCCATTCTCTCATCCTTCGCATTGAAGTCTCCACTTATTTTATTGGACACTAGATTAGAATCACCAAATAGCAGTAATGTTTCTTTACATAGGCTGACGATCAACACTTCGTTGTTTGAGCTTCGTTGTTAGAGGCTTTCAATCCGAACTTGATACCTTCTTTGAGCACAGTCTTATCTGGGGTGACCAATATAATGCCTACTCCTTCCCCTTGGAGTTGGAGACTCCATCAATGTAAAGGGTCCAGTCGAAGGATTTTGATTTCTTCTTCTATTGGCTGCTCAATTTTTAACTGGGTAATAGGCTGGTTCCCCATGAACTCAGTGACAAAATCTGCTAAGACTTGCTCCTTAATTATGGTTCTTGGTTAAAAGTGGATATCGAATCTTCCAAGCTCTACCAACCTCTTTGACAACCAGTTAGAGATGTGAGGTGATCACGATAATGGAATGAGCCTAAAAGAATTGTTTCAACTTCCTTCAAGCTACCACTAAGGCATAGGCGAGCTTTTTTAGGGTCAAATAATGTTGCTCAGTATTCAAAAGCATCTTGCTTGTGTAGTAGACCAGGTATTGGCCTCCTTCCTTCTCGCATACGAAGGCGGAGCTCATAACGTGGTCTGACAGGTCAAGATAGAGGTATAAGGTGTCACCTTCACATGGGATCACCACCAAGGGTGGCTTATGGAGGTAAGGCTTGAGTTCTTTCTGGGCTTTTGATTAGTCATCATTCCATACTAGTCCCCTATATTTCTTCAACATCTGTAAGAAAGGTCGACAACACTCCAAAGACTTAAAGATGAAGCGATTAAGTGCGGAGAGAATTCCAGTAAGCTTTTCAACATCTCTAACCAGCGGAGGAGGTTGGACTTTTTTGATGGCATCAATCTGATCAGGGTTTTCTTTAATCCTTCTTTTGCTGACTAGGTATCCTAGGAACTTTCCAGATTGGAAATCGAACGAACACTTGTTAGTCTTATGTTTCATCCGTTATTTCCTGAGGATCTCAAAGGTTCCTGCTAGGTCTAAGAGATGTTCTCCTTTGAGTTTACTTTTGATGAGCTTGTCGTGCATGTGTACCTCCATTATTTCTCCCATTTATTTGTTAAACATCATGGTGACCAGTCGCTAATAAGTTGCTCCTTCATTCTTGAGGCCGAACGACATGACTTTGTAATAATATAACCTAATAGGAGTTATAAATGAGGTCGTATCTTGGTCTAAATCATAAAGTGGGATCTGGTGGTATCTAGAGTAAGCATCCAAAAATCTAATTCTTTCATGAGTTGGTGTGGCGTCAACTAGATGATCTATCTTTGGGCGAGGAAAACTTTCTTTCGAACTGGCCCTATTGAGGTCAGTAAAGTCAATACATACTCTTCGGCTTTTGTTTCTTTTGGGTACGACGATTGGGTTGGATAGCAATTTGAGGAACTGAATTTCCTGAATGAAACCTACATTCAGTAATTTTCCTACTTCTTTCTCTACTACCTTCGCTTTTTCAAGGACTTTTCGATGAGCCTTCTAAGTGATGGGTTTGAAAGATGGACCGATGTGCAGTCGATGACATGTAATAGTGGTATCTATCCCAGGTAGCTCATATGGTTCCCAAGAGAAAAAATTGAGATTGCTCTGGAGGAACGTGGTTAGATCCTTATTTTCTTAGTCGGTGAGAGAGATACTGATAAAAAATTTCCTTTCGGGCGAGTTGCCTTCGACCGCGACTTCATCCAGGTCTTCGATGTCCCTACTTGTGAGGTGGACCCTGATTTGCTCCATCCCTGGTCGGTCGTATTATAATTTCCATTTAGAAGGCAATACCCTTCTTGGGATTCCTCATGGACTTTCCTCTCGTCTTTCTTCTTCTCGTGCTAGAGGAGGATTGATACAACGAAGCATTTTCTAACCATGGATTGATAGCTACAAATCTTGACTACCCCCTAATTTTTAATGCACTTGAGTTTCATATGATATGAGGATGTTACGACCTCCAATGCATGGAACTAGCCTCTTCCAAAGATGGCGTGATAGGGGTATTTGATATCTACTACCATAAAATCGATCATCTTTGAAAAAATTCCTTCACTAACTGGGAGAACTATCTTTTCTAGTGGCATGCTTATCTTTCCTGTAAAGCCGACTAATGGAATGGTGTCCTCTTTGAGATTGGTGAAATTTCATTTTAACTTGTAAAACAAGTCTAGGTACATCACTTCGAAAGAGATACCTTGGTCGACGAGCAAGTTATCGATGTCCTAATTAGCTATCTTGAGTGTGATGACCAATGCATCATGATATGGGGTTCTTTCCCCAACTAAGTCATCTTCAGTAAACACATTGTGTTTGTTGTAGTCGACATCTACTGGTTATTGATTCTTTTCGGCCTGAGTCTTGGCGGGGTTTATTTGATAATCTTTCATGACGGAAGTAAGCTTCTTAACTTCCATTCGAACAACATGTTCTTGTACTTTTTCGAGGTCTAATGCCCATAAATTACTACAAACTCGTAGCCCATCTCGTCCTCGAGGACGTTGTCTAGATTTTGTTCCCTATTGGTTTTGACCTTGTCTGCCTTCTTGTCTATGAACTCGTTACGATGACTAGCGTGGGCCAGCTCCTCGAGATGATATTTGAGTGCTTTGGAATGTTCAGTCTTGTGAATGCCTTCTTTATGGAACGCACTCCTCAGTGCACCATTATGCTTCGTTGGATCTCCTCGCATCTTCTTGGGCCATTTGATAAATGACTCTTCCTTGATATTGGAGATGATTTTGTATATCGGTTCCTTGAAGACTGTGTTAACATCCTGTAATGCTTTTGAGAGATCATTCTTATGGCCATTTTTCGAGCCATTCCTGCGCCCATTTTTGTTTCCTTTAATTAGGGAATCATTATTCTTCGTCCTTTTGTTCGTCTTTGCGTGACCATTATCCCATGCATTAAGATGGGTTACATCATCAACTTCATCGCATTTTTTAATACGGGACATTAGGTAATCGATGGAATTAGCCTCCTTCAAAGTTAGGGATTGGTGTAGTAAAGAAGTGCTTGGCAGACCGATCTTAAAGGATGCTATGGCAAGCTGCTCCGAGAAGTGCTCAATCTTATTGAAAATGTCCCAGTACCTCTTGACATACTCCTTGAGGTTCTCCTGTTACTTTTTCTTCAATGTGAGCAGTGCCTCCATCCGCTGAGGGTGGGAGCTGCTGGTTATGAAGTGAGATGTGAATAATTTATCTAGAGACTTAAATCTCTTGATGGACGTGTATGGAAGCCTATCGAACCATTTTTGGGCCATGTCGTGCAGGCTGGGAGGGAAGATGCAACACATACACGCGTCATTGTGGCTCCACAAGGTCATGGCTTGCCTGCACTGCCCAACATGATCGATATGGTTATTTTTCCCATCATAGATCTTGAATCCAGGGATTAAAAATTTCTTGGGGACTCCTCTTCTTCCATTTCCCTTGAAAAAGAGGAGTTCATCTGAGTGTTAAGAGCTTTTCTGTCTAGCTCTCTTGTGGACCTGGCTCCTCAGTGGCCTGGGTGCTGATCCATCTCCTTACGGACCAAGCTCCAAATCTCATTATTCTATCGACCAGGAATCCCACGGCATCGATCAGGCTATAGTTGTTTTAATTGACCATCCTCTGACCTGTTCCTCTCAATTCTCACTTGATCATGCCTAGGGATATTTCCTCGGCTGTGAGATTCACTCACCTGAGGGATAAGAGTTTGATCATAGCATCATCTTATGTTTTTGTGGAGATCGCTTTCCATTCTTTCTAGTCGCCTTTTTAGACGAACATTCTCCTCTTATTAGAGAACACATGTCTTCTTCTTATTCCGTAAGTCTGGCCTCACAGGTTTCGACCAACCTAAAAATCTACATGGACCTTGGTGGTCTAGGACTCTCTTCAGAAAGCATCTTTTACTAGCGAAGCCTTCGATTTGGTTGGCGAATTTCAGACCTCATCCTAGTAGTGGCAGGTTATTCCTGAACATCATCGTCTTGAGGGATGTTGCTACTGTGATTAGATATTAAGGGCTTTTAGTTAGTGGGTGTTCTTGTAGGAATACCAGTCGTTCCCATAGATGGTGCCAATTATGGTATAAAAAAATATCACAATAAGGGATTTACGAAGAACAATCAAAATCAAACAAGAAAGCAAATAATCATACACACACACACAACACAAATATGTACATGGTTCGTCAACTTGCCTACATCCATAGAGAGGTCTACTGTCTTATTAAGTATCTCTCGATATGCTCGATTACACACCCCTATGCCTCGGGCCAGGGTTTACAGTTTATAGATGTAGAATTTTAGCTATTCAAGTAACTCCATGACGTTCATGGTGATCCATGAATCCATTGAGTATCTACAAGACAGTATAGGGGATTGATCTAGTTTTAGGGCGTGGCTTGCATATACTCGTAACTTATTCCCATGATTTGGGCCTGGAAGCTTTCTAGATTTGTGGGTCCAGGTCGTCTACACTCGTGGGATGAGACTAAATTGGCCCACGCAATTTATAATTCCAATATGGAGTTGGTTATGGGATTTTGAAACAAAAGTCTATATTTAGGCTCAAAGGGGTTGACGAGGGGGAACATAAATGGTGAGGTTAAGGCCAATATGGGTATAATAACAAAGAGGTCCTATGATCCTTTCTTAAAATTTAGGCAATTCTCGAGTCAAAATAACTTTAAAAATCATGATCAAGTAACACATTTCAAAATATGAACTTAATTAATGAATGATTAATGAAAGAATAGTGAGATTACAAATCACTTTAACATTTTTAAGGAGGAAAGAGTAATGTATAAACACTCACAAATAAAAAAAAGATCAAAGCTCATTAGGTTTAAGTACGTACAATGCAACAAAAGTTTACTAAGTTAAAAACGCCTTAAACAAAATCATTTAAACAAGAAAAGTGCATGTGCTCATGGGTTTAAATTTTAATTGATGAAGTTTTTCATAATATCAATTATTAAAGGACTAAAGTCTAATAAATTCTAAAATCAAGAACATGTATCATTAAATAATCTATTTGATTGGGCGTTTATTTAAAATTTATCATCGAAAACAAAGGCAAAATGCCCAAAAAAATGGAAAAAAAAGAAAGAAAATATTTTTGAATTTTTAAAAAATTTACAACAAAAGCGTGCTCAGGAAAAACACATGATCAAATCATGGACACAAAAAGAAACGGGAATAATATCCCACACCCCCTAACTTAAACCTTGTATTGTCCTCAATGTGAACCAAGAAACAATTTAAAGAGAGGAAAATAGTGATATTACACAAAATGGAGCGATCTCCCGAAAGTACAAGTCTAATGATTCTACATAACATGCTAGCACTAAGAATTTCAAAAAAAGAACTAAAACTTTAACTAATTACACTAAACAATAAGTAAAAAGGAAAAAAACAACCTAATATGCACAACCTATAATTCTAACTTCGAACTAACAATACACTAGAAGTTAAAAATTTTTGAGGGTCTACCCAAAATGTGATTTGACTTTGAGGAATAGCCGGTGTCACCTCATTAAGTGGATACCTTATGTAAAATAAGAATTCCATTTGAACAACGAAAGATATATGTAAAGAAGAAGAAAGGAACCATCACTATTTAAATGTTTTGGAGAGATGATTAGGGGTTTGAATTGAACGGATGATGAATACATATGGAATCGGAGAAAAACTGAATTTTCACCCAAAGATTTTGCAATTGGAATGGGAGGTGGAACACATAGAGTCAATATTGCATTCATGGAAAGTGACTCAGGCAAGTAATCTTCATCGGTGAAAGGGTCGAATTTTTTAAAATTGGAACCAATTCATGGGATACTTCTAACGGTTTTATAATGTAGAATAAATACGGTAATGAAATAAATTCAATCTCAATAGATGACTCATCATCGCATGAAGATTGAATTCCAAAGGTGAAGGATTCACTTTCAATGAAATGTTCTTTCAAAATGGTTTAAGGTGAAACATATGACTCAACCTCCCCTTTATCTTCCAAAGAATAAATCATTACATTATAAATGAATACTACATCCATTTCTTTCTCACTTTCATTCTCTATTACGCCATGGGCAAAGAGAAGAGTGGTTTCTTCCAAAGTAGGCATCAATTTCTCATTTGTTTCAAAACATTACTTAATTTCAAAAGTCTTGGAAGAAAAATCATCGTTGGATTCGAATAATGCATCCAACTCTTGTTCCCAATATTGATTTTCTTCCCGATAATGGTTTTCAAGTTAACCATTTTCAAGAATGTGCAAGCCCTCGTGCAACGTCATAGGTGGAGGCGAGAATTCTTGAAAATGAAAAGTTAAGAAGCTATCCTTGGAACTACTATGAAAATCATTATTATAAGAATTTTGAAAGCTATTTCAATTAGTTTCACCATAATTATTATAATGACTTGGTGGCCCATTGTCAGAATGATCATTCTCAACATTCCCATGATCCATGACTTGACTTTGGAAAGACTCACCCAACATCATAGGTTTAGGGGAATTTCGAGAATTGTCGTTACGATTACCAAAAACATTAGAATAAGACATGCTTACCCCAAATATAGCTCAAGATGTAAAAATTCACAAAGTGATGTGCCACCGAAAGATTTAAGCAATTCCTGGAGCTCAAATGTAGAAGTCCTACAAAACTAAGTCACAAATAATACAAATAGAAATAAAAATATTACGAAATACTAAATCAATTAAATTTTATAAAAAATAATTCCTCGGCAACAACACCATTTTGGTAGCTGGGTGGGGACTGGGCGTTCGCGTTACCTATGCTAGTCATTGTTTTCGGATCCCACCACTATGCAAAAAATCTAAACTATGATTACACTCTTTATGGGAGTATAGTGGCTAATTCGGGTATCGAATCCACAAGTAATATTGCTACATGTTAATTAATTTATTACTTCTCAATTAAAGTGTAAAAAATGAAAGTTATAACAAAAGATAAATCTATGTATATATTTAAAATAAGCTTAACAAAAGCCAATAAAAACTATAGATTAAGAATAGTATCCCTCACCTCGTGTTAATTAGTATAAATTGTTACACAGGAAGCCAAGTCTAGCAAGATTAAATCTCATTTTACCAGTTAATGAAATCTATAGTTGTCGCACCCTAAATTCCTATAAAATCCTATTATGATTTTGGCATAAAAAAATATCCCCAAAATTATGCATGTAAGATCATAAATACGGCTCATACATGATATACACAGTTAAATATCCTAGGAGTAATTTCAAGAACAACCTAATCCATTTAAACTCATATGACCCATCACCAAATCAAAGCAACCCATGAACCCAAGGTGAGTTCAATTATCTTAACCTAAACGAGGTTAGCTACAAAGCATGTTAAATGACATGAATTAAATGAAAGCTAGAAATATACAATTAAAACTAATTAACAAATCTTGAAATGACAAAAGAAAGATTGAATTAAATGAAGAAGACCATGAATAGTGAATTACATATCAAATGGGCAAACCCTAAGAGAGAGGAGGAGAAGCTCCCAAAAACCACCTCCAATGCTAAAACTAACCTATAGTGAATATATAGTAGATATTTGAGAAGAAACCAACTTATATATACAGCAAGTTGGGGGAAAAAATAGGGAAAGAAGATAAAAAGAACAAAATCGCCCAATATCTGAAGGGATCGATCGACCGGGGATCTAGACCCGGTCGATTGGGAGTCTAGTCAAAAGGCCGTAGGCATAAATGGAATGTTCGGTCGACCAGGGCTTGGTGCCGATTGACCAGTTTTATATTTTTTGTTGAAATATGATTCCTCACCAAGGGAGAAAAACGTGCATTATGGAAATGGCTCTAACTTCATTGTCTCAACTTTGAATGCGGTGTGATTTATGGCCACACAAAGCTAAATAAACAAGTTACGTTTTCGTGAAGATCCAAAGGATGGGACATGAAGTGGGAAAAGACTAAAATGCACTTGAAGTTACAATAAATGATGGAACTTCCTCGAAATGCAACCAATCATCACGCTAAGCATTCCAATACTTACAAAAGCTCAATTATACCTCACAAAGCATATAAGAATACATAAAAGATGTTATCTGGTTAACGATCTTAAAACAAGAATTAAGGAACAAAAAAGTAACAGAATGCATAAGAATAACATGCGCAAATAAATAATATTCATAGCGTATTAGTATGCAATCATAATTGTAAGCATGAATTGATTTATACTACATTACCAAACCTTTAAAACTATTGCTCATACTTAGATATTTATTGGTAGCGTGTTCTTTTTGGGGAGCGAATCCTTCACCCAATTTGTAATTTCAATTATGTTATTATGAGACAAACTAAAACGACTCTTCAAACTATACAAACCAACCATGACATACAAAGTTGCCTGATCTTTTTCGCAATTTGGGTAAAACAGTTGGGTCGATTTCAATTTTAAAATTACGTAGTCATTGTAATATTTTATCCCAAAATCGTCGTAATCATTAGATAATCCACCACAAGATTCATTGTCTTCCCCCACATAAACTCAGTAAGAATCATTTTGTAGATAATCTAACATATTATGACATATGGTATCCTCTAATAATTTGACCGTTATCCTACTTGATGGTTTTACGGGAGGTTGTTCAGGGATAAAGGGACAATGTAATTTTCATATAAATTCCACACCCAACAATAATATTGTATACCACATTTAAGAAAAAGTAATTCAATTATTTCCACTCAAACAGTTATCATTTCTACAACATGCGCAAAGACAGACGAACTATTCACTATTGAGACAAAACTTTATGAATTTTATAAACTCGTTAGCTCTACTATGGTATACATGCTTGGGTATGTTTGTATAACCTATTTACTCTCGGTATAGAGGATACTCCATAATAGCTTATAGGAATCATTACGTATCATGTATAAATTAATGGGGAAGTTAAATTGTGATAACCCGGATATAATTATGATAAATTGTGTTTAAATCATGCTTAAATTATGGGATATGGATACTGTGGTATCAGTGTACATAATTTTAAGTTAGTATGTTTAGTGCATTCCTATCTTCATAAAGCTTGAAATATCGAATTAGTTACAAACATAAAATTTTAAAGTTTTGACCATTATACTATTAAAATTGACATGAGGTAAAAACTAGATAGTTGTGGATATGTGAGTTAAGTTTGTAACACAACATAAATTTTGTTAAACGGAGGTCCGAGTAAGAAGTTATATCAAAATTTCGAAGCAAGGGAAAATTCGTCTATTCGTTAAGTGATATGTTATCTTATTATGACAACAAATGTTTTGTTTTGATTGGACCAAGGAGAGGTGACTTATGCTGACTTTAAAACCTTGAAATGACCTCCTCATTCATAAAAAATCACACATGAGAGAGTTGGCTTTAGGAGAGAGAATCTGGATGCTCTGGAAGTATAAAGTGAGGAGAAAAATGGAGAAAAATCCGTAGGAAATTACGAAAAAGTTCCTAAGGTAATTTTAGACATATATATTTTTATTGTTTTGGTATTATTGATTGAAATGATATAAATCATTTATTGTTTACTAAAACTTCATGCCTTAGTGTATAATTACGAATAGGTGCAAGTTTAAGCAAAGTTGAACGTGTAAACCTTTAAATTTGCTTCGTTTAGAACCCTTGTGTATTCAAACTTTCATAAGTTTTAGTATACTTACTGGAATTGAGAAATTCTTATTGGAGGTTAAAATAGAATCCTATTTGCTTGACATATCTCAAAATTATGTAAAAATAGCAAGAAATTAATCTTGGGAGATAGTTTGAAGTTCTGGAATAAAATATGCCCCCAAAGAGTAAGTACGCATACCATGTGTTTGACGTTTTGCTTGACATAGCAAATGAACTCTAAAAATTATGAAAATTTAATGTTTTATTATTAAATATGTTTTTTTAATATCGGGTGGAATACCATATGAAGTTATGATGTATAAAAAATATGAAAATTCTTGGAAGTTGACTGGACGATAGAGGAGCCTATAGGGCAGATTTGCAATAAGGTAAAGAAAATGGCATATTTTGCTCTTGGAAACTTGAAATAATATGTAGTCTTTTGTATTAGAAACCTAATATGATAAGGATTGGATTACTAAGAATAAATTAAATTATGTTGGGTTATGATTTGGATATGTTAAATATCGTAAAATGAATTTGAATGGGACTTCATTTATGATAAAGGATTTGAATGGAATCATCTGATGCTTATGAATTGAGTTACATTTAAGTATACTTTGAATGTTTAATATCCTTATGATGATACTAATATTGTAAGAATGAATACATGGAAGAGAAGAAGAACTAGTTGAACCAGTGCCAGACGAAGGTAAGGGAAAAACACAAGAAGTGGCCAAGGTGAGTGTACTCAACGAAAAAAGGTATTGGTATACTGTTATGGATATGCTCATAATGTTATGAATATGAAACTGTTCTTTTCACCTCATTATTGATATGATTTTAAGATCACTCACGGGTAAGATGTATTACACATGGTTATGGATACGATTTGAATAACACTCACTAGTAAGATGTATTATATATTTTTATGGATACGATCTGAATACCACTCACTAGTAAGATGTATTGTATATGGTTATGGATGTGATCTGAATATCAATTATTGGTAATATGTATTATACATGGTTACGGATATGATCAGAATAATATTGGATATGAATTTGTTCATTTCGGTTTACCAAAATGGGAGGTTACTGCCCGACCCGGAATGGGGGATATTTGTCAATTAAAGACAAGGGGTTACTCCCTGACGAAGAATGTGGGAGAATTGTCTATTGCAGACAGGATATGTGAATCATGATTCAGATAAGTTGGTCATTCTTTATGAATGATCCGGATTATTATATAATTGGTCATTCTTTATGAATGAGGCGGATAAATATAAAATTGGTCATTCTTTATGAATTATCCGGATATGTATATAATAGGTCATTCTTTATGAATGAGCCGGATAAATATAAAATTGGTCATTCTTTATGAATGAGCCGGATAAGTATATAATTGGTCATTCTATATGAATAAGCCGGATAAGTATATAATTGGTCATTCTTTCTGAATGAGCTAGATAAGTTTAAAATTTGTCATTCTTTATGAATGATCCGAATAGGTATAAAATTGGTCATTCTTTATAAATGAGATGGATACGTATATATATATATATATATATATATATTAGTATGATTTATTTCATTAAATTTTATGCTATATAGGCACGATAAGTTTACACATTATCCCACAGATATGATGTATTGCGTTTAAATTTGTGGAGTAGTGTTGTAGTTATGCATTTGCTGAACTGTTTTGCTCATGGTCTCTATGTTTATGTTTTAGGTAACGTAAGGTCACTGCCAAATCTAGGAGTCCGGGTGGGATTAGCAAGAGATGCATAAAACCATGATATTGGACATATTTAAATGTGGTAAATCTGAGCCTACTTATCCTTAAAGTGAGTTTGAATAAGCATAATCATTTTAAAACATATGAATAGTTTTAAGTTTTATGAATTCAGGTTGATGACTAAAAAAAAGGATAATTATGTTTATGGTTCGATTAAGATAATCATGGTTTGACCTAGATTGACTTTCAAACTTAATTTTAAGTAGCTGGGTTGGGGTGTGTCAATTTTGGTATCAGAGCCTAGGTTTTAAAGGTTCTAGAGTTAGAGGTGCCCTTAAGTCATAAGTATTCGATCGTAAAGGATACAAATAAGTATGTTAAGCTTTAAATTAGCTTTTTTGACTAACATCTGTCAGTTATACATATATATTTTTGGACGTGATATGAAATGCAATGATCTTCCAGGAAAGGGAACAAGATGTTGAGGTTTATTCGGGGATAACAACGAATACATGTAATTTAATATGAATCATTGCATTTTTAGTATGTGGTATGGACAAACATATCATTGAAGAATTTTTTAAAAGATAAACGGTGGTAAGAAAAATTATAAGTATTGAAAGTGATATCTTCCTATACTGGTTTATGTGGACTTGAGTCGTGTTATATACTAAGCCATGAATGGGTTCAATCCTCATCTGTATGGGAGAATGATGTATAGGAAACCATGTCCTACTAAAGTACAATAAATGAGAATAATTATTGTTATATGATTATAATGGGACTTGAATTGTTAGAGGGTGAATAAAATGAAGATTCACATAGTGAAGGTGAAGTGAGAAGATTAGTAGTTGTATATGGTCCGAAATATAATCTATCACAATTGATCCGAACATAGGTTTATAATGGATTATGATAAGTAGAAGAAAAGAGTAATGAGAGTTAAAATGTACTTCTTTAATAGTATAAGTATATGAAGTGGATACGACTGTTGTGATGTTTTACAATGCTTATAAGAATCATAAAGTTGATGCGAGGTGGATTAGAGTTGGAAGTTTAAAAATATTGAGGAGTCCTTTTAAGAATATGTATTGTGTATAACTGTAGGAAAGATGCTAGTCGAATTTGAATATTAACAATTGATTTGGGTGGATATTGAGTTTTATTTGTCATTGTGCCTATGTATTATCACTAAGGTTATGTCAGATAAAGAATATGGTTGACATTATAATGTGTCACTAGAGATATGTATAACCGTAATGTGCTGTGTGGAATACTATAATGTGATACATGAAGGTATTTGTACAGGCTATTTGAAAGAAATAAGACATAATAATTAGAAAAGTAGTATGGGGCTTGTAGGCATGGTTAAGGTTTTAAGTGGTGATGTTACGTTTAACATCCAGGTTACGAAAACTAGTAAAGTTAGTATATTAATGATGTTGCATAAGACTATCATATTGTTAAGGATTGGGGTAAGATTATAATTGTAAAGTAATTGTGTTGAATAAATGACTTGTTAAAGTCATTATATGTTTAGTTAAAGTCAAACATATGTATTTGGTATTGAATGGAAGATGAGAAGATGGCGTATAATAAGATAGTCTTGTAATATGACATTTATGAAATGAAATATTGAATGGAAGTTGGAGAAATGAAATATAAGAAGTTAGTCTTGTAATAGAAGATTTATTATTTAAAATATTACACGATAATAAGGATGGACCATAGGAAGGAAGGTATGAAGTAATATATGAGTTGGGAATTAACTTCCATTTATAAGAAATCATTAGATGATTATTCTTACTTATCAGTGATAAATAAAATGAAGATGATATGAAGGAGATTTGTCGAGCATGAGGAAATAATATTCCCAATTGGTTCGTAAATGAAATTCATGCTAAATTTCGGGGACGAAATTTTCTAAGGGGGAAAGTTGTGACAACCCGGATATAATTATGATATATTATGTTTAAATTTTCCTTAACTTATGGCATATGGATAATGTTGTATTAGTGTACATAATGTTAAGTTAGTATGTTTAGTCTAATCCTACCCTCATAATGCTTGAAATATCGAATTAGTTACAAACATAAAATTTTGAAGTTTTCGGTAGGAATGTTCATGTTGGAGACTAGTTTTGGCCATTATAATATAACAATTGACATGAGGTGAAAACTAGATAGTCGTGGATATGTGAGTTAAGTTTGTAACTAAATAAACGAGGTGTTTAACAGAGGTACGAGTAAGAAGTTATACCGAAATTTTAAAACAAGGGAAAATTCGTCTATTCATTAAGTGATGTGTTGTCTTATTATGACAACAAATGTTTTGTTTTGATTGGACCAAGGGGAGGAGACTTATGCCAACTTTAAAACCTCAAAATGAACTCCTCCTTTAGACAAAATCATAAATGAGAGAGTTGGCTTGAGGAGAGCGAATCGGGAAGCTCGGGAAGTAGAAAGTGAGGAGAAAAACTGAGAGAAATCCGTAGAAAATTACGAAGAAGTTCCTAAGGTAATTCTGCGCATAAATCTTGTTATTGTTTTGGTATTATTGATTAAAATGATAGAAATCATTGATTGTTTTTTGAACTTTCATTTCTTGGTGTATATTTATGAATAGATGAAAATTTAAGCAAAGTTGAACGTGTAAACCTTTAAAATTGCTTCGTTTAAAACCTTTATTTATTCAAACTTTCATAAGTTTTAGTATACTTACTAGAATTGAGAAATTCTAGTTGGAGATTATAACAGACTCCTATTTTCATTACATATTCAAAAATTATGTAAAAATACCAAGAAATGGATCTTGGGGGATAGTTTGAAGTTCAGGTATAAAATCTTCCCCCAAAAAGTAAGTACGCATACCATGCGTTCGACGTTTTGCTTGACATAGAAAATGAAATCTAAAAATTATGAAACTTTAATTTTGTATTATTAAATTTGTTTTTTTTTTATATTGGGTGGAATATCATATGAAGTTATGATGTATAAAAATTATGAAAATTCTTGGATGTTGATTGGAAGATAGAGGAGCCTATAGGGCAGATTTGCTATAAGGTAAAGAAAATGACATATTTTGCTCTAGGAAACTTGAAATAATGTGTCGTATTTTGTATTGGAAACCTAATATGATAAGGATTCGATTACTATGATGAAATTAAAGTATGTTGGTTTATTATTTGGATATGTTAAATATCGTAACATGAATGTGAATGGAACTTCATTTGTGATAGAGGATTTGAATGGAATCATATGATGCTTATAAATTGAGTTATGTTTAAGTACACTTTAATTTGTTAATATCCTTATGATGATACTAATATTGTAAGAATGAATATATGGAAGAGAAGAAAAACTAATTGAACCAGTGCCAGACGAAGGCATGGGAAAAAACATAAGAAATGGCCAAGGTGAGTGTTCTAGCTAGAAAAAGGTATTGGTATACTGTTATGGATATGATCATAATGATATTAATATGAAACTGTTCTTTTCGCATGTTTATTTATATGATTTGAATATCACTCACGAGTAAGATGTATTACACATGGTTACGGATACGATCTGAATATCACTCTCTAGTATGATGTATTATACATGGTTATGCATATGATATGAATATCTCTCACTAGTAAGATGTATTGTACATGGTTATGGATATGATCTGAATATCACTTATTGGTAAGATGTATTATACATGGTTACAGATATGATCAGAATAATATTGAATATGTATTTGTTCTTTTTGGTTTACCAAAATGGGAGGTTACTCCCCGACCCGGAATGGGGGAGAGTTGTCTAATAAAGATAAGGGGTTACTCCTCGACCAAGAATGGGGGAGAATTGTCTACTGCAGAGAGGATATGTGAATCATGATTAAGATAAGTGGGTCGTTCTTTATAAATGAGCCGGATAAGTATATAATTAGTCATTCTTTATGAATGAGCCGAATAAATATAAAATTGGTCATTCTTTATGAATGAGTCGGATAAATATAAAATTGGTCTTTCTTTATAAATGAGCTAGATAAGTATATAATTGGTCATTATTTATGAATGAGCCGGATAAGTATAAAATTGGTCATTCTTTATAAATGAGACGGATAAGTATATATATATATATATATATATATATATATATATATATATATATATATATATATTACCACATTGATATAATTTATTGCATGAAATTTTATGCAATATGGGCAGGATAAGTTTACTCATTATCCCACATATATGATGTATTGCGTTTAAATTTATGCAGTAGTGTAGTAGTTATGAATTTGCTAAGTTATTTTGCTCATGGTCTCCATGTTTACGTTTCAGGTCACGTAAGGTCACTGCCAAATCTAGGAGTTTGGGTGGCGTTAGCAAGGGATGCATAAAATCATGATTTTGGACAGTTTTAAATGTGGTAAATATGAGCCTACTTATCCTTAAAGTGAGTTTGAATAAGCATAATCATTTTAAAACATATGAAAAGTTTTTAGTTTTATGGATTCTGGTTGATGACTAAAAAAAAAGATAATTATGTTTATGGTTTGGTTAAGATAATCATGGTTTGACTCACTTTGACTTTCAAACTTAATTATAAGTAACTGAGTTGTGTTGTGTCATACATCATTAGTGAAATAACGAAAAAGTGCAACCCAATAAGTGTAAACCAATATCAACCTAATAATAACCTAATTAACAACCTAACTAACAAGTTATTTAATGGGAATTCGAAAACAACCTAATAAAAACCCGCAATAATCCAACAACATTTATATGTTAATAATAATAAAGATGTTAAGTCCTAAGAAGTTTGTGTTATAATATGTTTTGTGAGACCCAGGACACTATCATATTGAAACCCCAAGTCGCGTATACATATGGAATTGGTTTTAATTCTACTTTATAACGTAATCTAATCCAACTTTCAAAATCTATGTTCATTTGAAGAACGGTATAAAATATCGCAGAACGTTTATTATGTTCTTTGTCATTTTCACTTAAAATCCAAAAACCCTTCACATTATTAAATAAACCCACAAATTATATGTTTTAAACAAAATTATGAAATTTACAAGTCAAACACATTATAATGAAGGACAAACAAATATCAAAGTCAAATATTCACATTCTTATAAAGAATGATTTGAATGTTCAAATCTAATTTTTACAAAAATTATTTCCAACCAATATCAAGGATACACGTGCATGTACAACTAGTTTACAATAGTTAAAATCATTATAAAGAAGGCCAAACAAATATCAAAGTCAAATATTCGCATTGTAACCAAGAATGGTTTATATGTTCAAACCTAGTTTTTGCACATAATATTTTCAACCAATATCAATATCATACATGAATATACAACTAATTTACAACAAAAAAACACATTATAATGAAGCCTAAACAAATATCATATTGAAATATTCACATTTTAATGAAGAATGATTTGAAAGTTCAAACTTAATTTTTGCTCACATATATACAACTAGCTTACAATCCATATTGAAGAACTACACACACACACGGGTATATATATATATATATATATACAGAGAGAGAGAGAGAGAGAGAGAGTCGGGTTGAAGGGAAAGAAGGGGGAAAAGAGAAAAGGATTTTATTTTTTGTTTTTGGTCAATTAAAATTATCACAGCTATGTTACGGTCCTTGATCGTGATAAGAATATTTGTCACAACCCTGTCATAGCGAAGGGGCGTGATAAACCCTTGCAGAAAAAGTGAGAAAATTTGAGTGTTTGGGTGCGTGTATGTATGTATGTATGAGTGCGTGTATGTATGTATGTATGTATGTATGTATGAGTGCGTATATATATATATATATATATATATATATATATATATATATATATAGTGTGTGTGTGTGTGTGTGTGTGTGTGTGAGTGTATAAATATTAAAAGTGATCACGATACATTCTTCGCTATTTATTTATTTATTTTTAGGAAATGTCAAAGAGGAATATAAATACTCAACCAAATGAAGACACACTTACTCCTACTGCATATCAATCGTCTTATAATCTACCAACTCAATTCTCGACACCTATGGGTTCTAAATACTCCACCTTAAGATAATTATACTCTATGTATATAGTCTTCGACTCATCAAACTCCGCATATCCATATGAATAAAACTCTCGTTACTGATGAATCCCAAACACAAGACAAGAAGCATATTCGGTTTACCTTGAACGGGAATCTTATCGGTGATAAAAATATCATACAAAATTTTAAAGCTCGATGTTTAGAACTTGGAAAGATTACTATGGGTCTCAGGGGACATGGTAGATGGAAGAATATTGATCATACCACAAAAAATGACCTATAGGCGCATAGGTGAGCATTTGAAAACATATAGGAAGAATTTCTATAACTGTTATTTCCCGACGACAACACCAAGTTTTGACATATTACCGTTAAAAGAGTTATAAAAATGTTAAACTACCTGTCAATCATTGGAATAACTTGTTATAGAGAGGTCGGGGAGGAAACTTTTAAACAAAAGGAGAAAAATAGAGAGAATTAGTCAAAGAGAATTAATTTCCACAACCTTAGGTCCAAATCAAATGATGATTTAAAGGATGATTGAGTGGAGATGACTAATTGGACTTTGAAATAAAGGAAATAACCTAATCGGGTCAACTTGTACTTGCAATCCCTATAGGATAAAAAACACCAATAAATTCTAATACAAATTGGCTCCAACTCCGGTGCGGTTGAATTCAATTATCAATTACACACTAGAATAAAATAATACTAAAATTATTATCCTAAATATATTATTACACTACAGGAAATGATAGATGGCATGAGGAGCAGTCAATTGGAGTTCAGATTGCATGACATTGACTCATATACCCTATCAAAACTACTTGAGAAGGATACAAAAGAGTATAAGAGGAGTGAGCTCCAGGATGCGAAGGACCAAATTCCTACACATCGCACCTGCAATGGAAGAGCTCATTTTGGTGAAGATACACAACTAGGTGACATAAATAGGGAATATGAAGGAGTAAGTATCAGGTCTTAAGATATACATGGACTAGGTTACCAATACCTTAGGAAAACTGGAAAATGACAATAAGAGTTTTTGCCAAATATTTAATCAAACACGAAGCATCTCTCACTCCATGATTTATCTAACATTCTTGTATTCAAGGCCTCAAGGTTTTCCCTCTGCTATGCCTCAAGGTTTAACCTCCCAAATCCATCCTCCAACACTCCCCTCTCATGCACCTACACCTAATGCACACTTTTTCTAAGCTTCTCCATCTTCCTAGCATGATGACTATGCTAAGTAGTATTATATAAGGAACTTGATCAATACCAAGTTCAATGGGCGGTGCACGATCATTTTAACAACTTCAAAAAAAACTACGCATATGCTAAGATATTGGTGAACCTAATCTACCCAGGGTGAGAAAATGAGGGAGTGTATGTTACCCTAATAGGGCTCCAGTTTTTTAGTATAAGAATACGTTTGTGAAACGACTAATTTATTTTCTGGAGAATTTGGTGTAATGAATAATGTCTTATTTTAATTTCTAGGATAATTTCTAATTTTAATTTCCTTGGACATGTTCACCACTTTTGTGGATAATGACATCTTAATTTTTTTGGTTTTATTTTATATTGATTGAATGCTTGGATTGAATGTATTTATGTTATAAACTGAGAGTACTTGTATTCAATATGTCATTTTATTTCAACATATTTATATAGGTAAATTATAGTTATACATATCTAGTATAAGTCACACACATCACTAGTGTAAGTAATAAATCGATACGACCAACTTAAGTACCGCAACATATAATCACATAAACCAGAATATCCGTGAGTATGCATAACCCATATCAAATTCATTGGGCTATGATCGAGATAACCACTAAAATTATGAAGATATTTTCTTATTTCCTTTGGGGATCACTCGTGTACTAGGTATAGTTATATAGTGTCCCAACCCTATAACCTCACAGCATCATTAGGACAGGGTAAATCACCATGCCTTCACACTAAATGTATGGGCCAATACCCAAGGTTTGACGAGAGGATCCTCCCATTAGTCCCACTAGAGAGACAAGCACTTTTAACATGTAGGATCAAGGAAAAATGACCTAGGGAGAGTGCATCACATCATGAGAATACCACGCACGATCAACGTCATATGTGCCCCAACAAACCCTGCCTAGTTAATCCCCCATGAGCACATACACCACCGTGGTATGATTACACATAAATCAAATAAAGAATTATGACCCTACGCAACCAGACCAAAATTATTAAGTACAAACCCTTCTCAACTGGGCTACATGTAAACCTCTTATAATTATTAGTTAATACGCACGTTAATTATAATCGATCATGTATAAATTGGCCTGAAGTTCCAAGGCTCCCAAAATTTAGTCATCATCTCACTTATAATTAAAAATGATCATTTTGAACAAGCATTATATGACTTGATGGTTTATAGATATGTTCTATAATATCACAAGGTCTATACACTCTCTAAGCATCTCCCTGTATTATTAGTATCTCATCTCTAAACTCAAGAATTTAAAGTCCTTAAATTAGGTATCACTCCCTACCTAATCTTCCCATAACATTATAAATCACCCGCTACCCTACTCGATGGATTACAATCACAATTTAATCCTTTTTACGGTGTAAGACATGAAGTTTGGGTTATTTTATACTCCAATATTTGGATGTTATCATGAAACCAACTTATATATTATCAAGTAATGTTCATGTTGCTTTTGACTAGGCATCAATCCAGCTCCGAATGAAGAAGTTATGGGCATTTCGTTTTTCTAATTTTGAGATCCCGAATCATTTCTCCCAAAAATGAATCAATTCACCCCCGCAATTTCTAACTTCATACCAGCACGCTAATAAAGGCCTAAACTTATCCCAAATCAACCTAGAAGCCTATAAACAACAGTAATAACCCATCTCCTTCGTATATACTCATCATAATACTACTAATAATATATCTCTTCAAGGTTTAGATGATTATAACTCGTTGTAATGATCAAATTTTAGATTACGTTAAAAAATTCTTAGTTTTATATTATTCATAAGAATGGGTTGATTAGCTGACAATTTATCATCAATTAATTCAAAAACATTAGGAATTTTATATGTACTAACTATTACAATTAAAATACAACGTTTTCAAGTTCATCTAACATAGATTCATGGATTGATTGAAGGCTTTCTCATCAACATAACACTAGTTCATTAACAGAAGATTGGGACTTAATTATGTAGTTAATTTATATAATTAAAATATAATTTGATTAATATTTGATTCGATGGATTAAAATCAGATCCCAATGAACATCTACCCTTATAACACAAAATTAATTAAACTCCTAATCAAAGTAAACTTGCATATGGATTGAATGAGGAATGAGTCCCCGAATCCCCCAACTCTCTTTAACCCCTGCATGCCTCCTCTCTCATATCTCTAGGGTTTCTTGTTAAGCCTAAAATATGTTTTAGGTTTAGTCTAATAACCTCTTAAGTTGTCTTCCCATGAAATTAAACTTAGATCCTAAATGGACTCAACCCAATGAGTGCAAATAACACTCCAAATCGTCCAAAACTCTACCGTAGCCATATATTAATCCAATAGACTTAAAGCCCACTATTTAAAGTAAATAACATACATTCTACGCGTACGAAATGCCAGCTCAAAAGATGACATAAACTAATTAATTAATTATCTCCATAAACTAATATATTAGTCAGTACGTGTAATATTTCATATTTTTCTAATAGTTTAATTAATTAAAATAATTAATTTATATGGATTTTTGAAATTTTTGTAAATAATTATTCGAAGTAATTATTTATCAAAAGTAAAGTTTATGGTTGTAATTTAAAAGAAAAATTAAAATTTAGATTTCTATTAAATATAATTTAGAATTGTCGTAAAATAATAATTAAACCTATAGCGAAAATTTTCACTTAAGAGTGTGGGTAGATTGGTGAATGCAATATACTTGGAGAGCAAGCCAGGGTTAAAGGAAAAAGAAGGAAGTCATTTTTAGGTGAGTGAATATATAAACCTAAAAGAGACCTTAATTTCATTCTAGACTTACAACAAACATTTATAAAAATACAACTCACACCAAATTTCATACTTCCACTTTAGAATTATTCTAAACCTAAACATTTCTTCAATCCTAAAGTTGATTTTGGGAAAACATGTAACCAAGATCACTAACAAAAAGGGATTTGGGGGGATTTTGGAAGAACAATTCTACTTTTGACTTAAGGAAGGCATTTCTACACCTTTGGGGATTTTTATATAACAAATTAGATTATGTATTTTTCGTACGAGGCAAGGTAATGATACCCCCTCCTTTCATACTGTGAATAAGAATTTCTACCTAAACATTATATTTTATGAATTATAAAAATTATGTAGAGATAATTAGTCTTTCGGCACAAGAATTGGAAAATTGGGATTTTTAGTAAAGAATGAATGAATCCAATCCTTACAAAGATTGTATTAGTTTGTACTAGTTTAATTGAGATGAACTACATAATTTGAAGTTTTATTATAATTAGATTAAACTAGTAGAAATGGATTAAATTATAAGTTTGAATTGAATTCCACCATTGAAATTAACTTATATTAATTGGTTTATGTTAATAGCACTCTAGTTTCCTTGTTAGAATGACCTATCTAATATGAATTCGTATATTAGTTTACTCTTATGAAAATATGTCCCTCGTAGTCTTATGTTCAAATTGAAAAGAATTTCACATGTTGCCAATTTTCCCACTTGATTGTGATAAAATGACAAATGTAACATGGAATGGACCTTTAGAATGATCATAGAAGATAACTCAGGATTGGTAAGGTTGGGGACTATATTTCAGTGGAAAATTGTGATGTTATGAGTTATGATCTGTATCTAAAATTAACGAAGAAAAATTATCTTTATCTTCCGTGAACATGGCTGCATTGAGTTCCTATTCACCCAGGCATCTGCACACGACTTATTATTGGTGTTGTTCACATGGATACATTAAACTTGGTAATTTATTTTAAGCTCCTAGACAATATACATTTTAAATTGTTACTTGAAAATAAATTATGCATTTGGTATTTATTTAACTCTTCTAATGTAAGGAATAATGAAAGACACAAATGTACATATATTGATATATTTAACATTTTTGATATGATTTGAATATATTATGAGTAGGACATAACTATAACTCTAAAAATTGTAGAATTTATTATTTCTATTCTTGACTGATGGTTTCACCACCTGACTATGTAGATATTATCTTGTTGTGGTGTTCCTAACCCGACGCATTGTTACTAGTTCTCCCGGGTACCATGTTTAGCTTATTTCTAGAGTTTCAATCGTTCTTTTCCATCAATACAGAGCTTGGACATAAGTGGTGGAGTTATCCTCAGCTCTATCTTATCTTTATTTATTTATTTATTTCCTTTATACATGAGTGGTGTGAGGTTTTGTCTACATTCCTAACATTTAACTCAAATTGTATTTTAGATACTATTATCCTTGAGATTTGGCTTGTAATAAGTTAGTCATTGGTAACCTTTCTATTATGTATTACTGGTGATTGATTCTATCTGTTGGTTATTGGAGTTTTATCCTTTCATTCTTATATTTTGTTATGGTTTTTTATTTGACTCTTATCTCATGCTGAGAGCGGTAATTAAATTATTTTTACAAGATGTAAAATCAATAAATAGATTTGATAAATATAGTTATTAAAAATTACGGGGTGTCACCATTGGTATTAGAGCCTAGTCCTTGATAAGTTATTCTCCTTTAGTCTTGTCATAAAGTGCGTTTGACTAATGATAGTTATATGTCATATTTCATAAGGCATTAAAGAAGAAGACTCATTCTGCCGCACGTACTGCGTAATTGAAGCTATCAACACTACTTCCCTATTTTAGCACCCCATAATTTTGAGGATATAAAATTTAATTAATCTAGAGGATTTAATTAATTTAGTGAATTAAGAATTAATAAATTGGAGTTATTTTTAAAATTCACATGTGTCATAATTTGAGTTCGAGGTTGGAGATTTTAGTAAACTAAATCAGATGACGATTCTGAGTGCACAATTGATTCCGAATAGGTTGAGATAGTCAGAAAAGAGTACCCATGGGTAGTAATTGGGAGAATGAGAGAATTACGTGTGATAATTGATTAACTTTGCAACTTTCTAATATAGCACACTTATTTAATATCAGCCCCTAATCATGCATCTAAAGTGCAAGTGTCAACCCATAAACAAATATAGCATGTGACACAAAAATATGCTGAGACACAGATTTCAGGAAAAAACCCCTTTCGGGTAAAACCTTTATTTCACTATGAATATACAAGCAGCAACTTACAATTACATAGAGAAATCTGCAATGGATCAACGCGCACCCAACCCACAAAGACACGCAGTGTTGAACTCAGCAAGAGAATATACACAGCACCCTCCAAGGACTCGCAGCCCAAACAACGCAGGAAGAACCGCAGCTCTCCTCAATGACATGCAGCCATAAAACTTTGTAGAAACTCCCTCAGCAATGACATGCAGCCCTCGGTTGCAAAGATCTCTCCACAAAGATGAACAACAACAAAGTTTGTGTTCCAGGGTTCTAAAAGATTCACAAAAGTAATTGGGATTTTTGTGTGTGAATCAAAAAGATGTTTGGCACATCAAAAATTGAAGTCTTGTTGTGTTTGTAATCTAAAAGATGTTTTCTCAAAGACTTGAAAAAATACACCATCGAAATAGTAATATATATAGGAAATATAAGATGGTGGGTAAAAAACACACGAAACTGCTCGAGTATATCCCAGGCGGACCGGTCCGGCTTGGGGGCGGATCGGTCCGGATGATCGGATCGGTTCTTTTAAAATATGGCTCCATCGGTTCGCTTGCGGTCCGGGGTATACTGGATCTGCAGCAAGCGGATCGGTCAGTTTGAGGGGCGGACCGGTCCAGTGGCGGATTGGTTCGGTATAGAGGCGGACCGGTCCGGCTTCCCAGAAAAATAAAAAACTTTTAAAAGACTCATTTTGCTTTAAAAAACTTACTTCTTATTTTTATAAAAAACATTTTATAAAAATTTCCCAATACTAAATATGAACTTTAAGGAACGTAAAAACAAAATTTTACCAAGTTCATTCTGACAGAGGCTATGATGTTGAAGACACTTTGATATTCGGATCCGTTGATGTAGATGCGATCTTGAGTTTATTCAACGGTGTAATGGCGTCCGACATACAAATTGATAATGGACAAAAATGTCCTTACAAATTGGCTCTTGGCGCATTTTTAGGCATAACCGGGGTCACATGGGGGTGTTCGGGTCATTTCTGCTTGGCCCATAGGCTTAATTTCAGGATTAGCAATGTAAAACCTACATTAGGGAGTTTGTGGAAGACACGAGTCAATAAGAAAACCCTAATTTTGCAGAGGAGAAACGAGAGAGAAATTGGGAGAGCTTTTGGGAGCCAAATCAAGAAGAGGGATGTGTTCTTCGTCAAATATTCATCTACATCAAAAGAAATCAGACCCTACGAATTTATTCAGGCAAGTAGTTAAACTTGATTTCAATGTAATTACAATATTTCAGTTCAGATCATAGTGGGTGCAATAAAGAAATTCACTATTATATGAAATAGGTTTTGGTGATTCGAGGATATTGTGTAGAGTTAAAATTTCAACTGAGGTTGTATTATGATTCAGTGTGGTAGGAGTCTAAATTATGTGAGGAACACATAAGATGTTGTGAGATAATTCGGATAATAGAATCAAATTGTAAAAACAATTTATTTGAATGAAAATCGAAATGTGGAAATTGAAGATTTTGATGTAAATCATTGATGGTTAAAGGTTATTAGGAGGATTAAAACCAGTTTCAGATGCTTGTATTATGCTGGTTTTAACTGGGTTAAGGTATGTGAAGATGCAGAAGCTTGTTTGGGTATATTAATGGCAGAAAGAGAGAAATCGTGTGGAAATAAGGATGTAGGGAAGAAGAAGAAGAAGAAGAAGAAGAAGAAGAAGAAGAAGAAGAGGAAGAAGAAGAATAAGAAGAAATGGGTGAGTGTAACATCAAACAACTTTGCAAGTCGTTCAAACAACAATGAGAGTCGTTTGAATGACAAGTGGACATTTTGGTCACTTCCGTCCTTTTCCTTGTTTTTTGTTGGGATTTATCTTTAAGGATTTAATTAGAGAATAATTAAATGGAAGTTAATACCTAGGATTTTGGGAGATGAGTATTAAGGAATATCAAAATTATTAAAGGTGTTAAACTTATTAGTGGGACTTTATCCAATAAATCCTAAAAGGTTAAAGTAAAGACCAACTTAGGTAGTGAGGGCATTGTAGTTGAGTGACACCACTTGGATAGAAATAATTGAGGCAAAATTAATTTAATTAAGGGTCGAAGATTTGACTCAAATATTTTTTCAGGATAGTACGACGAGAGTTAGGCATGGGATAGTCGGTTTAATTTACTATAGGTGTTTATAATAAATTATTAAATATTAAATTTAATGAGGAGTGTTAACCTTAACAGTGGGATTTTGTGTAACAATTTCTAAAGTGTGAAGATACAGACTGAATGAGTGAGTCTGGGTATTGTAGTTAGGTGACACTACTTAAATAACAAAATAATTCATGTGTGATTAATTAAATTACAAGTCGGGTTAAGTCTTGGGTATTTTGGGCTAGTTCTACAGGTGTTAGGCACATATTTGGCCGAACTTTTATTAAATATATGTATATGGTAGTGTGATAGTATATATATATTTGTGATTTATAAATATCAGTGTGAATGATATTAATAGGAATACATACCCATCTAGTTCTACCATAGGAGGTTGCGCGATATGGGTAAATCCCTTGGCTTGAGGAGCAAGGATAGTATAATCCCCAAGTCACAGCATCCAGTATTTTTATGTTGTGATTCTTTTTGGAGGGAGACGTCTTGGGTATGATTTATTCTCACACTCGGAGAACTATGATTGCCTATAATATGCTTTTTATTCTTTTTACTCAAGCTCGAGAGTGAGTCCAACTTGAGGTAGCCGGGTTAGAGTGAGCATACCTGGAACATGATAGAATTTTAGAGAAAGAATTCGGTGAGTGATTACTCGGGAATAGATGGTTATTATACTTGACAAGCGTGTGAATGTTGTAGTATATTAGTACGTATATAAAATGAGTAGATAATTATATACATGATTAATACATAAATATGAATGTATTTCTTACATAACATGTGTGAAAGTTAGATGAATTAAAAAGGGATTTCCTATATAACTAGTGTGAAACGTTTTATAATTTAATATAGTTGAAACGGTTAATATGTTAATGCGTAGATAACTTAATAATCAAAGTAAGAGTAATTGGGTTAGAGTAGTGTGGTAGAAAGAGGTGTCACTACACCAAATCTGCCCATTTGTCAAGGTCATTGACCTTGACAAATCCACCTTGTCAAGGTCAATGACCGTGACATTTCGAGGCGAGACAACTTTTTTTGTCACGGTTGTGTCACGGTCATGTCAAGGTCAATGACTGTGACACGTTTGTCACGGTCTATAACCGTGACAAAGCCGTGACCCTTTGTAAAAGAATTGTCACGGTCATTGACCGTGACACGCCCGTGACAAAATTGTCACAGACGTGTCACGGTCAATGACCGTGACAATTCTGGGCAGAATTAAAAAAAAAATGCGGGGCAGTATGGCCACTGCCACTGCCCAGTAGTATATTTGTACCTGTTATAGCAACGTTGTACCTGTTCCAAACATCATATATCCGAAAAACTAAAGATAATGCAAATATATATTCAAATAAGAAACTATTTAAAAAGAAACAACATCACCATCATTTTATCTCAAATCTACAAACTATTTGCATGGAAAAGAGATTTTGTACCGCGACGCTCGGGAACACCTCCTTATCCTTCCCTTCTCGTCCGAATAGCCACATAAGTATAGAGCATATGTGGCCTACCCTTAGGACCACTCCCTGTCCCCTCAATTGAAATAAAGTAAAATTAGTATCCGCCCCTCAAATATAGATAAATATAAATCGTAATTGAAATCGAAATCGAAATCGAAATTGACATATAAATATACATACATTACCTATAGTGTCACTCAAACAACTAACTTGAGCTCATATGGCACCTCCTTCCAACTAATGTACCCCGGGCAATCGTGTCAATTATAATTCTCTTCATATCTAAACACTAAGAAATACCATAATCCTATGGAGGTATGCGTTGCAAATTCCTTCCAACCGTTGTGTAGCCAAAAATCAGCAGTTGAAGTTGTCAACTCCACCTTTGAATGGTCTCCCATGTTTTGCTAGAAGTTCCAAGTGGTGGGGTATGGAAAGTGGAATTGACAACTTCAACCGGTGATGTTTGGCTACATAACGGTTGGGAGGAATTTGCAAAGCATCGCTCCATAGGATTATGGCATTTCTTAGTGTTCGGATAGACGAAGAGGTTCAGTCTCCTCTCCACAAATAGGACACCCCAAATAACTATGTACTAATCACCTATTAAAGGTAAGAAGCGTATATTCATGGATTAGTATAAACAAAACTTAGATGTAGTTGGAATATTTATGTATTAATCTCCTATCCACACATGCACACTACACAAGAGTGAAAATGATAAAGTGCAGATCAAGTAAAAGCATTAAAAATGGATGTTTCGGTACAAATTGAAATATTTATTACAAATTGAAAAATTGTTTCAAATTCGGGTTATCATAAAAAATGGATTGATATTCGGTAGGAGCAGCCAAGTCATTCACACTACTATTTAGACGCCTTGGCGCGTGTTGGACAATTGACCATGGCTCGTTGTTGATATACTCCGAGTAAAACACTTGCTTAGCCTTTTAAAATGCACAAACAAACGGCTCATCGCTCACGTGGTCGTTGCTCTTCAACTTGGAAAAGTCAACCGTGATCAAATTGGTGAAAGGATCAACTTTACAAGCATTTTTATCCTCAACTCTTACCCATTCACAGTAAAATACAACCTCTTTGAAGCTTATATAATCCAATTCAAATATATTTTGGATTACACCATAGTAAGTCATTTCAGCTTCAACGAGGTTTTTATCTTTTGCGCTCGCTCGAAAGAAAGTAAGAGCCTTGTATGAAATTCCCGAGTTCTGTACATTTGTACTTTCCTCGTACACTTTAGCACCGAAAATGTAACCGTTCAATCGATACTTTTTGTACTCTTGTGCCACGAACAAGGGTCCAGTGGCTAGACGAGCAAGCCTTGATGTCGCATCACCCATCTTTAGGAGCTGAGAATATAGATAAATTAATTATATTAGTGGTAAAATTTGAGTGTAATGTAACGTTACATAACGACTGTTTTCATTATAATTACCTCTTGTGTCAACCATAGCCTAAATTCACTGTCTGATTGTACCATTGTTTTTCATATTTTATTGTTCTCACAGGCTTCATATTTACTGCATATTACAAAGTTAATCATGTATAAAATAATCTCAAATAATGTTAAACATTATAATATTCGAAACTTACTTTTTCCATTCTTCGACATCTTCATGTGTGTCAAATAGATAACGAGCTACTTGTTCATGTTGCAAACTCGTTAATTTCACTCGTTTTCCCATCACATTACCACCATCATCGAGGAATTCATCAGTGTCATCAACGCTGGTCGAGTCAGGCATATATTCTCGAGTATATATTGATGACTCCGCGGTGATGTATTCCTCTACAATTGATCCTGCAATATATCTCGTATTCTTGACGTAATCTTTAAAAACTTTCTTCAATCTTTCAAACGGATACATCCACCGATATCTAACTGGACCACAAAGAAGTGCCTCGTCGCATAGGTGTACCAACAAGTGAACACTTATGTCAAAGAATGCTGGGGGAAAGTACTTCTCCAATACACAAATAGCTTCATTCACAGCCAATTTTGCGGCCACTATGTGTTCTCGATTCACTACTTTCTCACACAAGAGGGAGAAGGTAATACTAATTTGCATAATATCCCTACGCAAATCCTTGTGCTTGGAGAAACAGTGCTTAAACAATAGAGGAACCAATTGCATGATCACATGCCAATCGTGGGACTTACACTTATGTAAATCACGAGTAACATAATTCACAATCCTTTGCAAGTTGGACGAAAAAGTAGATGGGCCCTTCAAATTATATATTGTGTCTAGAAGCACCTTCCTTTCCTCACTCGTCAAAGTAAATGCACCAGGGGGAATTATTGTCCTTCCCCTACTATCTTCTTTCAACCATAGTTGTGGTTTAAGTTTTAACGTTTTAAGGTCTTTTCGTGCATTTTCTCCATCCTTCGAATGACTCCCCCCAAGGCAAGTACCCACAATATGTTCAGCGAAGTTCTTCTCTGCATGCATCACATCCAATACATGGCGCACCGGGTTTTTCTTCCAATAAGACAAGTCAAATAAAATTGACCTCCGAGACCATGCCTTTCTTATCTCAGTTTCATTCCCAGTTGGGGTCTTCTTATGCTTGACATTCTTAAATTTGGGATTCTTACCTGGCATATTTGGGCCACATTCAGAAGATTTACTTTCAATTTCTGAACCCGAAAGTTGTCTCGGCGGTAGCCTATGTTCAACTCCGCCCAATAAAAAATTGGAACCTTTCTCAAATCTGAAACTATGAGCTGGGGGTAAAAACCTCCTGTGGCAATGGTATACATTTTTTAAGCTAGAGGATAGACGAAGAGATTCAGTCTCCTCTCCACAAATAGGACACCCCAAATAACCATGTACTACACATCCGGATAATGTCCCATAAGCTGGAAAATCATGAATTGCCCACATCAACATAGCTTTCAGCGTAAACTCTTCTTTTCTAAAAGAGTCAAATGATTGTACACCCTCTTCCCACAACTCATTTAATTCTTCTACCAAAGGAGCCAGGTAGATATCAATGTCTTCACTTGGTGCCTTTGGCCCAGGTATCAATAAAGCCATCATCGAAAATTCAGGTCTCATACACTGTGAAGGAGGGAGGTTGAGTGGGGCTAGGATCACTGGCCATACACTCTGATTGGTGCTTAGATTTCCAAATGGATTGAAACCATCTGTTGATATAGCCAAACGAATGTTGCGTTGTTCTCGAGCAAAATCGGGATACTCATAATTCATCCTCCGCCAGGCAGTAGAATCAATAGGATGACGCATGATATTACCCCTACTTCTGCCCTAGCATGCCAAGTCATTGCCTCTGCAATCCATGGTACTGTGAAAAATCGCTTTAATCTAGGCCCAACGGAAAAATATTTCAATACTTTTTGAGGCACTTTTGAGCTTGTGCCTTCCTTACTAGTAGATTAGACATATCTAGGTTCATCGCATACCGGACAACGATCGAGATTTTCATACTCCTTTCGGTATAGTATGCAGTCATACACACAAGCATGAATCGATTTATACTTCATTCCCAAACCTTTCAAACTGTTCTTCATAACAGGATAACTATTTGGAAGTGTATTCACCTTGGGTAATAAGCCCTTCACCCATTTCAGAATTCCCGTCACGCTATTGCCAGACAAACCGTACTGCGTCTTCAAACTGTGCAAACCAACCATGGCATGTAAAGTTGTTTGATCTTTCTCACAGCCGGAGTATAACGGTTGGGTCGCCTTAAATTTTAAACTTTGGTAGTCATCGTCAAGTTTTATCGTGTTATCTTCACGAGCACTTGAATCTTCTACATCATCAGTAACCTCATTCTCCTCAGCTTCATAAACTCCGTACGCATCATCAACTAAATCCTCTAACATATTATGATCTATGTCGTCCCCTTCTTCATCTATTCTACTTGTTGAAGGTTGTTGTGAAGGTTGGTCGGGGACAAAAGGAACTTTCAATTCACCGTGAAAACTCCAAAATCGATAAATATCTTGCATACCCGATCTTAACAAATGTAGTTCAACTGTTTTCCACTCAAACACCTTACCATTCTTACACCTAGCACACGGACACGGAAACTCTTCATCATTACGACATCTCTTTGCATATTTCACAAAGTCGTTAGCACCTCTGCGAAACACATCCCCCATTCTATTAGTCTCACCCATCCACTCTTTGTATTTCGGATATCCCATCACAGATACCACAAATAAACACCTATTAAAGGTAAACAAAACCTATATTTATAGTATGTTTTCTTTAATTATCCCATCATTTAATTATCCTATTAAAGGATAAGTGGTCCTATCCCATTCAAAAATGCATTTTTCTGTAATATACTTAACAACTCATGCACATTGTTACGATTTGAAAAAAATTCGCCAGCATATACCCTTAGTTCTCCAAGTACACGACATAGATTGGCAGGTGTGAGTGTTATTTCAATTAGTCAATTAAAATAACAGTCACACTTGTCAATCTAGTATGTACCCAGAGAACATTAAGATACGACTGCAGAACTTTCTCCAAAAGTAACAATTTTAAGCCAATAAGAATATTATACAGAAATTATACAGTCTCAAACTGTCCAAACGGGACAATTCGAGAGATCTCATTACAGGGGTAATGACTCTCGAACGGGTCTAAGGGCTATTGAATGCATACGCATAAGAACTAGAATTCTAGTATCTATGCGCACTATGTTTCAAATAAATTCATTGCTGTAAAATAAATGTTATTAGTACAGATAAAAAAAATGTTAATAGTACACATTTTAACTTAAAATATTATGGCAAGTTGAATGATGGTGTGCTAACCCTCAAAAAAGTTTGATTATATATACATGTGTGCAACATATATATATATATATATGAGGTGTTTTAAGCAATTTTAATTTTACTTTTTATGTTTTATGAATTTATATACCACGGGTAAATTATTTCAATAACTTATTATTTTGTTATAAATTTGTTATAAATTTTTACTCTAATTAAATTTAGAGGTGGTAATTTAAGTGTGTTATACAAGAACTTATACAAAACCATATATAATTATACAAATCTTTACTCTAATTAAATTCAATTCATCATATATTACTAAAATCGAGATAAAACCCTAAGCCAAAATTAGTCAACACCCACCCCCTCCCCCACCACACACCACCACCACACACACACACACACCCCACCCCACCCCACCCCCTGCCCCCCTCCACCACCCCCTCCCCCTCCACCACTACCTCCCCCACCACACACCACACACACACACACACACACCCTACCCCACCCCACCCCCCTCCACCACCGCCCTGCCCCCACACTGCCCCACCCCACCCCTGCCCCCCTCCACCACCCCCTCCCCCACCCTGCCCCACCCCGCCCCACCCCCCACACACGCACACACATACACACATAAATATACACACAAATATATATATAAATGGAAGAGAGAGAGAGAAATTGGGCCTGCAAGTAGAGAGAGAGAGAGAGAGAGAGCAGCGTCGAGAGAGAGAAAGAGAGAGGGAGGGAACGGTGGGAGGGAAAAAAGAAGGGGGAAAGGGTTTTTGCCGAAAAAGTTGTCACGGTCGTGTCAAGGTCATGGACCGTGACAAGAATTGTCACGGTCAATGACCGTGACAATTAGTTGTCACGGTCGTGTCAAGGTCAATGACCGTGACATAAAACGCGTGTTTTTTTGTCACGGTCAATGACCTTGACAAGGCTGGCCGGCTGAAAGGTGACAATTTGTCCATTTTGGTATAGTGTGTGATACGGCTAGTTAGGTGGGGTAGTTTAACTAGGAAGGTGACCAGACAAGCATTAGGTTTGCACATTAGATGAGGGGTGAGTTATAACCCAAGAGAATGCGACACTATCTTAAATATAAAGAGTGTGCATGCATATATAATTATTGAAATTTAACTGCTTGCTAAATATTTTCAAAATGTTTTACTTGGGCTCTAACCCGTGTCAAAATATTTTACAAAACCTTTTGAGTGTCCAGCCACAGGGACGCCCAGCTTGAGGATTCTATCTAGGGATGCACAACTATAGCTCATGTGGAAGTTCTAGGACTTTACTATAAATTCTTCGTTCATTCATTCCTAGTGTAGGGACTTTATTTCAGTACTCATTTGGGCATGTCACCCTCAGATTTAGTTTTTAGTTATTCATTTGACCTTGTGTATCCAGGTTACTGCTTCGGTTTACTATTGTATTTTATTGTTGAATCGATAGTTGATACGACCACCTTTACTTATATTATTCATCTGTGTCGTATTCCGTTAGCAGTTTGTCTCGATGATTTAATCATTATTTATTTTATACATGTTATTAATTAATGAAAGATAAAAATTTTCACCAGTCTAATTAAATTACTAGGTAGTTAATAATTTTAGAAAGGTTTTCGACAGTGATGCTAAGAATGAGCTATATGAGACCCACATTTTATTTTGATAACGGGTTTCCCGCCTGGTATTTTAGTATGTGGGGTATCACACATATGCACCACCAGTTGCACCTATTCCACCGATACTAGAAGTCTTAACTCCTGATGCTTAGGGAAAAAGTGTTTTTGATCCCAACAACTTTTTGAGACGATCTCCTAAGCGATGCTAGAATGATTAGCCACATGTAGGAAAGACAGACCTGTTGATGCACCACAAATAGTGGTATGGGATCCCACGATAGACTGGGAGAATATTCGTGACGGGTTCATGAAGAATATCCCATCATGATTTTCTGGGTCGATAGATTTATTGATGGAACTATAGTGGCGTAAGGACATAAAACATCACTTGAGGTTTTTATCCTGCACTAAGGTGCAAAAATAAACTCTCTGTACCTTTTGAATGATATGGGATTCTCTTAAGTGGTGGGAGAGTGTGGCAATGACCAAGAAGGTAAACCTAATTGGGTATGATGAGTTAATCATGAAGTTTAACGATAAGTAATTTCTCGGGTCCAATCACACCGAGAAATAAATGGAGTTTATAGCCTTTTTGGTTGGAGACTCGTATATTCACTGAGTACAAGAAGGATTTTACCAATTTATCCATATTCGTCCCTGAGGACGTGAACATAGGGAAAAATAATATTTATCGCTTTGTATAGGGTCTTATATACCCTATTCGTCTAATTTTGATATCGAATCATGCTTATGCTACGTACACCCAGATAGTTGATGCGATACTCTCCCTTTTATAAGGATTGGTCTAAGTATTAGAAGAAGTTTGATAAAGGTGGCCAGGTAGGTGGGCTAAAGACTAACGGAGGATCCAGTAGTGATTAGAAGGGAGGCCAAAGCCAATAAGTCCAAGGATTGTGGGAGAAGTTTAGATTTAATCAGCAGAGGCCCCAACAGGGTGGGCAAAGTCAGCAACAGTAGGGGAGGCAGGCTGATACTCCTTGGGGAAATCTTCATTAGTATATTTTAGATGTAATGGATTTGATCATAAGCAAAAGGATTGCCCAATTGAGTCCAAGATTAGTTAGAATAATCAATATCAAAGAGGTTAGTAGGGCCAGTTTGGTCAGGACCAACCCACTACAATAAAGCACTGATTTTATCGTCATTGGATTGTCATTGATAGTGGTAGTGAAGAACTTTTTCACTGAGGGAGAAGTTACAAAGAAATTTTCATGAAAAATATAATTATTTGTCATTGTTATTAGGAGTGATAAATTTTTGAGCAATGACAATTTTGAGTGAATTGGTTTTTCACTGTTAATGACAGTGACGATTTTTATCCTTGTTATTTATCACTAACATTAGCATTGATAAATTTTAGCATTAGAATTAATTTATCACTACCATGAGAGGTGACAAATTTTGTGCCAATTTGTCACTGCGAGGAGCAGTGACTTCTTTTGCGCCCAATTAGTCACTACCGTTAGTAGTGACAAAATTTGACATTAGAAGTAATTTATCACTACTAAGAGCATTGACAACTTTTGTGCCAAATTAGTCAACGACCATAAGAGGTTATAAACTATTAGGTATATTCTCGTCACCATTAACTTTTGTTTTACCACCATTCCTCCTCCTCGCGTCCTTCTCTCCACGAATTAGCCATAAGCCAAAATTCAGCCACACACCTTCATTAAATATTTGGTACCATCCACGCATCTCTCATCCATGTTTGCATCTCACCACCAGACCTCCGTTGAATATCATCCACGTTCATTTGTCATCCATCAACAAGTTAATCCCTCTTTTATATTAGGTTTTTGTTGTATTTATAATTTTTGCACCAGACCTCCATTATAATCACGTTTGCTTCTATTTTTTTTGCCGCAACTATCGATGAGGTAATCCTTTTTTGTGGTAATAATGCTTGCATCTATTTTTTTACACCATCCATCGAGAGTTTGTTTTTATTACCCATTTTTCTTTTAATCTGTCAATTTTTATTTTTGTAAATTTCATCTATAAATTGGTTGACTCAGAAAATTCATGTTGTCAGGGCTCTTTTCAAATCTATATTTTGTTCACCATCTAATATATTTTGGTAGGGTTTTTATTTATTTATCTAATCCATTGTTTAATAAAAAATTTATTTGTATCATATTAGTTTTATTACGTTTTGAATTTTAGAGCTTGGAGATTTACTCAACCAATTGGGGGTCTATGAATTGGGTGTTTAAGGTTTATTGTTTGGGACTTTTGTGTTTTGAGTTATTATTTATATTTTTTACTTTTCTATGTTTAACAATTTTTTGATTATATCTAACCTTATCTTTTATTAGCTTTCTTTTAGATTTTTAGTTACAAGTCACATATTTTAAAATGTTTCTTTCCAATGACCTAAATTGGAATGATTAATACATGTGAGTATTTCTTGATCATATGTTTGTTACATTCTGAGTGTAGATTCTTAACTTCTTTTATCGTATATTTTTTCAGTATATGCTCCCAATCTACCTACTACCCATATAACCTCAAACATACATCATAATGCATGGCTAGAATAACTCATCAACTTTGTATAGAGACATATTTTTTTATGGAAATAGGAATGTATAACATACTAATTAATTATTTGTAACCTACTGTACATAATTGTTAAGTTAGAAAAGTGTGATCAGGTGGTGAAGCGAGGGGTCAATCTTAGTGTGCATTTATGAGTTTGTTAAAAAATTACTTTTTATTTGTTATTACAACATCATCTAATAGATTTATTGTTTTTATATGTATTATAGATAATTAGAAATTAGATATAATCTTTGTTGTTCTGCCCAAGTTTTGTCATATCACACAAACTAATTTTTTCATGACAATATAAATTTGGAGTTCTTTTCACTCTTGTAGGATAGGTCTTAATATTTCTAAATGCTTATTTAATTCGTATACCTTTTCTTCTCACTTTATTATTTCATCTTAATTTATATTTCATGTAGAATAGATCTTATTCGATGTATATAAGTTCTTTCTCAGTACTTTGATGTTCTTTGATGTTCTGGGTTTCTAATAACAATATTTTTTATGTGAAGAGTAGCCCTAGTATAATCGTTTATAGTCAAATGTGTGAAATGTTCATTACCGATGACGAATTTATTATTTTTAGTCTTTCTTTTATGAAAAGATAGCTATGTTAATATCAAATTAACTTTATAATCTCATTGAGGCTGTTGCTGACTCGAGATACCAAATTGTTCATTTTCAAATAATATGTATTATCCCGTTAGGGGTCTTTTTTTGCAATTTAGTATTATCTCGACATGGAGCTTATTGTAACTGAAAAATTACAAAATCTTTTAGGATATTTTAGGTGAAAATCAAGATTGGAAAAGAGGAGTCTAAATAATCCAAAATCAGATTATGGTAGAGAGACAGATAAATAGATCTTTTGAACATCTATAAACATCTGGACTTCATCTTACAAATATGCAATTAAAGGTGGTAGACCCAAAACAACCCCTAAATGACACTGTAAAAGGCACGAACACCTCGCACGAGACCAATGTAACTCGTAGGAACTCGTCATGGGACTCCAGGTTTGAGAATATCACAATAGTTTGTAAATATCTAGACTGAGGCTTAAAAACATGTCATTAAATGGAGAAAATCCAAAATAAACCCCTACCGTCTCCGTAAGAGACATGAACACCTCACATGGGACTGATGTAACGTGTACGAACTAATCGTATGTCGATTTGGGCTTAAAAATATCTCGTTAATGGGAAAAAAATACAAAATAACCATCAAACGGTCCCGTAAGAGGCACACACACCTCATATGGGACCAATGTAACTCGTAGGACCGCGTAGCCACGGGACTCCCATTTTGAGAATATGACTATAATTTGTAAATATCTTTACTTCGGCTTAAAAACATTCCCATGAAGGGCGAACACTCAAAACATCCCCGAAAAGGTCCCGTAAGAGACATAAACACCTCATACAAGACCAATGTAACTTGTAAGAACTGACCTCGTAGTCACGGGAATCTCAATTTGAGAAAAAGACTATAATTGGAAATATCTAGACACAGTCTTAAAATATTATTGTTAGAGGGCAAAAATGCACGCGAACACCTCGTACGGGACCAATATAACTCGTAAGAACAAACCGCATAGTCATGAGACTCCCGGTTTGATAATATGGAAATAATTTGTAAATATATAAAATTATGCTTAAAAACATGTTGTTGAAAGGCTAAAATAGAAAACAACCGCCAAACGATCTCGTAAGAGGCACAAACACCTCGCACGGGACCAATGTAACTAGTAGGAACTGACTACATAGTCACAGAACTCCCAGTTTAAGAATATGACATTAATTTGCCAATTTCTAGAGTTAACCTAAAAAACATGTCGTCAAAGGGCGAAACCTTAAAATAGCTCGAGAATGGCCCCATAAGAAACATGAACACCTCACATGGAACTAATGTATTTTGTGTAAACTAACCGCATAGTTAAGTCCCTCAGTTTTGGAAAATGACGATAATTTTTAAATATCTAGAATTCAGCTTCAAAATATTCTGATTAAGGGAGAAAACTCAAAACAAACCCGAAAAGGCCCCGTAAAAGACACGATCAGCTTACAAAGGACCAATGTAACTCATAGAAACTAATTGCATAGTCACGGGACTCCCAGTTTGAGAATAAGATGATAATTAGCAATATTTAGACTTATGATTAAAAACTAGTCATTAAAGGGTGAAAACACAAAACAACCACCAAATATCCCCGTAAGAGGCATAAACACCTCATATGGGACCAATGTAACTCGTAGGAACTGACCGCATAGTTACGGGACTCCCAACTTCACAATATGGCGATAATTTTTAAATGTCCAGAATTAGTCTTAAAATTTGTATTTAAAAGTCTAAAATCCAAAACATCCAATAAACAATCCCATAAGAGGCACAAACACCTCGCACGGGGTCAAGTAACTCATAGGAACTGAGCACATAGTAACGGGACTCCCGGTTGTAGAATATGATGTTAATTTGTAAATTTCTGTACTTAGCCTAAAAATAATCCATTACAAGTTTAAACTCCAAGAGATTTACTAAATGGCCTCGCAAGAGGAACAGGCACCTCACAAGGGACCAATATATCTCCTAGGAACCGAATGCATATTCACGGGACTCTCAGTTAGAAAATATCATGATAATTTTCAAATATCAAGACTTACATGTAAAAACATGTCATAAAATTGAAAATAGTCCCAAACGGCCCCGCAAGAGACACAAACACCTCACACGGGACCAATGTAACTTGTAGGAACTAACCACATATTCACGGGACTCTCGGTCTGAGAATATGATGATAATTTATAAATATCGAGACTTAGACTTAAAAACATGCCGTTAAAGAATAAAAACACAAAATAATCATCAAATGGCCCCATAAGAGGAATTGACACCTCGCACGTGACTAATAAAACTCAAATGAACTAACCAGATAGTCACGAGACTTTTGGCTTGAGAATATGGTGATAGATTGAAAATATCTAGAATTAGGCTTAAAAACACATCCTTAAAAGGCTAAAATGAAAAACAACCACCAAATGATCCTGTAGAGGTATGAACTCCTCACATAGGACCAGTGTAACTTTTAGGAATTGATCACGTGATCATATGACTCTCAGCTTGAGAATATGATGTTAGTTTGAAAGTGTCGAGACTTAGCCTAAAAACATGTTATTTTAATACACAAATTTATTTTATTATAATATTATAATGATTCAATTGGTTGGTTTTCATGTATAAACAAATGATAGTTTGTCGAATTTTTTTAAAATTGTAAAGAGTTGTCGATACGATTAACTAATGGATCAAAGAAATATTATCCAATGACTGCTAATAAATTATCAACTTTTAACTTTAACTTTATCTCCAAATGATAATAATTACATTTGAATGTTTGCAGTTATACACATGACATACCTAGCATACGTAGTGTGGTGACAATTATGTTTAGCAGAAATTATCAAGAAAAGACAATCACCATAACAAATAAAGAAACTAAGGAATGTCAATCACACAACACAATATTTTATGTGGTTCAGCAAGAATGCCTACGTCCATGGTGATGCTCTCAATATTATTTCTCTATACTCTGGGGAGTGTTTTACAGGAAAAATAATACATGCTTGTTTTCGGGAAGTTGGGGTGCTGGACTCCCCCACGTCAATCCATAATCCCTAGAATATCTCCTTACGAGATTTTAGGAATTTGACTAGGTCGTAATTGAATTATTTAAGGTGTGAGGACCCCAGACTTTGGGCCGGAATCTACTGAGCTACTCGTCTGGGCCCGAGTGACAAATCGAGGTACCCACAATTGCCCCTAAAGTTATTGGGCCACAATTTGGTCTCAATAATTTTAAATGATTTGTCATAGTGGCATTTTTATAATTTGTGCAACACTCTACAAGATCGAAGCGCCTTGTCTGAACTGATTTAGGCGACAGACTGCTTCGTTACCTGTGTGCTATGATTGAAAAGGTTTAAAACATCGCTGGAAAAGTCATTCCCTGTCGTCGTTTCAAATTTCTCTGTATTTCTAAACTTTTCCAAGCTCCCGTTGTTTCTCTTTCATTCCCAGGTTTTTATCTTCCAATTTTAATCTTCTTCATCGTCTTTGCTTGTGACTTTGCATCGTCCCAAGCTCAGTTTTCACTTTGTAAGTTCCTCTTGTTCTTTCTCTTTGCTTTTTTATTGAAATTTCTTTGCTTTTGTAATTAGGGTTTGTATATTTCAATGGCGAAAATAGGCTATAGATCAATATCTGAATTTAAGAAGTTCTATAATATTCCAAATTGGGTAGACATCGAGTGTGCCCCTGTCCCTCGTAATGTTAGAGAGGTGGAGGATGGTCACGGTATTCACGTCCTCTTATTTTCCCAAGGGGGTCTTACTTTTCCCTCAAGCAATTTGTTTTTGAACCTTTTTGGTTATTTTAATATAGTCCCTGCACAGTGCTTGCCTAATGTCTGGAAAATTGTGAATGGTGTGCATAAAATAAACCAACTCTATGGCACCAATTTAGGGCTTGCCGAAATTTGCTTCTGTTATTTTTTTCGTGAACAAGTTCTGGCCTTCTATACCTCAAGGCCAGGAGTCCCGACAGGCTGTTGGCAGTAAATCTACATGATTCCCACAAGGATTACTGGCATAAGGGTTTTATTGCAAGAAATTAGCAGTTCCCTCCTCATACTGAGGGATCAAGTTTTAGAAGATTTATTGTCCCCTTTCATGGGGAGGAGTATATAGGTAGGATTAGTCTCTGTTTTTCTCATCGATCTTCTGTTTTGTGACAACCCGCTCACCAAAATAAGGGGTGGCCAGCCCAATACTCCAATATAACGGAATCATGGATGGAATCATTCTCAGCATCATAACAAAAATATAGAGTAACTAGGATAACCACCCAATATTTCAGAAAACGGGTTGCCAAAAATTTTGATTTGAAAGTAAATAAATGAAAACAAACAACCCAATTCCTGAAAGATAAGGGAAACCCCAAGACATATATAAATAATACAACAAGAATACGATAAAAAGACCGAATAGGTAACCGGTCACTAACTGATACACCAATAATACGCAAGTACAATAAGTTACTTATTACATTACATTAGACATTTACAAAAGCTTGGGCCTCTCGCCCGAATAAAAGACTTGATCTTAACTAGAATAAAAAGTGAAAACGTCTATACCAAATGTATCCCGTAATACCCGCAATGCATCACGGCTCGTCGAAAACATCGGAATCGGAGTTCAAATCAGGCATCCTTGCGGCGGAGTACCTGAGCGGAGACAAGATGAATATGCAACAAGAAAAGTAACCAGGTCAGGGCCCGATTCTATATGATTACCAGATGAATAAAAAGTATGACAGTTATGTATAATAAATCGTGAAGAAAGAGAAATAAGAAGCAACCTATACAATTTAAAACATAAGCTAAGCAGGAACAAAAATAAGAAGCATTAAACTAAAGACTTCACCAAAGGTGCCAATTATTTCATATATCTTTTCCTTAGCAGGAAGTATATATATATAATCAAAATCTTTTACTCTTTAAGGAGATTTTATCTCAATTTTACCTTTTGTAAAAAATCCTTTCCTTATCAGGAAAATAATCATTTTCAAATGCTCTTTGTGGCATTTACATGTGCTCTTTGTGGCACTCCATCATGATCTTATGGCATATTAAATACATCAAGTCCCACTTGATTATGAACTGTTATAATTATATACATATAACGAATTTTAAGACCGCCCGTCCGGGTTTCCCCACTGTGCGCGCCCCTAAATGACCATCATCTTCCAGGGCCTATAATTAGACAACCTGGGCACCTATATCGCAAGACGTCGGGAAGTGTCCATGAGCCTGCGGGGTAGTCAAGACCACACCCGGAATCTCCTACCCATCGCAGAAAAAATATACAACAATAAGCGCTCCCATGGCCTAGGACTATATCCACCCTGCATTCATTAGCCAGGGGGCTTCACCTCGCGTGCGGACTTCCCTTATGATGTCATTTAGAGAGGTGTGTTTAAGCCATTTTATTTATCATATCGAAAATCAAGTAAACCATTATTTACCGGTTTCACGATTAAGTAAATTATCATTTACAAATATCAATACCATTTCCATTTCATTTCCATCCCACGTATATGTTTCATTTTATTCGAAACCCTTTCTATTTATTTTGTAAATAATCTAACTTACCATCCATAGTCATACGATAGCTTATATCAACACTACAACCTCAAAGGAGTAAATAAACTCTTCATTATCTCCAAGCATTCTAGGAGGTTATTTTAGAACCCCAAGGTTATCATCTTTCGAAGGAATGAAATGACTTTCAATTTATTCTCCAAACTCACCTTTATGGCGTTATTATGAACCACCAAGGTTAACATAGCTCAATCGAACTTTTAAAATCTTCCAACATTCTTTTGGGGTGGTAATATAAACCATCAAAACTAGTATAGCTTAATTAAGCTTCTAAGGTCTCCCGAACATAACACTACATCTCCTCGTTTATATACAAATCAACTAGAAGGAAAAGTGCCCTAACTTCACTAGGAATAACCCCGGAAAAGTCCCCACATAAACCATTCCTAATGTAGGGTAGACAACTAACTCATCTCACACTCTAGGACTCTAAGTCTACTTCATTCAAGAAGGTTCCTAATCCCTATATTTAAAGAAAAGGATTGAAATTGAGTTATAAAATTAACTCAAAAACAGCAGGAAAACGAATCGATTCGCCCAAAAAGCGAATCGGTTCGGACTACTAAACCAACATTCTGCAATTGGTCGAATCGATTCGGTCTTAACCCGAATCGATTCGGGTTATGCAGACCTGCCAATTTCCCTTAGCGAATCGATTCGCCCAAGGGGCCGAATCGATTCGGACCTGCAAATCTGCCAAAAATGGCTACGAAGGGTTATGAACCCTAAATCCTCGAAACTTCAAATCTCTTCCTTTTCATACACATCCAACAACAAAAATCTACCCCAAACTAATCTACATGATTATTAACCATCAAAACCCACAATTTCTTCAACATAAATCAAGACTAGGGTTTGAATCACACAAATTCTACATTTAAGCCATAAATGTAAATACACAACTATCATACAATTTATGCATCTTAAATCACATATTAGCAAGTAGAAAACTTGCCTTGATGTAGGGAATATCAGATTTCTTTGAGTAGGAGCATAAATCCATCTTCAATCTTCATTTTCTCTTCTTTCTCCATTCTTTCTCCATTCTTTCTCTTCCTCTTTCTTTCTCTCCTTTCTCTCTATGTTCAAGACATAAAATGGGGAAAAATAAGGGATTTTGGATACTAAAATCGTGGCTTAAGTTAAAACTCCCAACTCAAATGGTTAATACCACATTAAAATGACTCCCAAATACGCGTATAAGCTAAAACCAGGTAAAAGTGCCCGGAACACAAAAATACAATATGGCACTTATTTTGACTGTCTCGCACCTTCCGAGACTAACTACACCCTCTAAACTGGCATCCGGAAATTTTATAAATTATTTCGAGTTCCAAAATCATTTAAACTAAAAGGCCATTTAATATACATGACACTACAGACATGCAACCTGATGTTATTTACTTTCACATGCAGTAAATATGCATCAATCTAGTAAATATTAACTTTCAATTCATTAAATTAATATTTACTCCAGTCCCCACATTTTATATAATTACCTTATGTGGTAAAATCAGTATAAAATGAGCCTCCCAGAATCGAGGATTGTTACATGTTTGTGCATGATTCTTCTCATATTTTTCTCTCTTTCTTTTTAGCAAAGACAAAGAACTCGGAACCTGCTCTTAGCGAGGTTCGAGCTGCTGAGTGAGTCAAAGCTTGGAAAATCAGGGAGCTTTTGGCTGACGGTGAACATCCTCGATTAGCGGATTTTCCCTTGGAATACAAGAATGTTGGGTCCAACATTATCGCGCGGCCTGTGGACAGCCTCCCTGAGCTATACATTTCTGAAGAGGTTGCTGTCGATCCCATCCGATTAGATGAAGAAGAAAGAAACTCTGGTGAGGAGAGCGAGGGTGTTGCCAGGGGTGGTACTGAGGTTGGTTCCGATGAGGATAGCTCTGGTGAATAATCTTCCCGTTCAAAAGGGGTTTCAGAGGCTCAAGAATCTTTGAGTCAATCTAGTAGTTCCAGCGAGGAAGACATGGTTCCTCCAAGGAAGAATCTGATTCGCGATGATGATGTGCTCCTTTCTCGTCGGTTGAAAGAAGAAAAAATCTAGCGGCGGAGAGGTTGCAACTAGTTCTCAGTCTGCTGCTCATGATCAGGAGAAGAAGAAGATGGAGGAAGAAGAGTTGAGAGAGATGGAGAGAAAGGAGGAAAAGAGGAAGAAGATAGAGGAGAGAAAGAGAGTTGAGAAGGAGAGGAAGGAGATAAAGGAGAGGGAAGAGGAGAGAAGGATAGAGGAGGTGAGGATGAAGGTGGGGCATGTGTCCGCCTTGCCTGAGGGGGCTTCTATTGCCCTCTCTCCCCAATTGGTTCTTGCGTTGCTCGAAAGAGTAATTTTGCCTGCTGATCGTCAGAAGGCAAAGGGGACCGACCAATTAGCTCTGCAGGCGAGTCAGAGGCTAGCCTTGGTAAGTATGCTTTCTCTTTTCTATGCTTGAAATATTCTGTTTAATGCTTATTTTATTATATTCTTCTTCTTTGCAGTTTGTAACCGACTTTGTCGTCCTCTATTGCAGTCGCGATGAATTGGTAAAGAGGAATGATGATCTTGAGAAGAAGAATACCGAGTTGGAGGCTAGTTTGAAGGCTGTTGATGTTGTCCAGAAGTCGTCTGATCTCGCTTTGTCCAAAGCCAATCGAACAAAGGAGGTGGATATTATGGATCTTGGGGAGTTGAGGCAGTCTTATGACCTGGTCTGCTCGAGCAAGTTGGTTGTGGTGGAGGAGAATAAGGTATTAGAGACGAAGGTGAAGAAAATGAAAAATAAGACAACCACCCTGAAGAAAAGCTCGTACAATAATGGATGAGCTGCTGCGTATGAGGATGCCGATGTTCAGATAGTCTACATCAGCCGACTGAACTTTAAGAAGGACTGGAATAAGGATCTTTTGGCTGCTAGATTGGATATTGATTCTTTATTATTTGATGAGCATAATCCAGGCCCGAATCCTGTTGTGGATAAGGCATCTGCCCCGCCATTGATGGTGGTTCTCTTGGTTCTGATGCCGTTCCTGTTGATTCTCCTTCTTCCCAAGAAACAACAGTTGCTCCACCTGAGGGAGGTGTCCCTACTGCTGTAAACAAGGGAAAACAGCCAGCGACCTCAGAGTAAACTGAGGTTGCCAGCTAACCTGTTCTGAGGAACTTCTTTAAATTTTATGCTTTGTTTGTACTGTCCTTATGATTACTGATGTACTTGGAACATTCCATTTTAATGAAATGAAAACACTTTCCTTTCTATATACTGATTCTTCTGCTCTTTAATTCTTTTTATGGCTTGTAGTTGATTGATGTGGATGAGTATATACCTACTACCTCTCAAGTGAGAAGGATCCTCAGTCCTAATGCGAACAATTAAGTTCTCCAAGCCTTTGTAAGGATTTATAAGTCCCTTTGGTCAAGGAATAAGAGATTTAAAGACCAGTCCTATATCGTCGACAAACTGAAGGATAGACTTCAGGAGATGGAAGAGGTTGGTGATTCTATTTAAGAATAAGTGAACCTTCTGAGGGCTAAACTTCTAGATGCCTCCGAGATCAATCAAGTCAGATAAGTTCTTCAACAGGAGAATAAAACTCTGAGGAGGGATGTGTTGTGACTCAGGGAGCATGCGCCGAGCGTTACACCTTAAGTTTTGTGAGTTTCCTCTGCATCGGTTGGTCCACGAGCTAGTACAGCGCCGAGTGCCACCCCTCAAGTTTTTTGAGGTTCAAATTCATCGACTGGTCTAGGAGCTGGTACAAGGTCGAGCACTACCCCTCAAGTTTTGTGAGGTTCCACTCCATCGACCGGCCTATGAGCTGGTACAGATACTGGGGGGTCCAACTAGGGAGATGAATGAGCTTCGAGGAGATGTTCGTCGAGCATACATGATATCTTTCGGGCTCTAAAATATGTCACACGGCTAAGGAATCTGTTCAAGAAAGGTCCTCGATGAGTTTGGGTTGATGGTTATGATTAGGGCTGGGCAGATGCTCCGACGAGGTTGACAGAGTTTGAAGAGCTATATTTTATTAGGGGATGGTTGAATGCTCTCAGGGAGATAAAAGTCCCCAGGAACTCAGCCCTCTGGCATCGTCATGATATCTCCCCTTCGACTCTGATGCCTAACCCTTTTCGGAGGGATGACCAATGGATCCCCATAGATGCTATTCCCAGGAAGCTACTGGAGCCAGATGCAAATGAAGTAGAGTTGGAGTTAGCTCTCCACCCAGATGACGGACGAAGAGCGCAAGTAGATGACTACCTTACTCGAAGACCTAATTCCCAATAGGGTTTACTTAATTCATTCAATATAACTCTGTTGTAAATGCAGTGAAGTAATAAAATATTTATGTTTTGGGCGATTCGCCGACTACACATGCATTGTGTATTTTTTACTTCATTGATTTTTGTTTGAATATCTTGTGCTCTTCATGGCCGATTAGATTTGATGTGGGTAGAGTTGTTTTATTGCGTGCGTATCCTCCCTGTCCAGTATGCTTATGAGATACCATTATGCCCTACTTTACCTTTTAGGTCGTGTCGTCACACTCCCTTAGGACTGGGTGTGGTAATGGAGAGGACACACCTGGTGTTGGATGTTCTATCCGAACATGTTTTATGAGCCAAACATCATTTGGCGACCAATTCAATTTGGCCGAGCTGCCTAAGGGTCCCCTGTAGGGATTCATATATTGCCAGGGGCAATGCTAAAGAGGTTGTTCATGTTTCATTACAAAAACCTGTGGAGGAAAATATAGTAATGTGCCCGTCGCTTGGAAAAGATGTGCAAGTTATAAAGTTCATAATACACAATTAACACTTTATGGAATGCTACTGCCAAACAATCTTTTATTAATCAAGCACAATAAAAATGAGTTGCCAATTCCAGTATTGTGATAAAAGTTCAATGAAGAGAAACTAGAAATAAAATTTCTTCAGGTTGTCCGCGTTCCAAGCTTGGTGTATCTCTTGCCCTCCAGTATTTCTAAGTGATAGGCTCCTTGCAGTTCGTCTCTTGTCACCTTGAATGGTCCCTCCCAGTTTGGACCCAGCTTACCATCAGATGGTTTTGCTTCGCTGCCAAGAACTTTCCTTAGGACGTAGTTCACAACCTGGAATGTTCTTGTAATGACCTTTTTGTTATAGTGCTTTGTTAGATGTTGCTGGTAGCTTGATAGTTTCACTAGATCTAATTCTCTGCGTTTGTCAGCTAGGTTAAGTTTAACGAGCAATGATGCATCATTCTAGCCTTGGTCGACCAAGGTGGACCTCATGGTCGGGAGGCCATCTTCTAAAGGGATGATTGCCTCCATTCCATATGTTAGTGCGAATGGGGTTTCCCCAGTTGCTCGTCGCGGGGTGGTGCGGTAAGCCCATAAAATATGTGGCAGCTTGTTTACCCATGCCCCTTTATCTCGCTCTAATAACTTCTTCAGTCCATCGATCACTATTTTATTGAAAGCTTCAGCTTAGCCATTGCTTTGTGGGTATGCTACCAAGCTGAAATGGTGCCTAATTCCGTGGTCATTGTAGAAACCCTAGAAGATGCCACTTTCGAACCGTGTTCCGTTTTCAGTGATGATGGTTTTGGGAATTACAAAATGAGTAATTATGTTCTTCCATACGAATCTCACCATATCTGCGTCTCTGATGTTCGCTAGTGGCTCTACCTTAATCCATTTGGTGAAGTAGTCTGTCGCGACCAATAGATACTTGCGAATATCGACAGTGGTAGGAAGAGGGCCCATGATGTCCATCCCCCATTACGTGAAAGGCCAAGGGCTGGTAAGTGATCTTAGGTCGCTGGTGGGTTGGTGGACCATAGGAGCATGTAGTTGACATTTCTCGCACTTGTGAGCATATACCCCAGAATCTCTTTGCATGTATGGCCACCAATAACCTTCGTTAATTGCTTGGAATGCTAGCGATCTACCTTTAATATGGATCCCATAGATTCCTTTATGAAGCTCGTGTAGAACTTGCTCGACGTCTTTTGGGTGAACACATTGGAGGTAAGGGACGGTGAATGATCTCTTATACATCTTTCCCTCAGGAGGTAAGTGAAAGCCGAAAGCTTTGACTCTAATTTGATGAGCAACCTTCTTATCGTCTGGTAGTGCACCATCCTTCAAATAGTCCCTCAGGGGGTCTATCCAACTAGGTGCTGATTCAATCTTAAGATTATGGCCCATGTCTGGCAGCTCGTCGCTCTGGTTAATGATTGGCTGGGCGAGGAAGTCTATAGGGATCGTTCTTTTTAAGTCAGAGTTGATTAATAACTCAAGGCTTCTAGGGCGTTAACATAACTATTTTGTCCTCTGGGAAACTACTGGACATTGACTTCCTCCAAGTTGGACATTAATTTCTTTGATAAGGCGAGATAGGCTTCCATTCTCTCATCCCTCACAGTGAAGTCTCCACTTATCTAATTAGAGACCAATTATGAGTCGTTGAACACCTGTAGTTTTTTCCCACTCAATGCTTGTGCCTTTTGCAGGCATGCTATTAATGCTTCATATTGCGCTTTGTTGTTGGAGGCTTCAAATCGAAGTCTGATTCTTTGCTCGAGGATTGTATCTTCTGGGGTAACGAGCACAATGCCTACTCCTGCCCCATTGGAGTTGGAAGCTCCATCAATAAACATTCTCCAAATACCTTCTGACGAGTGATCTTCCCTTTTGCCCACGATTTGCAGCTGGTCGCAAGGTTGTTCACCAGTAAACTTAGCGATGAAGTCAGTGAGGACCTGCCCCTTGATTGCATTCCTTGATTGTAATTGGATGTCAAATCATCCGAGCTCGACCGACCACTTCGATAGTCTGCTGGACAGATTCATTTTCTGCAGGACGGCTTTAAGGGGGTGTGACGTAGGGATGATGATAGAGTGTGCTTCGAAGTAGTGCTTCAGTTTCCTCACGGCTACCACTAGTGTGTGACACCCCGTATAATTAAATACCGGGTGATCAGTCCTTTATTAAATTATAATCAAGGTGAACGGTTGGTTCATTCTTAGCATCATTGTCGTAAAAATAACTTTTCCAATTTAACACCCTAAATCATTAAGCTAAGTGTCAAAACTATTTTAGACATTACTTTCCAAATTTTATTTATATAAACCAACATTTAAAACTTTACGAAATTCATAATTAAGGAATCACACAACAACTATACTGGAACAAACAATCCAATAATTAAACATCCCAATAAGTAATTCCAACATTAAAACTGAAAGGAATAACGTCCTGACAGTAATAAATCCCAAAGTGTAAATACTGAAATAGCCAAATCACAATATCCGATAAATAACTGAATAATGGAAAAAGGCGACACATGCCCAACTGAAATACATAATGCTAGGAGTAGAATCAAATACATGAGGTCGTCTAAGCAAGAGGCCTGCAACTCCCACCTAAGCTGCAGCGCGTTTCTTCCAAAGGATCCTATGCAAGACGCCCATGTGGTTGGGCACCTGTAATACATACATATATATACAAGAGAGAAAAGAAAATGGAAACGGGTTAGAGCCCGATTGTAAAAGCGATTTAAAATTTGTTTAGCAAGTATTTAAAATGTTAACTGGCCAATGCAAAAACATATTAGTGCGGCACTCCCTTGGGAAATTCTCACCTCTCTTCTAATGTGCACACCTATCGCACTAACCTTCCCAACGGTTTAACTTATCTTATCTTAGGTTACTCGTAAGATTTAAACTGAACAATTTAACTTTTTAAGAAATAAATTTCATTCAATAACAAGGCTCTCATTTTAACTTTATTTGTTAATAAAGTTTCCCAGTAATATACTATACTTTCAAAACACGTATTTCTCAATTGAAATCATTATTCATTTCTTACTTACCATCAACACAGTAGGAAATTCCCAAATTTCAAAATTTAATATATATATATATATATATTAAATACTCATATAATATATATATTCCCCACATAAAAATTATGGTGCGAGCATACTCTGCTATCCAGTCCCCGTATCACTCGTACTAAGGGAAATACAAGTTTGGAATCACTCTCGAACTGTATTAACACAAACACAAACAATATTGAGGCGAAGCATAGATTCCAGGTCTCTAAGAGGTCAGTAGATGCCCCCACGTCTCTTAGGCCGTCTGATTATCGATCCGATTAGCCTGTACCAAAGGATTTATATCTTCTAGGGTACGAGTCAATATCCCCCATAAAGGTCTCATCGAGATAAGACTGTCCCATCGCGGTAACCTCAGGGATAGCAAGTAGCGTGGGCATGGTTTTCAAACGTATATAGTATATGCATAAACACGGTCATATAAATATACTACTATTACCACATCAAATTTAGGTACATCTCATAACCCATAATTATGATATTTATCCTTATTTCTCGTTTATTTAGTTATCACGTATAACAGTTCGTTTCTTACTTTAATTTGTGGAATTATCCCAACTTATTAAGTGACACTCGTGGATTCCTATCCTCCCAAGTGTAATTTCAGTAGGTACTCATTTATTTACCAACGTAACTACCTTACGCATATCCCCCTTTTTATACCTAGTTCCATTGTCCCTTATATGTAAACATCCCCGAAAAATGTAAATCTCGTCTTACATTAAATATTTCATATTATCAATAAGTCCTACTGGTCTTCTTTATCTCCCAAAATATTTTAATAAGGATGTCCAAAGATTATTAGTCATTTAAATCAAATTCAAATATATAGAAGGGGAATCATGAATCTTCCAGGAGGGGTCGATCGATCGATGGCAGGAGCTCGATCGATCGATGCGTCAAACGATCGACACTCTTGGTTCGATCGATCGATCAAACAAGTATGGAGAATCTGCAGAAAAACCAGGTACGGGTTCTATCATCCAACCTCATCCAAATCCAGATTTTTAACACCCAAACTCCCAAAAATTTGTACTACAAACATTATAAACCCAAACTAACAATCTTCTACGTAAAGCATGTGAATTTTCATCAATATCCATGGATTAAAGGGCCAAAACTTATATAAATCTCATGAACCTTAAAATTTCTTTAACTTTGTTCTAATCAACCCTTTTCCATAATTTCTACTTCTAATCCATCATAAATCCGTGGTTCAACCTCTACATATGAAAGGGATTTCCATATTATCATTTATATCATTACTACATGCAATTTTCCTATCTCCAACATGGGTTTTCTTCTATGAAACTCATCCTAATCAACCCTAGACTAATATGAATGATGCATTAACGAAATTAAGTAAGATAAATACTTGCCTGGGAATTTTTGGTCTCTGATTTGTGCTGAAATCAGTGTGGTTACGATCCTTGCGACGTGATCTCTCGTTTGGCGACGACGGCGGCGCAAACGGAGGGGTTTTCGGCCTAGAATTCCTTGGCAAGCTCTCTCCTTCCTTCTCCAATGGCCGTCACTTGCTTTTGGTTGTGTTAACCCTAGAAGGCAACCCTAAGCATCTGATATATCCTTGTAATTTTCGTGGGCTTAATTACCCAAAATTATGAAATGTCCAAAACGCCCTTTGGGGTGCTAAATAGGCCTAAAAACGCCCCAAGACCCAAACTAAACCCTGGGATACATATTTTTTATTATCTCGACCCTTCCAGACACTTTGACGCACTCGAAATGACCATACGGGTGACTTATAATTTATTCACTTTTATAAATCAATATTTAGTCCTGACGCGACACGGGCGCGCCCCGACTCAAATTTCCAAAATTGTCATTTTATTCACTCGTGACATTTAATAGTACCAATATTATATTACTTTACTCATTTGTAATATTCAACAAGTTTCCAATGATTACTAACTCTCGTCACGTTAGTAATTAACAATAATTAATTTTCGGATTTATATTAAATTAATAACTCATATTAAATTTAATAAATCCTCAAATTTAGAAAGCATAAAAATATGGGGTATTACATAGTGAAAAGGAGAGATTCTCCAGTGGTAGGTATCTTTACTCGGCGTCCAAGAGGGTCTTTCTCGCGTAGTAGACCGAGTGCTAGATTGCAGTTCTTTTACATACCAGTGCAGAATTGACAATGCGGCTGGAAATAACAAGGTATAAGTATAGGGAATCATTATCTTAAGGTATCATGAGCAAGGGTGGTGTGCTGAGATAAGCTTTGAGCTCTTCTAATGCTTTCGATCAATCTAGATTCCACTCCACTACTTTGCTCTTCTTCAATAGCTGGAAGAATGGATGGCACTTTTTGAATGACTTTGAGATGAATCAATTCAAAGCGGAGAGCATGCCCGTGAGTTTCTGTACGTCTCTTTTTGTATCGGGAGGCTATACCTCATTGATTACATCAATATTTTCCGGGTTGGCTTTAATGCCCCTCTCTCTAACCAAGTACCTGAGAAATTTTCCTGACTGGACACCAAAGGAACATTTGCTCGCATTGATCTTCATTCGATATTTTCCCGAGGATTTCGAAGGTCCTTGACAGGCCTGAGAGTTGGTATTCTTTGTGTCTTTACTTGACGAGCATATCGTCATTATAGACTTCCAAATGGCATAACTTTGTAACAGTATAATCCGATGGTGGTGATGAACGCTGTCTTGTCTTGGTCTGGTGCATACAGAGGAATTTGATGATACCCCGAGTATGTGTCCAAGAAAATCATTCTCTCATGAGCTGGTATGGCGTCCAACAACTGGTCAATTTTTAGGAGAGGAAACTTTCCTTAGGTCACGCCCTATTAAGGTCAGTGAAGTCAATACAAACTCTCCATTTCCTGTTGTTCTTCGGAACCACTACTGGGTTGGACAACCATTTAGGGAATTGAACTTCCCATATGGATCCTTCATCCAACAACTTCTCTACTTCTTTCTCCACATCCTTGGCCTTCTCGGGCGTAATTCGTTGAGCCTTCTACTCGACAGGCTTGAAATTTAGGTTGGCGTGCAATCGATGACAAACCACACTAGGGTCAATTACAGGCAGCTCGTAAGGTTCCCACGTGAAAACATCTACATTATTCCTCATAAGTATTGTCAATTCCTTTTTTTCTCGATCTGTAAGAGAGGCTCCAGTCAAGAATATTCTGTCTTTTTTGCTGCCACCGACTGTAACTTCTTCCAGGTTTTCGATGACCCACTTAGAGGGGAGGAGATTGGTCTCCTCCACTCCGGGTCTTCCATACTTTAACTTCTACTTTAAAGATATCAAACCTTCTTGTTCCTCAACCTTCTCTTTGACATTCTCGGCTTTTTTTTTTCTTGTTTTGGGAGGATGGCCTCTATGAAGCACCTTCTTGCCATCACTTGATCTCCATGGATCTCCATTACTCCTCGCTCAGTCACGTACTTGAGTTTCTGATGGTAGGTCGAGGGGACGACCTTCATTGCATGTATCCATGCTCTGCCGAGGATAGCTTGGTAGGGAGAGTCAATGTCGACTACCAGAAACTCGATCATCTTGGAGACACTTACTGCCCTCATTGGTAGTACGATCTTTCCCAAAGGGATAGTTACTTTCCCAGCGAAGCCAACTAGAGGGACAGTGGCTTCCTTCAAGTCAATAACGCTTAACTTTAATTTCGTGAATAGGTAGAGATACATTACCTCGAATGAGCTTCCCTGGTTGACGAGTAACTTATCGACGCCATAGTTTGTTATCTGAAGTGTACTGATCAAGGTGTCATGATGTGGGGTTCTTACTCCCATTAAGTCTTCATCCATAAACACAATGTGTTTACTGTAGTCGACGTTATCTGCTCGGCGACATTTTTCTGACTGTGTTTTTGCTGGATCGATTTGAAAAGATTGCATTACTGCCGTAAGCTATTTTCACTTCCATCCGGGTTGAATTCCCTTGAATCTGCTTTGGATCAGATGCCCTATGAATCATTGTGAACTCATGGATAGCATCGTCTTAGAGCACATTATCGGGCCTTATGTCTCCATTGGCAGGAACCTTCTCTGTCTTCTTTTCCACAAACTCGTTTAGGTTCCCATTTTAGTCCATCTCTTCAAGGTGAGACTTAAGAGACTTGCAGTGCTCAGTCTTGTGTCATCCTTCCTTGTGAAAAGCGTATCTCAATGCTTGAGGGATATCCTCCCATCTTTCTGGGCCACTTGACGAATGGCTCGTCCTTGATCTTCGCTAGAATCTCGTAGATTGGTTCTTTGAAGACAGTGCTTACTGCTCGAAATTCTTTCGAAACATCATTCTTATTTCCATTCTCGAAGACACCCTTTCCCCTATTCTTGCCTCGTCTCTTTTGATTTTCGGCCTTGTCGTTTCCCTTGGCAGTGATCTTAGCTTGACCATTCTCTCCTGCACTGAGCGGGTCACATCCTCAACTTTGGCGTACTTCTCGATGCGAGTCATCAAGTCATCAATGGTTGTGGCCTCCGTCTTAGTGATGGATTGGTGCAAGAGGCAATAGCTGGGTAGGAAAATCTTAAAATAGGCCACTACTACCTGCTCTGAGCAGTCCTTGACTTCGTTGAACAACTTCCAGTACCTTTTTGCGTAGTCCCGGAGGCTCTCCTGGGGCGTCTTCTTTATTGTTAGCAAGGCATCCATCCTCTTTGGATGAGAGCTGTTGGTAATAAATCGAGTCATGAAGAGCTTTGCCAGGGACTCAAACCTCCTTATGGATCTGTGAGGGAGTCTCTTGAAACACTTGTGGGCCACATCATGCAAACTCTAGGGAAAGATCCGACATATTAGTGCGTCTCTTTGGTTTTAGAGAGTTATGGCCTGCCTGTACTGTCTAACATGATCGATAGGGTCAGTCTTTCCGTCATAGATCTTGAATCTCAAAATTGCAAACTTCTTGGATGCTTATTCTTCTTCTTCTATCTCCCTTGAGAAAGGGATTTCACTTGGATCCTAGGAGCTCGCTGGGCTAGCTCTTTGGTCGATCTGGCACCCCGATGTGCTGAGTTCTAGTCCATTTCTCTTCGGACCAAATTTTATATGTCATCATTTCCTCGAGACGATCTCCTGTAATGGTGAGCTGGCCATTATCGATCGAGCAAGTCATCATCTGACGCGTGTTCATCGATCCTTGGGATTTTCTTCTAGTGCTCCTTCCTCGGTTGCGAGATTTTCTCGCCTGAGGGCTAGGAGTTTGGTATTGACGTCGCCTGGTGCTATGATGGAGCTCTTTTTCCATCCTTTCCAATCTCCTTTTGAGGCAAGCATTCTCAGCTTCTTGCTTGCGAGCGGCCTCTCCTTGCTCCGGGAGCCTTGCCTCATAGGCATCGATCAACCTGGAGATTTGCGTGGACCTGGCAGGTCCCTGACTTTCCTCTGAGGCTTGCAACTCTGGACGAGCCCTTTGATCTGAACGTCGAACTTCAAATTTGGTCCTGCGAGGGGCAGGCTAGTCTTGGATATCCCCTGCTTTGCTACTGTGACCAGGCATTCCAAATTCTTTATTGGTGAGGGATTTCTAAAAGGAAGACTAACGTTCCCACAGACGGCGCCAATTGTGGTGACAATTATGTTCAGCACAAATTATCAAGAAAAGACAATCACCATAACAAATAAAGAAAGTAAGGAATGGTAATCACACAACATAATATTTTACGTTGTTCAGCAAGAATGCCTACGTCCATGGTGGTGCTCTCAATATTATTTTTCTATACTCCGGGGAGTATTTTACAGGAAAAATAATACATGCTTGTTTTCGGGAAGTGGGGGTGTTTGACACCTCCACGTCAGTCCATAACCCCTAGAATATCTCCTTACGAGATTTTAGGAATTTGACTAGGTTGTAACTGAATTAGTTAAGGTGTGAGCTTTTCAACTAGCAGGAGACACATTATTTATGTGTTTTATTTTTATTTCGATCTTCATTTTGTATTTGGCACACCAGATGGGTTTATTTGATGTTTTTTTTTAAAATTGCATGATGCCTGAAATGGGCTCATGTGATATTATTCTTGATGTTAAATTTATGTTTAAATTGGTCTTATGTCAATAAGGTATTTAGAATGTTCGAAATATAAAGAAAATTCTAAATTGTATGATTCCTGGAATGGATTTATGTGACATAATTATTAATGTTAATTTAGGTTTAAATAGGTTCTATGTCTACAGGATATGTGGAATGTCCAAAATATAAAGGAAATCAGGCAATTTTGTTTTGAAAAAGTAAAATAAACTAACTTATCACTGCTAAATGCAGTAAAAAACAACAGATTTGTCATTGCTTTTGGCAATGACAAACATCAAATTTGTCACCATTGTCAGCGGTGACAAATATTGAATTCCTTAATGCTAAAGGCAGTGACAAACATCATATTTGTCATTGTTGACAACAATTTATGACAAATATTGAATTTATCACTGCTAATAGCATTGACAAACACGAGAGTTATCACTCCTATCAATAGTTACAAAAAAGGCGGGGTTAGTGCCATCATATTTTCTAACCCCATGGGGGTGACAAATATTGTTTTTCACTGCTTAAAGTGTGACATATATCATTTATTAACCCATTAAGAATGGCGGTAAATAACAGTGACAAATATCTTATTTTGGTATAGTGGTTGGGCCAGTGGCAGCAAGGCTTCAGGCCCAATCACCAGTAGAGGCAACAGTCAATGTTAGCCCTTCCATATCTTAGGTAGGAGACACTAGTGGCACTTCCTTCACCAGTCATATCACCTCAACCAGAACTTCATTATGGTATAGCTTATCCGGTGGGGCCCATAGATGATGAGGCGCCTATTCAAGTAGTCGATGGTATGTTCTTTATTTATGGCACTTTAGCTATAGTTTTATTTGTTACGGGTTCCACACACTTTATTGTTGCATGACAATTTTTTCTTTTATCATGGATGTTTTGGCTCCTTGCTCTAGGATATTATCTATAGATACTCCCTTAGGTGTATCCACTATCATTATCGAGACTTGTGATAGGTAGACATTGATATTGGTAGGCTACGATTTGTAGAGAATTTATTGGTTTTAAACACCAACACATACAATGTATTCTGAGGATGAATTTTCTATGTGCGTACCGGGCTCAAATCGATATTGTAGATAGGGAAATTATATTTGCTATTCAAGGACATGAGATGTATTTGGAGGTCACGCTAAGACGTGAGGGTGGGGCTAATATTCACTTGCATTTTATTGATGAGGAGACTCAAGAGGATATAACATTGTCCCTAGACATGATTCCAGCAGTTCAGGAGTTCATCGATGTGCTAGATGAGATTTTGGGTTTACCCTTAGTCAAGATATTGATTTTTTGATAAACTTAACACAAGGCACAAAGCCGATAGATAGAGCACCATATCTCATGGTTCCTATGGAGATGAAGAATCTTATAAACCGGATTAAGAATTTTCTTGAACAAGGTTTCATCCAATACAGCACTTCACCTTGGGGTGCACCAATGTTATTTGTAAAGAATAAGGATGGGTTGTTATGGTTGTGAATTGACTACCAAGAGTTGAATAAGGTGGTAATGAAGAATAAGTACCCACTATAGAGAATCGATGACCTTTTCAACCAGTTAGAGGGATCTTTTTCAAAGATTAATTTGCGATCTGGGTATCACCAGTTGAGGGTGTGATCGAAGTATGTACCCAAAACAACCTTTTTAACTCGATATGTGTCTTACGAGCTCCCGGTGATGCCGTTTTGGTTAATTAATACCCCAATTATATTCATGGGATTAATGAATCAGGAGTTTCGACCGTATTTGAACCAGTTCCTTATCGTCTTTATTGATGATATTTTGATCTATTCATGGACTAATGAGGAGAACAACCAACATTTACGGATTGTAGATGTTTCAGGAGCATAAGTGCTATATGATAAGTTCTTCAAATCTGAGTTTTAGAAGTATGTGAAATTTTTAGGCAATGTGGTGTCAACAAAAGGACTTTTGGTGGACCCTAGTCAAGTATTTGCAGTTTTCGATTTGGGACAACCCATGACACCTACTAAGGTTCACAAGTTTTGGGGTTTGACCAGAAACTATAAAAGATTCATTTATGGTTTCTCAAAGATAGAAAGGCCGGTGAACGATTTGATAAAGGAGGGTGCAGTGTTCTTCTAGAGTGAGAAGTGTCAACATATATTTGACACACTCAAGGAGAAGTTGACTACCTCACCATTGCTTGCCTTACCTAAGAGTGTAATTAAGTTTTTTGTTTACACTGATTATTTTCTTTGGGTATTAGGTGGGGTATTAATGCAGGATGATAGGACAATTTCGTACCCCTCTCAGAAGTTGAAGCCACACTAGGTTCATTATCTGACTCATGATCTAGAGTTGACGACTATTGTGTTTGTATTGCTACCTAGTTGATTGATAGAAAGACGTTTGCGTATATTTGTCATTGCTTGAAAAGTCCATCTAATCAAAACCTTATGTACCTACAAAATTTAACAATCAAAAGTATAGATGTAAGTAAGGGTATCAATCCACTTTCTAGGGGGTAAAGAAAATGGAACAAATTCACATGTAATTCACTTTTTATTTTCTTTTTGTGTTTTTTCGCTTTTCCAATTTTTTTAGCTTTTTCAATATTAAAACAATAGGGTGAGGTGAGGTCTAAAATAAACTAAACTAAACCAAAGTGTGAGATGAAAACTAACTAGAAATTGACTAAAAGGAAAATTAAGGTCTAAACTAAAAATAAGAGATAAGTGAGGAAAATAATTGTGAGAACAATCAAGGAGTGGGATTACACCACAAATTTTAGTTATTCTAATTAATTAATTTAATTATTTGAATACTCCCAAATTAATATCAAAATCATAAACCAACTCTCGTTGCAAGTGTAATTAGAATAGTAATCTTTTAGAAAGTTAAGTTTAACACCCCACAATTCTAGAAACATAGATTCACACTCTTTTAATTAATCATCCGCTAGGATCGATCAATTAGAATTTATATCAATCTTATAAAATAAATTTAGAGTTGAAATTCAAGTGATAATACCCCACTTAAGAAACCCCTATCTCTAGTTCAAATCTAAAATGGGTATTATCACTAGAATTTCGATTTTCTCTCGAAAATCATTTACCCTCTCTCGAGGCATAAATCCAAGGGTGAGGGATCAAAATTAACATTCAAAGGGATTTTTTAAGTAATTAAGCTAATTAAAATAAAATAACATCAAATAAGGGTTTTACCCCACCCCTTGAAAGAGGTTTTAGCCTAACATGGTATAAAATATGACAAATTAATAATTAAAGGCATAAACAAATAAATAGAAGGGTAAGAGGACAAATCTTCGAACAAGTCTCCTTGATTTGCAAAATCGGACTCTAATCCTCCATTGAAATTAAGCAACATCCATTCAAAATGAGCTTTTCACAATAATCAATTACATACAAACACTCATTTGAATCACTCGACAATTACTTTCTCACAAATATCTAAAAAAATAAAAAGAATAAAATAAAAATATTTACAAAGGATAATTTTCTCTACAATTCTCTCTCTAGAATTCCTATTTAAAAGCTCTAGATGATCTTACAATGGCCTTGAGGTCTTCTTTTATATGCAATTGGAGTTAAGGGGTTAAATTGGTAAAATAAGAATGTGCACATGAGGGGTGTGAGGTCATGAGGATATATGAGTGAGGGAATAAAAATCTGATTTGGGTTAAGAGTGGTGCTATGGGTACCAAATAGCTCTCCCAAATCTCCCCCAAATAGCATTGATGAGTTGTGCCCTGGCGAGACCCATACCATAAGGTATAACACTTAAAGCTATTTGGGGGATGATTTGGGGGAGTTATTTGGGACACATAGCATTTTCCTTACCCATAATACCCTTTCTTAATACTTTTCCAAAATTACCCCTCTACCCTCACAACCCACATGCTCCCATGTGCACCCAAATGCACATTTAACCCAAGGAAAATGCTATGTGTCCCAAATAACTCCCCCAAATCATCCCCCAAATAGCTTTAAGTGTTATACCTTATGGTATGGGTCCCGCCAGGGCACAACTCATCAATGCTATTTGGGGGAGATTTGGAGGAGTTATTTGGTACCCATAACACCACTCTATGGGTAATGGGAACAAAAGGCATTTATTAAACATGTGGGATTTGGTTGGTTTATTTGTCTTTGGCTTGTTTGTTGGCAGGTGGTTTAATCGTGCAAGGCTTGGGAAGGGGAGAATAGTGTTTTAAGTGGGTTTAAGGGTATATTGGGTAAGTTGGGTTTTATTTGGCACATGGGGATTGGGTTTATTTTTGTTTGGCTTTTGGTATTTGTTTTTGTTGGCAGGTAATGACAACGATTTTGGGAGAAATGGGAAATGGTAAAGTGGGTCTTGCAAATGGGTTTGTGGGTCAGAAGTAGGGAGCGGGTTAAAGAGGGTATGAGAGATTTCTCCGGTATGGGCCGGAGTTGGCTGGACGGTGGCAAGCGCCGGAAATGGGTCACGATCGGCGGCTGATGGCACTGCCGGAGTGGAGAGGAGATCATGCGACGCGGGGCAGGTCACCGGAGGTAGAGAGCGGGGTGGCTCGCGGACGGGTTGGACGGAGGTAAGGATCGCCGCGGGTTGGGCTTGGGTCGCCGCCAGGTAGGGACCGCGCTAGGGTTCAGGCGACGCCGACGGAGGTGGAAACGGATGAGGGGTAGAGGGACCGGTTAATGGTGACCGGATCTAGGTCGGTCGCCTGCGAATTTGTTGGAGCGGGGTTAAAGGATGGCTTGTGTTTGGATGGTGTGTTTTGTGTTAATGGATTTTGGTGGGTTTAGAGGAGAGAGGAAGAGATGGGTGTTGGGAGGTTGAAGAAGAAGGGGTGTGTGTTTGTGTGTGGTGAGGTCTAGGGTAAGGATGAGGATGAGGGTGCGTGTTTAATTTGAACCTTTAAAAGTAACATTAATAAAAGTAAAAGTAAAACTAATAAAATTTAAAATTTAAAAAATAAAAGGGGTAATTATATCTAGGTCCCATTTATCCGGTCAACAAGCTTATAAGTCCTATTGACTTTTTAATAATGCCATAGGTCCTATTTCAACTTTTTAGGAAATTTTTTCACAATTTTACCCTTTTAAAACCAACCATCCGTAACTTTCTTGAGGAAGTTACATAAGTGGTTGGACTTTTTTTTTTAATCTTTAAATGATTATAACTTTTGATTCACAAATCCATTTTTCTCAAAATTACTATTTTTGAAATCTGCTCGACGAGATCTATCAACCAAGATCCATGAAGACTATAAAATCCCAAAGAATTTTTTTTACACAAATAGTAAACTTTACCGTATGCACTAGAATATGAAATAGTTTTATATATGTAACATTTCACAAACAGACAATAACATTTATTGTGGTAATAGTACACAGTATATATATATATATATATATACACATCCGGTGGATCGAAACCCTCTTTTTTAAAAAATATCTTATATTTAAAGGTTCGCGCTAACGGCATCCAATCCTTACCACCATTGTTGAAGCTTCAACGACCTTCGTCAGAGCTCCGATTTGGGGTGGGTAAGAGTGGCATGTGGTGCCGCTGGCGCGGACCTTTGAAAATAAGAGACTTTTGAATAAATGGGCTTTGGATCCACCGGAGTATCATGGGGTGCCGCTGGCGCGGACCTTTGAAAATAAAATTGGATAAATGGGATCGGGATCATTTGGAGCGCCAACTTGGGGTGAATAGGGGTGGCACAAAACTTTAAAAATAGGAACATATTGGATATATATATATATATAATTTGTAAAAATATCATAGATATTAAATTTTATTGTATACACCAGAAAATGAAATAGTTTTATATCTGTGACATTTTCACAAACAATAACATTTACTGTGATAATATATTTATGAAATAGTTTTATATATATAACATTTTCACAAACAGTAACATTTACAGAGTTAATATTACATAATATATATATATATATATATATATATATAGAGAGAGAGAGAGAGAGAGAGAGGGTAGATCCAAACCACTATTTTTTTTTTCAAAATTACCATATTTTTAAATGTTTACGCCAGCGACATTCAATCCCCACTACTACCCACCCCCATTGTCGGAGCTTCAACGACTTTCATCAGAGCTATGATTTGGGTTGGTAGTAGTGGCATAGGGTGCCGCTGGTGCGGACCTCTGAAATTAAGAGAATATTGGATAAATGGGGTTTGGATCCACCGAAGCTCCGATTTGGGGTGAGTAGGGGTGACATTGAGTTAGGTTTATATCTATAACATTTTCACAAGCATTAACATTTACTGTGTTCATATAACACAGTATATATATATATATATATATATATATATATATATATATATATATATATTCAAACCTCTTTTTTATGATATTATCTTATTTTTAACGGTCCGCGCCAGCGGCATCCAATCCGCACCCCCTTTATCGGAGCTACAATAAGCTTCATCAGAGCTCTGATTTGAGGTGGCATGGGATGCCGATGTAACATTTTCACAAATAGTAACATTTATTATTTGTGAAAATATTACAGATACAAACCTAATCCAATGCTACCCCTACCCACTCAAAATGGAGCGCCGGTGTATCCAAACCCCATTTATCCAATATTCCCTTATTTCCTAAGGTCCGCGCCAGCGGCACTCCATGTCACTCCGAATCAGAACTCTGATGAAGGTTGTTGGAGCTCCGACAATTGGGGTTGGTGGTGGTCAGGATTAGATACCGCTAGCGCGACCGTTAAAAATAAGACAATATCAGAAAACAGAGGTTTGGATCCATCGTATATATATATATATACACACACACTGTGTTATAACACAGTAAATATTAACGTTTGTAAAAATGTTATAGATATAAACCTAACCCACTGTCACCCCTACTCACCCCAAATCGGAGCGCCAGTGGATCCAAACTCCATTTATCTAATATTCTTTTAATTTCAGAGGTCCGCGCCAGCGGCACCCTATGCCACTACTACCCACCTAAATCATAGCTCTGATGACAGTCGTTGAAGCTTCGACAATTGGGGTGGGTAGTGGTGGGGATTGAATGTCGCTAGCGTAAACCTTTAAAAATAGGGTAATTTAAAAAAAAAAGAGGTTTGGATCTACCGTGTATATATATATATATATATATATATATATATATATATATATATATATATATATATATATATATATATATATATATATATATTAACTCAGCAAATATTACTGTTTGTGAAAATGTTATATATATTGTGTAATATTAACTCAATAAATGTTACTGTTTGTGAAAATGTTATATATATAAAACTATTTCATAAATATATTATCACAGTAAATGTTATTGTTTGTGAAAATGTCAGAAATATAAAACTATTTCATTTTATGGTGTATACAATAAAGTTTAATATCTATGATATTTTTACAAACTATATATATATATATATATATATATATATATATATATATATATATATATCCAATATGCTCCTATTTTTAAAGTTTTGTGTCACCCCTATTCACCCCAAATTGGCGCTCCAGATGATCCCGATCCCATTTATCCAATCTTATTTTCAAAGGTCCGCACCAGCGGCCCCCCATGATACTTCGATGGATCCAAAGCCCATTTATTCAAAAGTCTCTTATTTTCAAAGGTCCGCGCCAGCGGCACCACATGCCACCCTTACCCACCCCAAATCGGAGCTCTGACGAAGGTCGTTGAAGCTCCAATAATGGTGGTAAGGATTGGATACCGCTAGCGCGAACCTTCAAATATAAGGTAATTTTGAAAAAAAAGGGTTTGGATCCACCGTATATATATATATATATATATATATATATATATATACTGTGTAGTATTAGCACAGTAAATGTTACTGTCTGTTTGTGAAAATGTCAAATATATAAAACTATTTCATATTCTAGTGCATATAGTAAAGTTTACTGTTTGTGTTAATTTTTTCTTTGGAATTTTATAGCCTTCATGGATCTTGTTTGATAGATCTCGTCGAGCATATTTCAAAAATAGTAATTTTGTGAAAAACGGATTTGTGAATCAAAAGTTATGATCATTTGAAGATTAAAAAAAAAAAGTTCAACCACTTATGTAACTTCCTCAAGGAAGTTACGGATTGTTGGTTTTAAAAGGGTAAAATTGAAAAAAAAGTTCCAAAAAATTAGGAATATGACTTATATGTATGAGAAAAACATGATGGGACTAGAATGTATATAAGAACGTCTAATAGGATCTAAACGTAAATGCCCCAAAATAAAAATCCTACTTCTAATAATAAAATAAAGATTCAATAAAAAATAAAAATAAAAAGAAATGAAAATAAAAATAAAAATAAAAATAAAAATAAAAATGTAAATCTATTAAACTTTAAAATTAAAGTCCTAAAAAAGTAAAATCTAATAAATAAATGAAATCCTAAAAATTAAAAATGCTATAAAATAAAATAAAACTAAAAACTAATAAAAATAAAAATTAAATAAAATTATACTAATAAAAATAAAAATAGAAAATAAAATCTAAAAATTCCAAAATAAACCTAAAATAAATCCTAAAAATAGAAAAAACTCAAACTAAAAATCTAAAAAATAATAAAATGACACAAATAAAACACACACAGGCTTGGGGTAAGTTTGGACTATGTTTAGGCTCGGGTTAGGGTACGAGAGAGGGAATTAGCTCCATAAAATGCACAATTATCTTGAAATACGCGTTTGAACACCGCAACGTGCATTCATCCTACAAAATAAATATTTAAGCACATAAGACTCATATTGCCGAGAATTAGCAACTAAAGTACGCTATTTGGGGTATAAATTGTACAGTTTTTTGTGCTTATCATGTCACCCTGTAAAATTTAATAATTTATTGATCAGGTCTAATACGAAAAATCATGGGAATAAAAAATAATTAGAAACATTCTTAGTATAAGAAAATAAATAAAACTGAAAAAATACAATAAACATAAAATGAACTATTAAGTGGAGCAATGTGAAATCTGATACCATATAACTGATGATACAAAAATAAAGCCAATTCAACTCTGAATACAAGTACAACATACACACAAGCTGATCCAACAAATAAATAGATAGAAATGAGAGAATGATCACGTAGGCTCGACACCTACACCCTATAGTGTAATCAATAGAGAGTCTTAAAATTGGATCATGAATGAGATTGCACTGATGGACTATAATTTGAAGAATGTTAAGGGGAGTAGTTAACAGGAAGTTCTAGTAGTATACGAATATAATTGACTTTGTACCACAATATGACTATGCATATTCATCCAGTCCTTTAGTAGTTTTTAACTCAACCTCATCCAAACAACCCAACATACCACAAGCGTTTACTTCCTAGCCCAATGTGTTCCCCATGATTAAGTATTTTACATCATTATCAAATTTCAAGTACAATTTCATATTTATTCTTATAACCTTCATCATGGTAAATTATCAAAAGAAAGTATCTACATAAATATCATCAATATATACATCATTATCATCATAAGCCAGTATGGTCAGAAACACATACCATACTGCATATAAGGAAATTATATACCTCAATACATGCTCTACAACTACATAACATAATATCGGCATAGTCCAAATCATGTATCTCAACTAAGGATCTTTATTAACGTATTCTTAGTCTCATAAGGGTAATACATTCTTAGTTTTAATTTTATTTTAATTAAAAGAATTATTATTTAACTACCTTAAAGAATCAAACCCAACTCGCTATTTTATAACATGGACATAATTACGTACACGTATACGATCACTGTCCCAAATCTAACCACCACAATACTACCCACAAGAAATAACATTTCATCCATATGCATTTTACATAGTATTGTGTTCATTAATAATTGTCCACATCATTAGACCACATGGATTTATTCTCAAGTAATTTACATAATTATACATGTACTTATATATATACTACACACAAAGGCATCTACCTTTAGTGTCTTGTTTATCTGTAAGTCTTGAGGAGTCCCTCATCTAAACGGACATCACAAAATATATACAAATAGGGTGGTCCTAATGTAGTACACTATTACACAGCCCATACTCCCGACGGTGACAATAGGTCCCATAAATCCCACCTACCTCCTCGTAAGTGATGCTACCACGTAGGACATAACTTAACGAACTACACAACACCTAGCCCACTTGTGCCGTCACGTGCTACGGTCCCGATACCTATGCATCCTCAATCGATAGGTCGTTGATAAACATCGATATGTTCACACAAATAGTATATACATATTGAACACAAAATATGCAAGGTAATATGCCCAATAAGTCTCATCGATATCCGTATAATATCCTTACTATATTCAACTCTTAGTTTATTCCTCCTCTAAACTATGAGTACATCTATCTCTTTCTACATATACACCAACTCATAATGTACATATATGAAAGGGGTGATTTCTTAGAGTATATACTTTGATACCTCAATTTTAAAATACCAAATAAAGATGGTTCACAAGATATTCTAAGTTTTAAATTTCTTTCAAATTTAATAATTTCTTCAAATTTAAAATTAAATAAAACTAACAAAAATATTTTATTTTTTCTTTTAATCACATTTAAATAATTATTTAATTTTCATTCAAACAAATATTAAATAAACCCAAATGAAGTTCATCATATGCCAAAAAAATAAGCGTGGATATTTTCCAATAAAATTTCTAGACTTGAATTAAGTTAAAACTACCCAAACTTAATTAGCACCCAGATTACACCAAAGTTATGATTTAACCAAATTTTATTTTTTTAGTCCTAAGCATGCATATCAGTGTTTTGTAAGATAAAATAAACAATCATAACACATAAGGCGCGATGTATGAGAAAAGACCACAATAGGGAAAACCTCGAACGACCCAACCTATAAATCCCATATGATAATTTTACAAAGACATGACAAAAGTACTTACAATAACAACTCGACTCCCTTCAAGCCTTCACGCTCCTTCGTTCTTCAACCTCCGCCTAGTAGATAACTTTGGAATCCACCGATGGGGCTTAGCTACCGTCAACTACACACGAAACCTTTCTTCGTATGCGCACCGCAAAATAACGAACGGACTCCTCCATAGAAAAATTTTCCCCTTTAGGGTAGAGATGAAACCCTTGTGCCAATAATATGATATCAGACAATATAATATATGTGGGAACATGGATCGAAGTAAAACATGGGTGTAAACATGTGTTTTGGGAAAATTAAATCATCAAAGTTTAAGAACAGAAAATGAGACTTTTGAGTGAGGAATTTTTCTCTCAAAATATGTAAGGGAATGTCTCAAAAATCTAATTAGAAAACATTGTTCCTGCACATAATAAAGTTGTTAAAAAGTTAGTGGGAAAGTGGGAAGTTTTATAAAACAAACTGTTAGAAAACTACCAGGTCATTCGAACGGCTTTTGAATGTCGTTCGAATGACTTGGTTCAAATGAGAAAACATAGTATAAACAGGGCAACATCTCACTCGAGCAATGTCGTTCTAACGACACTTCTAATGACATTTCAAAAAATCGTAATGTAAATTCGTTAGATGCTCATTCGTTGGTTCATTCGAATGGCTTCATTTGAACAAGAAAAATATCGTTTGAACAACTTTTTTGAAAATCCAAAAATTTATTTTAAGCATAAAAACTTTTATGAAAAGATTGAAATTGATTTTTTGAGAAAAAGAAAATTCGATTTGACAGAACTTTTATGAAAAGAAAACCCATAAAAATAACTAAGACTCTCTATATATTAAATGCATTCATAATTTTAGAGAACTTGGAAATAATGCATTGGTGGAGACGTAAAAGCTTGGCACTTAAACCGAAAATGATGTAAATCTACAAACTGTGGGCCGCTACGTCTTTAATTCAGACGTCATTAGCTTGAACGGATATGACAAAATAATATCTTATGACTCAATTAGTTTTATCTGTAATTAAGCCAATACTAAGAAATATGCCCTTATAAATCTCCCCATTTGGCTATTTTGGGACAAATCCCTAAACAAAAATCCTATGGCCCGTCAAGATCTTCTAAAAGGACACAAAACCCTCGCAAAAATAAAATCCAAATGTTTGACAAGACATATGGGATGAAATGCTTTTCTGTTTTAAACTTGGCGCTGAAGATGACAACCTGCGTGCTTAAAAACCCCATTAAATGCATAGGGAATATAACAAGATAAATACATAATTAAATACTCTCCATTTGTCCAACGTGATCTACCTAATAAAGACGTCTCACCCTAAGTTAGATTTTTCCAAATTAAAAGGTTTGGATACCATTTCTCCCCTTTTTGTTCAGGAATAGACAAAGATTAAAATGCACATATTAACTCATTTATCCCCAATTAAAATCAAATACTCTGCCTAAATGAAACAAGGGATATGAATAATGGAAAATCAATTATATTATGCAATGGTGAATAAAGTGACAAGAATAATAAAGCACATGGCATGAGAAGCAAGTAATCCAACACAAAACTTAATAAATACCAACTATGATGCGATAAACAAACAATACCAAATAGAATAAATTAGAATAAGCATGAGATATCAATCGCAACAAGGTGGATATCTATTTTGACATGAATCATACATGGACTATATAGCAAGGAAACGACTCAAAAATAAAAGAAATATACACACACACACACACACACACAAACATACACACACACACACACACACATACACACACACACACACACACACACACACACCCAAAGATACCAAAAACTCTCACGCACATATACATAGGTATAAACACCGTACATGACACAAAATACATTAAGATTTCCACACTCATATGGAAAAAATGTATCTAAATAACATGTGGTAAATGAAAGTGAAGGGGTGTAAACTAACAACAAAAGAATTAAGAACCAATCACTTAAACATGTTCACGGAGTTCTTATTTAAATGCAAAACTTTATCAAACTTAAATATATCCTCATGTGACAAGATAAAGTGAACTCATGAAAGAAACATACACAATGCACAAAAGCTTAGAATTTTGATGATTCTACAAACCAGTAGAGTCATGACGAAAAGTGCATAACTAGAATATATTTTCATTGTGAAAACCCGTTGATATATTCATCCAAACATACCCAACCTTTATATTCTTTATCTTTTCTTTTTTTTGAATGTTCATATCAAACACAACTATATTTTTTTTTGGCTAATTTTAATTAAGCCAAAATGTTTTGGCCATATTTCAATGGTGGCTTCTCTTGCAATGTAATTTTGTCTTTCTCATAACGATTCCATTGATAAACAACTATACCAGATAAATATTTTTTTTATTTTTTAAATCCGAGCAACGGTTCTTACATGCAAAAATTCTCCATAGTCATAGTAACATGTAGATGACTAAATTGATAGGAGAACACCTCACTTAGATCAAATATACTTGTGAAGTTAAAGATCAAATGATCCCGTGCATGTGTAAATCGAGGCATATAAAAAGAGATACACTATGCAAGTCAAATTCAAACTACTCCATGCAGGCATGATAAAGAACACTTTGAGGATTGAAAATCTTGGCCAAAAATTCTCGCTACTTGAAAGAGGGGATGAAATTGGATTCAAACACATGTACATGCCACATAAAATGTGTAAAACTAAAATACAAAAAAAAAAAAAAAAATCTTTTTGAGTTTTTCAAAATTTTTAAACAAACACAAAGATACCCCCCCTAAAATAAAAAAAATATTTCTGTATTTTTCAACTAAGACACAATATATAAAAATTAAATACAAGAGATAAACAAGTCATAATTCTAATAACCCATATACGATGAAACAAAGACTAGAAAATGACAAACAAACATACAACTAGCGAGAATATATCACGAGGGACAAAAGATAATAATAACACAATCAACCTTTAGATTTAGCAAGTGAAGAATCATGTGAAAGTAAACGAGAATCATAAAGTCTATCATGTAAAGTTTCCAAATCGGATCACAAAAACCACACAAGTGAAACGTGGCTCTCTCGGGATTTGATGACCTTGGTGACCCTACCCTTTGACTTTCTAGGACCATTTTTAAGATAAAAAAAAATTTCGAAGGTGCCCCGTCTGACCACAATGCGTGCAAGTGAAAACATGACATGAAATGTGACTTAAGGATTGATCTTTTAAAGTTTTCCTAGAAGAATCTCAAAACTATGGTTTTGGCTTTATTAGCGGAATTATCTTGAGTTTCGAAGACAATACCAAACTTGTCATCTTTGATTTGGACGATCCCTAGGATTTTATCTAATTTCTCCAACCTTCGAGACCCAAGTAAACATCTACTCTCTTCAAACAAGAGAATATCTTTCTTCATAGCCTTTATTAAACCTCTAAGGTTATCTCTTTCACCTTCTACGTACTTTAGCTTCTCACGAAGAATTCTTTCACGTGCCTTAAGGTCTTCAACTAAAACACTAATATCATTAACCATAGCATGCTCTGTCATTTTAGCTTCTAACTTCAAGTTTTCCCTTTTTAATTTCAACGGCTCCTCATACAACTCACGAAAGGATACTTGAAGTTCACTATCTTCACTCTCTTCTTTATTCTCACTCTCTCCTTTACTCTCTTAAGCATCAAACTCTTGGGATTCACAAACAATGTCCTCAGAAGTGCCATGTAAATGAATATCCTCATGGGAAGATTCATTAACAATGCTCACATGGCTTGCTAAGAATGTGGTGAAGTTGCGCTCAATGGGGGAATCGGGTCTCTCTTCCGATTCACTATCACCAAGGGTGGCATTATATGAAATTGGTTGCTTTCCCTCCTTCCTTAGTTTAGGGGAACACTCGTATGCCCTATGGAAATAACCCTCACAATCATTGTTGAAACACGAAGCCCCCAATTTTAAAACCTTCTTACTTCATAAAGAGTAATTTCCTTTTATGAGATGCGGAAGCGAAAGATGGTTCAACTGAACAACAAATTTTAATTTCTTTTCAAATTAAAATTAAACAAAGTGAAATTAGATTAAATACATACACAATTTAAATTTTACTTAAACACAATTAATTCAATCCAAGTCCTAGAAATTTGCCTAAGTCATATTTTAGATATTACCAATTTAGGCCAAACCAATTTTATCAAATTAAGTGATGACTTGAGTAAAATTAACATTTACCCAATTAATTATGTAGCACCAAATTAAACATAACTAGTGATTAAACCCAATTTTATCTTTTTAGCTAAGCTTGCGTTCTAGGTGAGTATTGTAAAAGATAAAATAAACAATGAATCACTACGCTGCGATGTACGAGGAAAAACCCACAACGGGAAAAAAACTTGGATGGCCCTAGACTCAAATCCACTAAGTAAGTTTTTACAAATACAAGATAGTAAGACTTACAACATTCGACTTGACTCAGTCCAAGCCCTGACGCTTCTTATTCTATACATCTCTTTTTAGTGAATAACCACGGAGCTCCACCGCGGTCTCGAAATCCACCGATCGGACTTTTTCTGGTCACCGTCACCCAAATAAGGAGCCTTTCTCCAAGTGGGTAAGTCAACATAAACGGCTTCTTCTTTGTGGGATTTAGAAGCAAACCCAAACTTCTTTTCAAACGGTAGAGATAAAAATCAGTGCCAAACTCCAAGAAAATTATATATATATATATATATGAACCTGGATAAACAAACTATGGGTGTAAACAAAAGTGTTTTAAAGATTTTCTTGAAGGAATTAACACTTTAAACAATGAAATTTTCTTTGGAAAGATGAACCCTCAAAAACTCTCTCTAGGATTTGGAATAATATGAAAAGTAAAGTTAAAAAACTTGGTTCCCGCACTTAGTTATTCAGGTAAAAACTTAGTGGGAAAAAAGTGGAGAAAGTGGGAAAAAACTGCTCAAAACTGCCAATTAACTGTTCCCGCCAAAACTCGTTCGAACGAGATTTTCGTTTGAACGAATGAGCCTTCTAACGTAGTTCTAGTGTATTAAAAGATGAACTCATTAGAAATCTCGTTGGAATTCTCGTTCGAACATCCATCTCATTTGAACGATGTTCTAGTGGCTAAAAGGGAACTCGTTGGCAAACTCGTTCGAACGACATTCTTGTTCGAACGACAAACTCGTTCGAACGATAATATCGAACGAAAAAATAGAAACTATAAAAATTCTATTTTTAGCCCAGAAACTTTAGTTTAAATTTTTAATGAAGCTTTTTGAAAATAAACAATAGTTTAAAACAATGTACACCTAATACAAATTGTTCCAAGCTCCAATATATATTAAAATGCCTTCATACCTTAGGAGAAATGGAACTATGTTGATGACGTAGAAACAAGGCACTACAAACACGGCATTTGATGAAGCTTTATGAACTTGGCCGCTACGTCTTCAACTTTAGAATGTCATAGGCTTGAAGGATGGTCAATAAGTCTATCCTATGACTCAAACGTTTTTGTCCGGAATTGAGCCAAAACTGCAAAGGACTCAATTGGAAATTTGTGTCCTAAATAATCTCCCCCTTTGGCTATTCTAGGACAAAAACCAACAAAACTCCTAAAGGGCCATCAAGCTCTACTAGAGTAATAAAAAGTCCCACCCAAAATAAAAGTACAATGGTTGACTCAAACATTACAAAGGATCAATATCTTTGCCCGATGATGAACGTTGCCATTTAGAAGAATTCCTGCACACTAAAGCAAACTATCAAACACATAGGGAATATCAAGAATATTAACTGTAGTTAAAATAAATACTCCCCCTAAATTAATTCTCCCCTTTATCAATTATGATCAACCTAAGAAGATAGCGACTCCCCCAAGTTAAATCTCCCCCAAACTAAGATAAGATTACAATAGGATTAGATACCATTTCTCCCCTATCATTCTCCCCCTTTTTGTTCAGGAATAAACAAAGGCTAAAGAATCAAAACATTAACTTATCTTCCCCAATTAAAGCAAATACACCCCTTAAACTAAACAAGGGATAAATATAATGGGATAACAAGCTAAACATGCATTATTGCATAAAGTGATGAGAACATTAAAGCACATAGGCAACAAAATCATAACTAATCCAACAAATAAGAAAGGATACCAACTATGATGCAAGAAAATGATACCAATAGGATACATAAAGTATTAAGCATGTGATATCAACAAAGAATGCAATAAGATAGATACCAATTATGAATTAAGGCATAGATGGACTAGAAAGCAAGGCAAAGATAAATATAATATCATATATGTACATACTCTGGAAATACTAAGGATGCACACGCACATATTTATAGATATAAAACACAAATGACACAAAATAAGATAAGATTTTCACACTCATATGGCAAAAGTGTGTCATATAGAAACAGAAGTGTTGGGGTGTGAACTAGTAACAACTAAATTTAGACCCAATCACTTAAAACATGTTCACGGAGTACTCAATTGATTTCAAACTTCATCACATTTGAATACAACCTCACGTGACAATATAGATTGAACTCAATGAACAAACATACACAATGCATACAAGCATAGAGTTTTGATGATTCTACAAACCAATAGAGTCATGACATTGAAAGTACAACTAGGATAAACGGACATTGTGCAAACCGTTGATATACCATCCAATCTCCCTCAATAAGAATATATATTTGAATGAATATGTCAAACAAAAATAGGACTTGGCAATTATTTTTCTTTTTAATGCCATAATTCTATTTTTAGGCCTTTGGACCACGTATTTCTTTTAGGTCCAAACAAACGGTGGCTTCCTATTCGCAAAGGAGAATAAATATTTTTGGACCCCTTCCCCGTGCACATTTATATTTATCATTTTTTTATATCTCACACATATCTCACGTGCAACGGATTTTGACATGCACTAGTCCTCCTAGATCACAAATATGTAGATGACAAGATTGATAGGAGAACACCTCACAACGCTCAAATATACATAAGATGTTAAAATTTCAAATGAGCTCGTGCATGTGTGAATGGAGGCATATAAAAATAGAATCCATTTAAATCAACACAAAATCCAACTACTCCATGTAAGCATGGTAAAGAACATAAAAAGGATTGACAATCTAAACTAAAAGTTCTAGCCCCATGGAAGCGAAAAAGATGGGATTCTAACACAAGTGTATGCCACATAGAGTATGTCAAACTAAAATACACACAAAAAAATCTTTTTGATTTTTTGAAATTTTTAACGAAAAATAAAAATATATACTCAAAAGACAAACAAAAATCATTTGAATTTTTCATTTGGCTTAAATTACAAAGAGATAAAAATCCAAATGATAAACAAAAATATTTTTGTATTTTTCATTTAATGCAAACAAAAATGAAGGAAATATAATACAAAAGATAAACAAAAATCATTATTCTAGCATGCGATTTAGCATGAAGCATAGACTAGAAAATCATTAAACATGCATACACCTAGCAATAATATATAATATTAAGCACAAAAAGCTAGAGTGTGCAAACAAAACTAACACATTCAACCTTTAGATTTTGCAAAGGAGGTGTCATGTGAAAGCAAATGAGAATCAACAAATCTAATATCTAGCGTGTTTAAAAATGATTTTCGAGCCCATATATATGTATATTTAAAATGATGGGATTTGCAAATTAATGAAATGCTAGACATAGACATCCCAGGACTTCTTTTAAGATCAAGACAAAATGACCTAAGGTGACCTTTCCTACCACAATGCAATAATGTTAACACACGAGGAATGATACCTATGGTGTGACCTTTTCTAAAGTTCTTGGACAAAGTTGACCCTCTAAAACAAAAAAAAAATGGTTTTAGCTTTAGCAACGGAAGCATTTGAACAAGATGTGCTAGAACCATTACTACAACTACTCGAGTCTTGTAAATCATTTTTCATTTTTAAATTTTCGGACTCAAGTAATAAATTAGACTCCTCAAATTTACGGGACTCCTTTAAATTTTCAATTACACCTAGAAGGTTATCATGCTCCCCCTCAATGTGAGAAAACTTGTCCCCAAGAGTCTTTTTGTTGACTATCACTCTCTTTCTTAAACATTTCTAAAATATTATAATTGTAATTTATGTCCTGAGCTTTTCACGAAAAATATCTTTTTGAGATAGGGAGATTTGCAAAAACTCAACTTTAGTTTTAAAACAATAATTTTCATTTTCAAGAAATTTAATTCTTTTTGCAAATCTCAAATTTAATTATCTTAATTTTTCATTACAGATATTAAGCTCATTAAATTCCTCTCGAATAGCAAAAACTTCATTATCATTAGAAATGGACAAATTATCATTAAGGCGTCCCATCAAGAGTTACAAAAAAAAATTGAGAGTGAGTAAAAATTGAACCACCAAAAAATACAAGGAGCACAAAAATTGTAAAAACAAAAAAAACGGATCTTTGACGCGATAAGTTAGCGCTCCGGCTCTGATACCACTTGTTGAAACATGAGGCCCCCAATTTTAAAACCTTCTTACTTCAAAAAGAGTAATTTCCTTTTATGAGATGCAGAAGCAAAAGATGGTTCAATTGAACAACAAATTTTAATTTCTTTTCAAATTAAAATTGAACAAAGTGAAATTAGATTAAACACACACACAATTTAAATTTCACTTAAACACAATTAATTCAATCCAAGTCCTAGAAATTTGCCTAAGTCATATTTTTAATATTACCAATTTAGGTCAAACCAATTTTATCAAATTAAGTGGTGACTTGAGTTAAATTAACATTTACCCAATTGATTATCTAGCACCAAATTAAACATAAGTAGTGATTAAACCCAATTTTATCTTTTTACCTAAGCATGCGTTCTAGTTAAGTATTACAAAAGATAAAATAAATAATGAATCACTACGCCGCGATGTACGAGGAAAAACGCACAATGGGAAAAAACCTCGGACGACCCTAGCCTCAAATCCACTAAGTACGGTTTTATAAATACAAGACAGTAAGACTTACAACACTCGACTTGACTCCTTTCAAGCCCCGACGCTTCTTCTTATATATACCTCTTCTTAGAGAATAACCACGAAGCTCCACCGCAGTCTCGAAATCCACCAATCGGACTTTTTTTGGTCACCGTCACCCAAACAAGGAGCTGTGACACCCCGCCTAATAAAATACCGGGTGATCAGTCCTATACCAAATTAAAACAGGAATCTCAGTTGGATCATCCTTAGCATCACTGTCGAAAACTTTTTAAAACTTACTAACCACCTAGTATTCCAAAACTGGTACCAATTTTAACTTTTTAATTACACAAAATAGTACATGCGGAATTAAATATAAACCATTCACACAACTGAATGAAAATAAACTGAAACATTAATTAAACAATTTTCCGAATAAACCATCGACCACCAAAGTGAAATAATCCAATACAAATATTCAACACCTGAATAAAATACATCTGAAAACTGTGTCGAGAAGTCTGGGCAACAAGCCCTAAATGAAACTGAGACTGATAAATAATTCCTACTCTAGGAATGAATGAACGATGCGTCTAATCAAAACTCCTGCTAGCATCCACATATGCTGCAGCTCCGTGTCCCTGGAATAGAATATCAATCCTGGCGTCCCTGTGACTGGACACCTAAAAGGTTTTGAAAATAGTTTTATAGCAAGGGTTAGAACCCAAAACATTTTGAAAATATTTAGCAAGTGAATTAACTGCAGTAATTTAAAATGCAGGAATGCGCTTCATATTTAAGTTAGTGTCGCACTCTCTTGTGGACATTCACACCCCTCCACTATTGTGCACACCTACCGGTTACCTTAACCCCACCTAGTTGTACTACCCCGTCCAACAAGTCCTGGTATAACCTTCCCTTTCCATACTACTCTAACTCGAGTATAATCATTCTTTAATTATAAGTTATCTCATAATTAACTTAATTAATTCCTCTTAAATAATAGCATATAACCGTGTCACAAGTTATATAAAGTAAATACATTACACACTGTATTATTACCCGTATATAATATTTACTACCATTATATACGTAGCTTTACCACAATATCCACACACATAACATACGTATATCCATCCCTTCGAGTATACCCTCGCCGTATGATTCCCTCTAAAATGCTATCTCACTAGGTGTGCTCACAAAACCTAGTTCCCCAAGTTGGAATCGCTCACCAACTTTGCCTAAAAATATAAACGTAGTGGAGGCGATCATATTTCTTCCCTGAAAGTGAGATAAATCCCTCACCCATATATACCGGACGCTATGACCTGGGATATACTCGCCCTACTCCTCAAGCTTGGGTATTCACCCATATCGCGCAACCTCCCTTGATAGCATTAGAGTATATAAATTGAATAAATATCTAGTCACTGAAATTTAATATTACACACAATACACACACACACACACACACACACACACACACACACACACACACATATATATATATATATATATATATATATATATATATATATACTATCATTACACCGTATATATATAATATAAATCCCGGCTTTACCGTGTACTCAAAATCCCGCACACTGCCTATAATTTCCTGAGTCTGTGGCCCGACTCAACGTAATTAATTTTCTCACTTAATAATTTATCATCTTCCCGAGTCTATGATCCGACACTATATAATTAATTAACACCTCAATTAATATAATACTTTCCCCGAGTCTATGGTCCGACTCTAATTAAATTAACTAACACCCCCATTAATATAATACCTCCCCGAGTCTATCGTCTGACTCTAATTAAATTAATTAACACACCTATTAATTTAATACCTCCCCGAGTCTATCGTCCGACTCTAATTAAATTAATTATTACACCTATTAATTTAATACCTCCCCGAGTCTATCGTCCGACTCTAATTAAATTAATTATTATACCCATTAATTTAATACCTCCCCGAGTCTACAATCCGACTCTAATTAAATTAATTAACAAATATATTAATTTAATACCTCCTTGAGTCAACAATCCGACTCTAATTAAATTAATTAACACACCTATTAATTTAATACCTCCCCAAGTCTATCGTCCGACTCTAATTAAATTAATTTACACATTAATTAATCAACACAAATCTGAGTCTGTGGTCCAACTCTAATATAATTAATTTACACATTAATTAATCAACATAAATCCGAGTCTGTGGTCCGACTCTAATATAATTAATTTACACATTAATTAATTCATACCAAACTGAGTCTGTGGTCCAACTCCCAGTTAATTAATTTTCACATTAATTAATAAACACCCTTCCCGAGTCTACAATCCGACTCTAGATTAATTAAATACAACATCAATTAATTTAATAACTTGGCGTCACCCAACCATTCTCCCCGGACTCGCTCACTTGGCCCATACCTTAATATTTACCGAGTCTATGTTCCAAGTCCAAATTAATTACTTTCTCTCAATAATTAATTTAATACATTGATGCCACTTAACCGATATTCCCGGACTCGCTCACTTGGTCCATTTTACATCTCATAATTTCATTCCCACATATTCGCCCACATTGTGTCACACATTCATTTTCATAATTTCCCCAAGTATATTTACCTATAATTATTAGCACACCCAGACTCGCCCACTTGGTCCATAATTAAATATTTCACCTAAATTCCTTTAATAATGTAGTGTCACCCAACTACAATATCCGAATATTATTCCTTGGCCCAATATCAATAATTATGAATTATTTCTCCAAATTTGTTCATCTCATGACATATCGTTCACACCCTCCTAAACCCAATTATATCACCCTATAATTGTTAAGGAAATATGTGTCCCATATAAATTTATCACCAAATAAAAGTAAGGGATTAAAACTTAAATAAAATCCTCATTATAAACAAACTGGCCGAACTGTCAAATTCCTGGGACCGTCGATCAATCGATCCCCCTGGTTCGATTGATCGATCGAGCAGGTGGTTGTCTTCCTCGGCTTGCTGTTTCAGCCATAGCCGAATTTCCAAGGTTTTACATCTCCAATTTTAAACCTTAAATGATTATTTTTAACCAATCAATTATTCCCAAAACAAGTCTCAATCATCTGCAACTGCTTTAGCATTCTCGATTCATACGATATCCCACTATATTTTAAAATGGGTTTCTCCGGTTAATTTCCGTTGTTCATTCATGATTGGTTCCACAGTCCACATAGTTCATATTACACATGTATTTCTGCTATAGTTTTCATTCTAACAACCTAGAATAACACTATAATATCACTTTGATTCATCAATACTCACATCACGATTTCCAAATCAAAGACCCATTTTCTCCCCGGAAACCCACCCTAGAATAAATTCAGTTTTACACATCACCATAATATGAATTGGATATCACAATTTAATCATTACAATAAGTTTACCACTTGCCTGAAATCATTTGTAGGGTTTGATTCCATTGGTGTAGAGATTGGTTGATGAAGAACACCCCAAATTAATCCTTTAATTTGGCTAAAAAATCTCCCAATTGTTCTTGATTTGCTTTCCCCCAATTTCCCTCTCAACCCCTAAGCTTAGAATTGTGTTGACTGTCGTTCCCTATTCTCTCAATTAGATTAAAAAATGCTAAATCCCGTTTTTGGCCATGTGGGCCTAATTAAAAAGGCTCAACTCACCCCGTGTGGGCTCGACTATGCCCAAAAATACCCCGAGACCCAATTACTACCCCCGGGTACTCTTTTCTAACTATATCGACCCATCCGGATGCAACTGCGCACTCGGAATTGCCATCCGAAATACTTTTTAATATTTCCAAATTTGACCTCAAAATGCGACACACATTAATTCGGATAATTAAACTTAAAGTCGCCAATTATAAATAATTTGTCTCACTCAATTAAATTCTCCAACTCATGAATTTAAGTTTTTTCCAATTTAAATATTTTTATAACTCCCAAAAATAATTAAATATTAAATTCTCAAAATTACGGGGTGTTAGAGGAGCCTTTCTCCAAGTGGGTAAGTCAACGTAAATATCTTTTTCTTTGTGGGATTTAGAAGCAAACCCAAACTTCTCTTCAAACGGTAGAGATAAAAACCGGTGCAAAAATCCAAGCAAAGTATATATATATATATATATATATATATATATATATATATATATATATATATATATATATATATATGATCTTGGATAAACGAACTATGGGTGTAAACAAAAGTGTTTTAAAGATTTTCTATAAAGAATTAACACTTTGAACAATGAACTTTTCTTTGGAAAGATGAACCCTCAAAAACTCTCTCTAGGAGTTGGAATAGTATGAAAAGTTAAGTTAAAAAACTTGGTTCCCTCACCTAGTTATTCAGGTAAAATGTTAGTGGGAATAGAAGTGGAGAAAGTGGGAAAAAACTGCTCAAAATTGCCAATTAACTGTTCCCGCCAAAACTTGTTTGAATGAAATTTTCGTTCGAACAAACGAGCCTTCTAACGAAGTTCCAGTGTATGAAAAGATGAACTCGTTAGAAATCTCGTTGGAATTCTTGTTCGAATAGCCATCTCGTTCGAATGATGTTCCAGTGGCCAATAAGGGAACTCGTTGGCAAACTCGTTCTAACGAGATTCTTGTTCGAACGACAAACTCGTTCAAATGACAATATCGAACTAAAAACCAGAAAGTATAAAAATTCTATTTTTAGCCCAGAAACATTAGTTTAAAGTTTTAATGAAACTTTCTGAAAATAAACAACAGTTTAAAATAAAGTACACCCAATAAAAATTGTTCCAAGATCCTATATATATATATATATATATATATATATATATATATATATATATATATATATATATATGCTTTCATACCTTAGGAGCAATGGAACTATGTTGATGACGTAGAAACGAGGCACAACAAACACGTCATTTGATGAAGCTTTATGAACTTGGCCGCTACGTCTTCAACTTTAGCATGTCATAGGCTTGAAGGATGGTCAATAACTCTATCCTATGACTCATACGTTTTTGTCCGGAATTGAGCCAAAACAACAAAGGACTCAATTGGAAATTTGTGTCCTTACAACCATAACACATATTTAACTCGTCCCTATTTAAATCCTCATTATGATTTTTAGGGAATCTCTCGGCTTTACTATTCTTAGATTTCTCATTCTTAAAATCATTTTTAAGTTTCTTCTTATTAGTATTGAGAACTTTTCTAAATTTCCTAGAAAACAAAGCCATTTCTTCCGAGTCAATCTCAAATTGATCATTCGAAATTGATGTTTCCTCCTTTCGGGCTTTCAAAACTATGCCAATATCTTTATTCTTCTCATTTGTGGAGGGAAACATGTCGAGTTCATAGGTTTGTAAGTCACATACAAGTTCTTCTAGTTTCATAGAGTCAAAAGTGCCTAAAGAATTTAAAACGGTCACCTTTGGAATAAATATATCGGGTAATGACCTAAAAATTTTTCTTTATGACACGGTTGTCATGTATCTTATCTTCCAAATTAAAACATGAATTCACAATATGTGATAATTTCACATAGAACTCATCAAATGTCTCACTTTCTAGCATTTTAATGGTTTCAAATTGAGTGGTAAGATTTTGGAGTTTCGAAGATTTCATGATACTTGTTCCCTTATGGGTGATTTGGAGAATATCCCATCCCTCCTTAGACTCTTCACACGTAATAATCCGGTGTAACTCATCCGGTGTGACCACACTAAAAAGGGCATTTAAACCACGAGAATTAAAATTATCTAACTTAAGCTCAGTCTCACTCCATCCATCTACAGGCTTAGGTACACGAACCTCTCCTTCTCCACCCTTTAACTACCAATAGACAAACCCTCTCATCTAAGGACTTAAATACCGACCTTATGCGTGCTTTTCAATATGCGTAGTAGAAATCATCAAAACAATAATTTTTGCAAAACGTAAATTTTCCATTTTTAAAGCAAAAATTTCGACAAAGGATCTTAACACAATAATTTAGCGTTCCTGCTTTGATAACAATCTAAAATGGGTTATTTCTTAGAGTATATGCTTTGATACCTCAATTTTAAAATACCAAATAAAGATGGTTGACAAGATATTCCCTGTTTTAAATTTCTTTCAAATTTAACAATTAAAGACCACAAATTTTAATTTCTTCAAAATTAAAATTAAATCAAACTAACCAAAACAAATATTTGATTTTCTTTCAAACAAAAATTAAATAAAACCAATTAAAGTTCTCCATTTGCCAAACAATTAAGAATGAATATTTTCCAATAAAATTACTAGACTTGAATTAAGTTAAAATTACCCAAACTTAATTAACATCAAAATTACACCAAAGTTCTGATTTAACCAAAATTTATCTTTTTAGTCCTAAGCATGCATATAGGTGTTTTTCAAGATAAACTAAGTATGGTATTTATACAAAGACACGACATAAGTACTTACAATAATGACTCAACTCCCTTCAAGCCTTGACGCTCGTTTGTTCTTAAACCTTCACTAGTAGATAACTCTGAAATCCACATCTGTCTCGAAATGCACCGATGTGGCTCAACTACCATCAACTACACATAAAGACTTTCTTCATATTCCCACTGCAAAACAACGAACAGACTCCTCTGTAGGAAACTTTTCTCCTTTTGGGTAGAGATGAAACCCTATGCCAATAACATGATCTCAGATAATATAATAAGTGTAGGAACTTAGATCAAACTAAAACATGGGTGTAAACATGTGTTTTGGAAAAATTAAATCATCAAAATTTAAGAACACAAAATGAGACTTTTAAATGAAGAATTTTGCTCTAAAAAAATGCAGGGAAATGTCTCAAAAATCTAATTAGAAAACACTGTGGCCGAACATAATAAAGTTGGTAAAAAGTTAGTGGGAAACTAAGAAGTTTTATAAAAACTGTTAGAAAATTATTAGGTCGTTCGAACGACATTTTAATGTCGTTTGAACGACTTGGTTCGAACGAGAAAACAGAGTACAAACAGGGCAAAATCTCTTTAGAAAAACTCTTTCGAATGATGTTGTTCTAATGACACTTCTAACGACATTTCAGAAAATTGGAACATAATTTTGTTAGATGCTCGTCCGTTGGTTCGTTCGAATGACTTCTTTTGAATGAGAACAATGTCATTCAAATGACTTTTCAAAAAATCCAAAAATGATTTTAAGCCCAAAAACTTTTATGAAAAGACTGAAATTGAATTTTTAAGAAAAATAAAAGTCGATTTCACAAAACATTATTAAAAAAACCCATAAAAATATCCAAGACTCTCTATATATTAAATGCATTCATACCTCTAAATAACTTGAAAATAATAAAATGATGTAGACGTAAAAGCTTGGCACATAAACCGTAAATGATGTAATTTACAAACTCTAGACCGCTACGTCTTCAACTCAAACGTCACAGACTTGAACAAATATGACAAAGTACTATCCTATGACTCAATTTGTTTTGTCCGAAATTAAGCCAATACTATTAATTGACTCGATTGAAAATGTTTCCTTAAAATATATATTTACTTCCTTATTTAATAACTAAGTAAATCACATATCCAATAATCTCTCAATATAATAGTTAATTCTCATGAATATGGTTCTGAGTTTAACTCCAAACACATTTACCTAGTTAATGTCCAGAATTCTCCCCACCGAGTCACTCTACCTAATTAGATAAGAATTCCAAATTAGGCTCGTTAACACAATCTTTAAATTACAATTCAAACGTAAGGAAAATGGGGAAGTCGATCGATTTTCAACAAATTGGTAGAAATATCATCCCTATGCGCTGTTTAAAAAGTAATCATAAAATATTTACAAAAAGTCAAAAAATACAAAATCAGCGCCTACACATTCTTAACTTAATTTATCCGGGACCTTATTTTTTGACAGAAGACAAATTCATAGGTATACTATTATAAAAATACCTTCAAAATCTTAAATTAGCTTCAGAGTTTTTCAGCACTGCGTGCTGTTTAGAAAATAATCATTAAATAGTCATCACAAATCAAAACATTTCGAAACTAATTCCCACACGTTCTTAAGTTAATTTAAGCATGAATCTTTTTTTGTAGGAAAGTTATATTCCCAAGTATACCATATTAAAGACAACCTCTAAATGACTCTTCTTCTAGAAAAATTTGACATAATCTAAAAGTCCATTAATGATCCCTTAATTAACTATCCATGGTCGTTGCACCCATATTCATACTTTAAGTAGGACTCTCTTTGTATTTTTTATATATCTTAGTCCTAATACTAATGTTAACCATTGTATAATAATTCTAATACAAGATTTAAACAGTAATCTCTAATTATCATCTCAAGAACATATAAAGCACTCTACTCAGAATTTATTCATAATTCAGCCCCAAATTCGGTTGTATTATAAAATTTATAAGGGATTTTTAACCTTTAATCATGAATTACTATGGCTATAATATGGATTAGATAATTTCTACTATAATTCATGGAAATCGTCCCAATTTCATAACAAAGTCTAATTACGATTATTTTAACATTAAATTATGATTCTAATGAATAATAACATCATAATACAACTTTAATTATAGTCTCATACTAAACAAACTTGCCTCAATTCGCGTGGATTGAATCCATATGCCAAGATCCCCATTTCTTCCTCTTCTCCTCTTCATCTTCTCTCCTTGAATTTTGGAATTCCCCTCTTCTGTTAGCATTCTCATCTTGCCTCTAGAGTTCCCTTCGAATATGAAATGTACGGTTTAGCCTAAACCTTACACCCCTCTTATAATGTTCGCCACGAAATTAAGCCATGGGCCTAGGACCCTAACCCAATAAGCCTAAAGCTAATCCCAAATAGTGTAAAGTCTAATCCAAGATATATATAAACCCATGGGGCTTAAAACCCAGCATTTTAATACATAAACAGACATTCTACCCATCCCAAAAGTTCTCTATAAATAATTTAATTAATTATTTACTTTTGTTAAATGGTTATTACTGTGTCTTAACATACTTTTGATATGAAATTAATTCCAATTACACAAATAAATTAATAACATCATGAGTAACAACATATAAATTTAAATCATAGACCTAAATTTTTGTGAAATTACCAGTCACTACGGATAAATAAATAAATATCAATTTAAATAACAGTTTAATTCTAAGATTTAATTCCCTTAAAATTATGGGGTATTAAAAATTATCTATGCGGTGAGAAGTTTAAACTCTTCAGCGATCACAAGAGTTTACAGTATCTGTTTACACATAAAGATCTCAATATGGGACATCGGCAATGGTTTGAATTCATTAAGGATTATTAGTTTCTAATATAATATCACCCCGGTAAGGCTAACGTGATGGTAAGCACATTGAGTCTATGACCTAGTTTTTGTCTATTTGCTCTTTAGACAATCGGATGGGGCTCACTATAGATGATTGATGACTTGACCAGGGCATTTATGAGTAAGCTTATAGTGAACCCATAGATCGTGATTCGAGTAATTCGAGTGTAGACACATGATGAGATATGTAAGGGGAAGGTGACAAAGCTTCTCTAAACTTGAGTCCTATTTTTTCAATGGGATTCGATAATGGATTAAGTTATAAGGGTAGTTTGGTGGTACCCTTGGATGAGGAGTGGAGATGAGGCATGATGGAAAATATGCATGGTTCACGTTTTACGGTACACCCAATGTAACTCCACGACTCAAATTTATGGGTTACCTGTAGTCAATTCGGTCTGACCCGAACATTAGGTGTGAAGTGCAGTAAAACAACCTAGATGATGTCACCAGTCCAGTTTTATTTTAATTAACATTTCCTTTATTTAGAGTTCAATTCCAATTTCAAATTAAACTACATGAGAGACCCACGGGGAGCACCCCAAAATCCAAGCATACAAATATACTAATGTAATGGAAAGGAAATACTTGTATAATGCTCTCAAAATACGAAACTACCCCTAACTTTCCATAACAAAATGATGGAGTGAGCCAAATGATTAGTGGGAAACACACAAATACAATGTATAATCGAATGGTAGAAAGAAGACTATAACACGTTATACCTACGTCCACGTGCAACTACCTTGTACACACACACACACACACACACACACACACACACATATATATATATATATATATATATATATATATATATATATATATATATATATATATATATATATATATATATATATATATATATTATGCATGAAATAATTTAACCTTGTTTACCCAGATTAATTCACCTTAATCTTATAAAAGACTTTCTTTTTCTCATTTTGATATTCATCCCCTTATTTAATACACGGTTAAATATTAGAAATATCTTCACGTGAATATGCCGAAAACCATTTATTTACATAAATTACCCCCTTTTCTTTTAACCGATCCACATTAGTATTTTCATTAAAAATCACCCTTTCAACACACAAGTTCACCGTGTTAAAAAATACTTATATAGTTTTTGAAAACCTTTTGCAACACGTTCATGCGTTAAATTATGGGTTTAACCACTTATGTTGATTAACCACCCAACTACCCACTTACTTTACCATATGAATATTAATCGATCTACGCATTTACTTGTCCATTTTACCTTTACCGGAACATTTATTAATTCATTAAAGTTAGGTTGTCTTAACACATTTTCATGACACAAACCATTTCTTGATATGTTCCTTATTTCTTCATTTTTTCTCGATATCTTCAAATAACCGCATACTTCAATGATCTCCACACTGTCGGCTATGCACACCATATGCTCTGGCCAGTTATTGTGAGTTTTTCACCCCAGTGCTCCGGTCCTTCCTTAATTTTTTCGGTGTCATCCGAGTTCCTTTATTGTGTTTTAATATTTTATAAATATCCACATTATTTAACCAATGTTTAGAAAAATGAATCATTATTTCCGAACATTTTATTTCATAAAATGTATAACATCAATCTATCTAGAAAATACAATATTTTCTTAAAATATTAACTTTTAATACTTCAAAACTTTGAAATATTTTTATTTTATTTTATATTTCCAACAAAATAACGTTTTACCTACATTTTTGTTTCGTAAAAATGTTTAACATTATTCTACTAAAGATCATCATTTATTCATGTGCATCCTACTTATGCAATCTAACTACAAGACTACTAAAAATACAATTAGAGTCTGAAATACTAAGGATAGATTTTACAACTTCTAAAAGCTCCAAATGGTGGTGTACGATGAGCAACTCCCACCTCGAAAGGTGGCCTTAAGGGGTTACAAAAAGCATCCTAAAAAATGTCCCATTTGAGCTCTCAAGCTAAGAACTCCTTCAAACCTCATGAAATCTCCATCTCCCTCTTATCCAAGAATTCTCAACAAAACCTCCAAAATTTGTATCTCCGTTTCCATAATTGTGGAAATGGGTATATATGGTTCAAACATGGTGGAATATACTAAGAAGATGGTGGTTTATGGTTTAAGTATGGTAATGGGTGGTGGTTTGGGGGTAGAGAGGAGCTCTCCATGGTGGAAGACCACCTTCCTCACTCTCCTATCTTCTTCCCTCTTCCCATGTCCAAAATGAGCCCAAATAACCCATTTAACCCCCCCCCCCCCCCCCCAAAAAAAAAAAAACCCCAAAATCCCGTTTTTTCCAATCTGGGCTAATCTGATCTCTACAACTTGAAGATCAAAGGGCCAAAAATGTTACAATGCACAAGGGAAATCCGATTTAATTTTTTTAGGCACATCATTTGAATGATTTGAGCCTCGTTCGAATGACATGTCCATCTCGTTTGATAAATGGCTTCGCGCGACCTGGGACTGTAATGTAGTGAGATCTCGTTCGAAGGCTTTCTTCGTGCAACCTTTATGTGATGCACAATCTTGCTACTAACGACACCCTTATGTCATTAGAATAACCCCATTTTCTATTATTTTTTTCTCTTCAATTTTAACCCACATGTTTTGATAATTCTTGTCAAACCTTACTCCATTAAATTCTATAGAAAATTTAATTGAATTATTAGGACAGGGTATTACAAACTTCCTTCCTTGGGAAAATTCCTCCCCAAAATTCTCGATATCTTAAATCTTCACCTTGTGGGGTTCACCAACTTCTATTCTATTCCATAGAAATCCCCCAAGATGAAATCACCTAAGTTCCCAATACTAAGGTCACCCTATGTGCCTCCATGCGGGGTTTGCCACCAAATAATGAAATTACGTCATGTTCTAACTGTGACACCCCGCCTAATTAAATACCGTGCGATCACTCCTTTATTAAATTAAAATCAAGGTGAACAGTTGGTTCATTCTTAGCATCACTGTCGTAAAAATAACTTTTCCAAATTTAACACCCTATTCAATTAAGCTAAGTGTCAAAACCATTTTTTTAACATCACTTTCCAAATTTTATTTTGAAAATAAAGATTTAATTATCTACAACAATTCAATATTTAAAGAATCACACCACAATAATCCTGGAACATATAATCCAATTAATTTAAACATTCAACAACTAAACCCCAACATTTAAAACTTAAAGTAAAACATACATGCTGAATAAATTCCAAAGTAACAGTACTAGAAATAACTGAAATACAAATGTCCCAATAAAATAGATAAATAGTGGAAAGGGCGACACATGCCCAATAAGGATAATGATAGAAGTGGAATCAAGTAAATGAAATCGTCTAAGCAAGTGGCCTGCAACTCCCACCTAAGCTGCAGCACGTTCCTTCCAAGGGATCCTAAACAAGACTCCCCTGTGGCTGGGCACCTGTAATATATACATATATATACAAGAGAGAAAGAGTAATAGAAACGGGTCAGAGCCCGATAGTGTATATGATTTAAAAATTCGTTTAGCAAGTATTTAAATTGATACATGCCAATGCAACAACATATTAGTGCGACACTCTCTTGAGAAATTCTCGCCTCTCTTCTAATGTGCACTCCTATCTCACTAACCTTCCCAATGGTTTATCTCATCATATATCACACTATCCTTCCCCAAGGATTTAACTTATCTTAGGTGACTCTCAAAATTTAAGATTTAACAACATCATGGTTTAAAAAGGATAATTTCATTTAGTACAAAACGCTCATTTTAACTTTATTGATTCATAAATTTTTTCAATATGATATTATACTTTTCAAAACAAGTATTTCCAATTTGAGTCATTATACATGTCTTACTTACCATAACACAGTAGGCAGTTTCCCATATTTCAGAAGTTCATATATATATATATATATATATATATATATTAAATACTCGTATAATATATATATTCTAACAGCACCCCACATAAAGTTTTATGGTGCGGGCATACTCTGCTATCCAATCCCCGTATCAATCGTACTAAAGGGAATATAAGTTCGGAATCACTCTCGAACTGTATAAATACATACACAAACAATATTGAGGCGAAGCATAGTTTCCAAGTCCAAGAGATCAGTACATACCCTCACGTCTCTTAGGATCGTGACTACCGATTCGATAGACTGTACCTAGGATTTCTATCTTCTAGGGTACGAGTCAATATCCCCCATAAGGCATACGATATAAGATCGTCCCAGCGCGGAAACCTCAGGGATAGCAAGTAGCGCGGGCATGATTTTCACAAGTATATAATATATGCATACACAATCATATAAATATACCACTTTTATTATATCAATTTAGGTTTATCCAATAACCCACATTCACAACATTTATCCTTATTTTCCCATTATTATTTATCAAGTATAATGGTTCGTTTCTAACTTTAATTCGAAGGGTTTTTCCAAGTTACTACGTAACCCTCAAGGACTCTATTCTTCCAAATGTACAATTCAGTAGATATCCATTTATGTTCCAACGTAACTCTCTCTTACGTGTCTCTCCCCTTTAATATATACTTACATTGTCCCTTATGCAAAATATCCCAAAAATATAGATTTCGCCTTACATTAAAGGATTTTGAATTTTATTTTTAAAGATGAGAATTTGAAACGGTTTCGAAATCGGAATTAAAATGGAGTTTTAATTGAATTTTTATTATCTAGAAGATTCCTCGAAACATAAAACTCTATAGCAAAAAATATATTTAATAATATTGAAATGTCCGATCGAGCTGAATTTTTTTCCGTAGCTTCCTCTCGTCTTCAGCTAATTCTCAGTAAAATTTCATCCAAGTTCAACGGTACGATCGTCCGAAATAATTTTTTTTAGTGTTTGTATCTGATTAGAACTCTTTTCTTAATCAATCTCTTAATCCTTTACATGACAAAGGGTTTCCAGAATATCATATAAATCATCACTACATGAAAATTTCCCATCTCAATTTGGGTTTTTCTTCCATAAATCTCATCCTAATAACTCCTAAACTAATATGGATGATGCATCAACGAAATAAACAAGATAAACACTTGCCTGGGATTTTCAGAAATCTATTTTGGTGTTGAATTTGGTGTGGTTGCGTTCCCCGTCTCGCGATCTACGCGTTGGCGGTGGCGGCGGTGCTAACGAGTGAGTTTTGAGCCTTGGAATGCCTTGAGAGCTCTCTCCTCTCCTCTCCAATGGCCGTTCTAGTGTTTTGAGTTATCTAACTCTAGGAGATAACCTAAACATCTGATATAACCCCTTTAAGTTTCGTGGGTTTAATTACCTAAAAATACAAAATGACTAAAATGACCTCCCGGGGTACTAATTAGGCCTAAAAATTCCCCGAGACCCAAATCAAACTCTCGGGTATACTTTTCTGACTATCTCGACCCTTCCGGACGTGTTGTCGCACTCAAAATGACCATAAAAACAACTTATAAAATATTTACCTTTATTTATCAATATTTAGTCCCGACGCGACACGGGCGCGTCCCGACTCAAATTTCAAAAATTATCATTTTATTCACTCGTGACATTTAATATGGCCACTATTATATATTACTTTGCTCATTAGTAATATTCAACAAATTTTCCCATAATTACTAACTGTCATCACGTTAATAATTATAACATAATTAATTTCTAGATTTTTATTAAATAATTAATTCACGTTAAATTTAATAAATCCCCAAATTAATATAGCATAAAAATACGGGGTATTACATACTTCCCCCCTAATAACGGAATTTCGTCCCGAAATTCAGAAAATAAGGCATACCTGGTAAGAACAAATCTGGATATCTCTCGCGCATATCGGCCTCGCGCTCCCAAGTGGATTCCTCCACGTTATGATGCTCCCACTGGACCCGTACAAGTGGAACTATCTTCGACCTCAATCTCCTCTCACTATAGTCTAGGATAGCCACCGGTCTCTCCTTGTAAGAGTTGTCAGGCTGTAAGTCTATCTCATCTATCGCGATGTGAATATGGGTCATATCATCCCGAAGATACCGTCTCAACGACGAGATGTGGAATATATCGTGAATGTGATGTAAATGCATGGTAGTCCCAATCTGTATGCTACCGGCCCAATCCTCTCGATAATGGGAAATGGTCCTACGTACCTTGTGGCCAATTTCCCTTTCTTCCCGAACCTCATCACTCTTTTCATAGAAGATACACGCAGTAACACTTGGTCCCCCACATTAAACTCTCGGAAGAATCGTTTCGCATCGGCGTAGCTCTTCTGCCTGTCCTGGGCTACTCGAATGCGACTCCTAATCATCTCAATCCTTGCGGAGGTTTCCTGAATTACCTCTGGTCCTAGCAACTTGTTATCCCCCACCTCGAGCCAACAAGGTGGAGAACGAAAAGGTCGGCCATACAAAGCCTCAAATGGATCCATACCAATCGTAAACTGATAAGAGTTATTATAAGCAAACTCTACCAGTGGAAGATGTGGTTCCCAACCTCCTCCAAAATCAAGAACACACATGCGTAGAATATCCTCTAACATCTGATTAGCACGCTCTGTCTGTGGGTGATAAGCTGAACTCAGCCTCAACTCAGTACCCATAGCCTCCTGAAATCTTTCCCAGAAACGTGACACGAAAATCTTGTCTCCATCTGACGCAATATTTAGGGGCACCCCATGTAATCTGACAATCTCAGAAATGAACAACTGAGCATACTGACCCGTGGTATAATCTGTCCGCACCGGCAGAAAATGAGCCACCTTGGTCAAACGGTCTACAATCACCCATATAGAGACGTGGCCCCGTTGTGATGTAGGCAACCCTATAATAAAATCCATGGAAATACTCTCCCACTTCCACGCAGGTACTTCTAATGGCTGAAGCAATCCTGACGGTTTCTGATGGTCCACCTTCACCAACTGGCAGGTAGAACACTTGGACAAGAACTCAGCAATGTCCTTCTTCATCCCACTCCACCAGTATTGCCTCCTCATATCCTGGTACATCTTATCTCCTCCAGTATGTATCGTAAATCGGGACCCGTGAGATTGGGTCATCACTGCATGACGCAATTCTTCCCCTTTCAGAACCACTAACCTCCCATTAAACCTCAAAGCCCCATCAGAACTAACAGAATAGGACTCAGCACCCTCGGATAAAAGTCATACAATCTGCTCCTGGCAAAATGGGTCTGTGGTTTGGGCCTGTATTACCCTCGTAACAATCTCGGGTGTGACTGTCAAAACAGATATGAAGGAACGGGCTACTGCGTCCTGGTGACCCAACTCCTTCCACTTCGCTTTCCAGACGTCCGCTACCTCATTTACCGGTCTTCGACTCAACGCACCAGCAACTACTTTAGCTTTCCCCGGATGATGTTGTATGTCTAACTGATAGTCCTTCACAAACTCTAACCATCTGCGCTAACGCATATTCAGCTCTCGCTGAGTGAACAGGTACTGCAGTGATTTGTGATCTGTGAACAAATGGAACTTATCCCCCAATAAATAGTGTCTCCATATCCTCAATGCAAAGACGACCGCTGCTAAATCCAGGTCGTGGGTGGGGTAATTCTTCTCATGCGGCTTAAGCTTGCGGGAGGCAAAAGCTATAGTCTTCTATTCCTGCTGAAGTACTCCCCCAAGTCCCCGTAAAGAGGCATCGGTGTAAACGAGGTACTCCACACCCGGCTTCGATAAAGCAAGGACTGGTGCTGAAGTAAGCTTATCTTTCAGCTCGTCGAAAGCCAATTGACAAGCTTCATCCCAAACATATGGTACCCCTTTGCGAGTCAGGTTCGTCAATGGACCCGCTATTTTAGAGAATCCCCGAATGAATCTCCTATAGTATCCGGCTAATCCCAAGAAAATACGCACTTCCATCGGTGTCGTGGGCTGTCCCCACTCCCTCACCGCTGAAACTTTACTCGGGTCAATGGCTATCCCATGTTTAGAAACAACATGCCCCAATAACTGTACCTTTTACAACCAGAATCCACACTTCTCGTACTTATCATACAACTGATGCTCTCGTAAAGTCTGAAGAACCTGCCTCAAGTGCTCGGCATGCTCCTCCTCGTAGTGTGAATATATCAAAATGTCATCTATGAAGACGATGACAAATTGATCCAAGAACTCTCTAAATACTCGGTTCATTAAGTCCATGAATACGGCTGGAGCATTTGTGAGACCAAATGGCATCACTCTGAACTTATAAGACCCATATCTCGTCAAGAAGGCAGTCTTTGAAACGTCATGCTCTCTAATACGTAGGTGATGGTACCCCGACCTCAGATCTATCTTCGAAAAGAAAGTTGCTCCCCTAAGATGGTCGAACAAATCATCGATTTGAGGCAACGAATACTTATTCCGTATCGTGACCTTGTTCAACTCCCTGTAGTCCACACATAACCTCAGTGAACCATCTCTCTTCTTCACAAACATGACTGAAGCGCCCCAATGTGAGGTACTCCTGCGAATGAAGCCCTTACCTAACAGCTGCTCTATCTGATCTCGTAACTCTCGCATCTCCGCCGGAGCCATACGGTATGGAGCGCGTGCTATAGGTCTCGTATCTGGCAATAAATTTAGGACAAAGTCTATCTCTCGACTGGGGGGGGGGGGTAGGCCTGGTATCTCCTGGAATACATCGAAATACTCACAAACCACTGGGATCGAGTCTAAAGGAATCACAACCTCCTTAGAGGCATCCTCCTCTATATAATACAAATGAGCGATCGAACCTCCCTCTGGGCGAGGCATCGCCACTACAAACATCTCTTGCCCCGGAATGGAAAAAATAATGCTCCCACCGAAGCAATCAATCATGGCTCTATAAGCTGCGAGCCAATCCATACCGATAATAACATCATGCTCATGCATATCTAAGACTAACATATCTGCAGGTAATACCAAACTACCAATATCTACCCCCACTCCCCGGCATATAAAGAAGATAAGCGACCCACTCCCCAGTGGTGAGTCTACACACGTCACTGTGCTCTCTGCTATGGCTAACAACCCTAAGGCCTTCGTAAAATGCGTAGCTATAAAACAATGCGTCGCCCCAGTATCAAACAAAACCCGACCCATAGTACCATGGATAGGAAACATACCCTCAATCGCGGGTGGTGCCTGTGGAGCTGCTGGAATGGCTGGTAGGGCTGGCACCTGGGCTGGAGCTGGGAGGGCAGCTGGAAAAAGTGGTCTCTGTGGCTTATTACGGTCACCCTGCTGCTGTGTTGGCCTATGACCCTCTGGGAAATCCTGGCGCTTATGACCATGCTTGCAGCATACAAAACACCGGCCTCTGAAGTTACCTCCCCTCTGACCCTGCTGGCCGTTACCTCCCCGCCACTGGCCCTATTGGCCCTGATTAGCACGCTGTGGGCCCTGTTGGCCCTATTGATTTGGTTGGCCCTGCCTATAACCCCCAAATCCCTGCTTGGAATCAACTGAACGAAATCGCTTAGCGGGGTCCCCCTAATGGGAACTCTTCTCGTGTTGACGAGTCTGTCCATGAGATGGTGCCCCACTAGCACTACTACCCTCGGTCATGCCCTGCTGGCTGGACTCTCCTGCTCTCCTGGTTCCCTGCAGATGGAAGCGGTGATCCTGGCAATGTAGTAACGCATCATTGAGTACATCAGTGAAAGTACTCAGAGATAGATTCCCTATAAGATGTTGACGGATCCTCCAAGCTAACCCGTCCACAGACAACATTATATTCTTACTATCAGTAGGTGCCTCATCTGGCACTATGGTGAGAAGTCTCATGAACTCCTCCTCATACTCAACAACGGTAGAGTTCTCCTGTTTCAAATTCAGTAATTTCTGCCTCATCTCAGTCTGCACGGCGGGTGGAAAGTACTTGCGGTCAAACCGCTCCCAAAATGACTGAATAGGGACCGTGTCCCTCTCCTCCAAGGTGGTAGTGGACTCCCACCACTGCAAAGCGGACCCCACCAGCTTAAAGGAAGCCAATAACTTCCTTTGCACGTCGGTGCACTCATACATACGAAGATGCCGCTGGATGTCTTTCTTCCATTGGCTAACTGTGACGATATCTGAGCTACCAGAGAACTCAGGGGGATGCGCCTTCTGAAAAGCATCCCTAACCCTCTCCCATGCAGATGGAAGCTGTGCTGGTACAGGCGCCACTGCCTGAATCTGGGGTGGAGCCTGCTGAACCACCGCTAGCGCGACATTCACCACCTGAGCAACAATGGAGGCTACTTCACTAGCATTCATAGTGCCTTGTGCCGGAGCTGCTGGATGCTCAGCCTGGGCACGCCTATCCTTCGGTGCACGTCTCGGAGGCATCTGAAACGTGAAGTAGTTTATTAGTCTACAGTCATTATCAAATCTCAAATAGCTGAAGACGTAACGTAAAAGCAGAAATACGACAATCCTAAAAATAGGTCTCTATAGCAAAAATGTTAAGCTGAAAGCAAAAATAAGCCGTACAGATCCTATGGACACTAGAACCTGATGCTCTGATACCACCTGTGACACCCCGCCTAATTAAATACCGGGCGATCACTCCTTTATTAAATTAAAATCAAGGTGAACAGTTGGTTCATTCTTAGCATCACTGTCGTAAAAATAACTTTTCCAAATTTAACACCCTATTTAATTAAGCTAAGTGTCAAAATCATTTTTTTTAACATTACTTTCCAAATTTTATTTTGACAATAAAGATTTAATTATCGAAAACAATTCAATATTTAAAGAATCACACCACAATAATCCTGGAACATATAATCCAATTAATTTAAACATTCAACAACTAAACCCCAGCATTTAAAACTTAAAGTAAAACATACATGCTGAATAAATCCCAAAGTAACAGTACTAGAAATAACTGAAATACAAATGTCTCAATAAAACAGATAAATAGTGGAAAGGGCGACACATTCCCAATAAGGAGAATGATAGAAGTGGAATCAAGTAAATGAAATCGTCTAAGCAAGTGGCCTGCAACTCCCACCTAAGCTGCAACACGTTCCTTCCAAGGGATCCTAAACAAGACTCCCATGTGGCTGGGCACCTGTAATATATACATATATATACAAGAGAGAAAGAGGAATAGAAACGGGTTAGATCCCGATAGTGTATATGATTTAAAAATTCGTTTAGCAAGTATTTAAACTCATACAGGCCAATGCAACAACATATTAGTGCGACACTCTCTTGAGAAATTCTCGCCTCTCTTCTAATGTGCACTCCTATCTCACTAACCTTCCCAATGGTTTATCTCATCATATATCACACTATCCTTCCCCAAGGATTTAACTTATCTGAGGTGACTCTCAAAATTTAATATTTAACAACATCATGGTTTAAAAAGGATAATTTCATTTAGTACAAAACGCTCATTTTAACTTTATTGATTCATAAAGTTTTTCAATATCATATTATACTTTTCAAAACAAGTATTTCCAATTTGAGTCAGTATACATGTCTTACTTACCATAACACAGTAGGCAGTTTCCCATATTTCAGAAGTTCATATATATATTAAATACTCGTATAATATATATATTCTAACAACACCCCACATAAAATTTTATGGTGCGGGCATACTCTGCTATCCAATCCCCGATCAATCGTACTAAAGGGAATACAAGTTCGGAATCACTCTCGAACTGTATAAATACATACACAAACAATATTGAGGCGAAGCATAGTTTCCAAGTCCAAGAGGTCAGTACATACCCTCACGTCTCTTAGGACCGTGACTACCGATTCGATAGCCTGTACCTAGGATTTCTATCTTCTAGGGTACGAGTCAATATCCCCCATAAGGCACACGAGATAAGAGTGTCCTAGCGCGGAAACCTCTGGGATATCAAGTAGCGCGGGAATGATTTTTACAAGTATATAATATATGCATACACAATCTTATAAATATACCACTTTTATTATATCAATTTAGGTTTATCCAATAACCCACATTCACAACATTTATCCTTATTTTCCCATTATTATTTATCAAGTATAATGGTTCGTTTCTAACTTTAATTCGAAGGGTTTTTCCAAGTTACTACGTAACCCTTATGGACACTATTCTTCCAAATGTACAATTCAGTAGATATCCATTTACGTTCCAACGTAACTCTCTCTTACATGTCTCTCCCCTTTAATGTATACTTACATTGTCCCTTATGCAAAATTTCCCAAAAAATATAGATTTCGCCTTACATTAAAGGATTTTGAATTTTATTTTGAAAGATGAGAATTTCAAACGGTTTCAAAATCGGAATTAAAATGGAGTTTTAATTGAATTTTTATTATCTAGAAGATTCCTCGAAACATAAAACTCTATAGAAAAAAATATATTTAATAATATTGAACTGTATAATCGAGTTGAATTTTTTTTCTGTAGCTTCCTCTCGTCTTCAGCTAATTCTCTGTAAAATTTCATCCAATTCCAACGGTCTGATCGTCCGGAATAAATTTTTTTAGTGTTTGTATCTGATTAGAACTCTTTTCTTAATCAAACTCGTAATCCTTTACATGACAAAGGGTTTCCAGAATATAATATAGATCATCACTACATGAAAATTTCCCATCTCAAATTGGGGTTTTCTTCCATAAATCTCATCCTAATAACTCCTAAACTAATACGGATGATGCATCAACGAAATAAGCAAGATAAACACTTGCCTGGGATTTTCAGAAATCTGGTTTGGTGTTGAATTTGGTGTTGTTGCGTTCCCCGTCTCGTGATCTACACGTTGGCGGTGGCGGCGGTGCAAACGGGTGAGTTTTGAGCCTTGGAATGCCTTGAGAGCTCTCTCCTCTCCTCTACAATGGACGTTCTAGTGTTTTGAGTTATCTAACCCTAGGAGATAACCTAAACATCTGATATAACCCCTTTAATTTTCGTGGGTTTAATTACCCAAAAATACAAAATGACTAAAATGCCCTCCCGGGGTACTAATTAGGCCTAAAAACGCCCCGAGACCCAAATCAACTCCCGGGTATACTTTTCTGAATATCTCGACCCTTCAGGACACATTGGCTCACTCAAAATGACCATACGAACAACTTATAAAATATTTACTTTTATTTATCAATATTTAGTCCCGACGCGACACGGGCGCGTCCCGACTCAAATTTCTAAAATTGTCATTTTATTCACTCGTGACATTTAATATGGACACTATTATATATTACTTTGCTCATTAGTAATATTCAACAAATTTTCCCATAATTACTAACTCTCATCACGTTAATAATTATAACATAATTAATTTCTGGATTTTTATTAAATAATTAATTCACATTAAATTTAATAAATTCCCAAATTAATATAGCATAAAAATACGGGGTATTACACTAACACTCACCATCTCGCTAACCATGATATCACATAATCGACTCTGAGTCTCTACTCACTTTATGATGATGTTTAAATAATTTCAATCATCACCGATGATAGTACCAATGGCATACAACCACCTCCACAGGAAAGTCATCTCTAGAGATCGACACTCATCCAATGTGAATAGTAATATAACCAATCGTCGTATAAATTACCTAAGTTAATTCCATCTTAGGACTGCACATCCTGCATTCCATAAAATTTCAGGCTATTCTAATTATACCGCTCGCATGGGCTTGCCAATAGTCATACTTTGATATTTACTCACTCCAAGAAGTAACATTGTGACTTAATCATCATCATACTCTTGGTTTAAACCTTTAATTGTGTCACTTTGATGAACCTAGTACTACCCTAAGTGTCCCACCTTAAATCACTCACTTGAGCCCCACACCTATCCACTCACCATGGAGAAGAATCATTATGCTAAGTCTTCCTTGATTTCTAACACTATACGATATCCTTAAGACATCATATCGCTCTTTGTAACCAGAGCCACTGACTACTGTGCTAGCCAGTCGAAAGGCCACTAATCCTAAGAAAGATCAATACTATGAGAAAACTATGTGGTCGAAACCGCAACCACCCATACACAAAACATTGTGCAATATCAAGAATACATCAGATGGGGCGCTCCCAGTTATCGAGATGCATTGAACACACACAGTCCACTACGCTCTACCATGCCCAATTGTGTCATACCATGACATGTCACCAATATTAGTCACAACATATGTGATAATACCGATCCTTGATTACCAAAACCATAAGGGACATACGAGAGTCAGAAGGAACAAGCAACTGTCCCGATAAATTTTTCCCATAAGCGTCCGGTTATGATTTAAGAAAGAGTGTCTATGCCATATGCTTGAAGACATGTCACTCATTCCCAAAGTTCTCACCGAGCACTAATCCTAGACACATACCCTGGCTTGGGTCATTAGCCGTGAGAAATTGAATTACATCCATTCATTCTTTTAAGCCATAAGAAATATACCAATTCGTAGTCCTCTAGTAAGTCAACACTCGACTTTCCTCCTTGGGAGTAAGGCCCTACCTTCACATCTGTGGCACACATGAACCATTCCAATTGGTGGATGACACACATCTTTATCTACACTGACCTTTTCTATTTATTGGCAACAATGTCACCAACTTACTACACCTAAATTATTATTTTCATTATCATATCGTGATCAAAATCCCAAACTCCCATATGCATTACTTAGTTCAAGTGATACATTCATCTTATTATATCCTTTAACTATATGATATCGCCAACAAACTTACTTTCGGGTTGTACCCAAACTGGACTCATGTGATGACCACACCCATCGCCATTAGCATTTTAAGGGTCGTAAGTATCACATAAAGCTACATCTTCTAATCAACACCGTCTTGGTAAGATGTACCAAGAACTACTCCTTATATTTCTGAGGCTACCCTAGCATATACCGCCGATGCGAGATGATATTATAATCATGTTTCGGTGTTGCCCCACTATGGTTTCCATCTTAAAGTCTCCACATGGCGTCATCACCCTAAGTCTCGAATACAATTCATAGTACATCTAGTCTCTCAATATTTCCCAATGCAGGATCGAGGAGCATCTTTCCTACCATCTTATACGTATCCTCCAAAGTGACATTTACCTATCGGGCACTTTCAAGATCTTTCCCTAATTTTGACACACGGGCTATAAGTTCACTCTTCTCCCGATTTACGACGATCGACTTCTCACTCAAAGAAAACTTCACCTTCTTGAGTTCACTCTTCAATGCCTTCAATCCTCTCAAACTCTCAATCTTTCTCTCTCCAAATGTATCACCATAAGACCTAACTCCTTATTCAATTTCTTAGTCTTTAAGGACTCGGCGTACAAATCTCTAAACGCAATCGGGAGCTCACTATCACCATCATTAGCACACTTAATCTCACACTCACTAGAAACACTCAAATAATCGTCCTCGGGGGTCTCGCATGCACAAGTATCCTTATCGTCATGGGACAAACTAGGTGTGATCACGTGACTAGCTAAAAAGGTAACAAACTTCCCATGTGAAGACTCAGCCCTGAAATCCTTCACCTCTTCCTCACTATCTCTAAGAGTGGCTGGCATAGTAATGTTTTTGACCTTTCTCTTTAGCCTAGTGGGATAGTCAAATGACTTATGCCCTCTACCTTCACACTCAAAATATCTTTATTCTTCCACCCACCTAGGCATCCCGTACCTGATAGGAGAGTGCATCGTAGATGTTTTGAGAGAGGTATTCCTAGGCCCGTATATGTTTGCACCCATTGCAAGAAGAGAGGACACCTTAAGGATTTTTTTTTAAGTCAAGTAATGTGTCACATTTTGCTAATACACGTGTTTCCACACACACACCCAAACATGATGCTTCGGATGATTACATGAGAGAGTTTGCACATCTTACGGAGCTGGTCAAATTTTTAGTCAAGACTTCATATGACTTGATTGATGTTTTTCATAGCATGTTCCCACCTTTGGAACACTCCATCGCACCTAACTGTTGAGGTTTTAACTCGTTTGCTAGCATAGGATGATTTTCATGATGATATTTTATGCATATTGCTAGTATGTACCATTTTTGTCTTTATGGTTTCCATTTTTGATATATTTTTTGTAAAACAAAAAAGATTTTATTTTGATAAAATTTTTAGAAAAAGATAAAAAGAGTTTTATATTTTGTTTACACCGTTTATGAATAGACATTTAGGATGACCAAGTCACAATTTCATTCCATATCCATGTGACGATTTGATAGTGTTTTGATACGCGTCATCATTTCATTTGTGTTCTTTTTAATGATTGGAGTCGTTAAAATGTAATTTGAGATTACGACCTACATGTTTGACTCTTAGTTTCCTTTAATGAACCCTTACATAATTTTTTTTTATTATTGTACTTGTCAAATCACATGTTGGTCGAAGTGTTTCCATCTCAATCTTGTCTTTAAAATGAACCAAATACGATAAAACTCAGCAATGAAAGTAGTTCATATAAGAACCGTTTATCGTGAGGAATTAAATTGCAAAAAATGATAAGTGTTCACGGGAAAGGGCTGGGAGAATAAAAAATTATGTCGTCGTGAAAGACACCATTTAAAAGAGCCCAAGACAAAATCAAGGGAATAAAAAGATAAATATGATAAAAATGGGGCTAGTAAGATTTCTCTAAGGAGAGAAAAATAGATCACCTCAAGAAAAATAAAAGATATATTATTTATGAGGGTGTTCGGATGGAAAAAGTAAAAAATGGGTTTGAACGTCCTGACAAAGTCTTGAAAACTCATTACATTGTTTTAGACATTATTGGTGTAAAAATCATTTTAGACTTTGATGTGTCGATTAAATTGAGTCGCTATCATATAAATTCACATTTTTGACACATAAGGATGATTTTGAGATCATTTGTCAGGAGTATCCGTATTCATCCTGCACATATGTTATATTTGATTGCATTGATTTTACTATCGAATTTGTTCACGCCCATTTATTTTGATTCCATGATTTGGTTATCTTAGTGTAACTTCATGGTGGGTGGTTTTTGTAAAATTATTTTTGCATTTTTTTTGTTTGAATAATTGAAAAATAAAAAATAGTTAGTGGAATGCTTTTGAGTATCTCTTGATGATCGTAGTTGTTTTCTTTGCTTATCATGACAACTCCATGCATATTTATTTTGTTTATTAATTTCCTTGTCTATTTCGGAAAAATAAAAAGGGGGAGAACGAATTATAGAGGAGTTTTACATTATGGGGGGAATTTGAGATTCGATATTTATTTTGATGTTATGTTTATCTCATTTCAAACTCGATACGTCACGAAGGTATTTGCTTTATCTCATGTGTGTAGGTAAAAATATTGATGATTATATGCTGCACACCCTGATGAGAAAAGCTTGAAGATTTGATGTTGAAGATTTTTGAAGAAATTTTTTTATCTTGCATTTTTATGCCTTTTCAGTTTTGGGATCATGGGAGGGCATTAGATTTGTGTCGGCATTTTGATTTGATAATTAGGATTTTTATTTTGTACGGGCATAGACATAAGGGGAGATTTGTAAAAACATATTTTATAAGTCTTGTTTACATTAGTGTAGGTTGTATATCGCTACAAACCATCGAAGAAAAAGTTTGAGTTTGAAAATAGATGAAGACGGAACCAAATATCAAAATTTCATCAATATTCAAAGCCTTTGGGAGATTAATTTTGGTAAGGATGTGTTTCAATCCCTAAAAGGTTCATTTAAAGTGTTGGGTTATTTTTTCTAAAATATTTTCTAAGTGTTGATGCGTTGTTTTTCGTCAAAATATTTTTCTAAGTGTTGAGGCAGATTTTTAAAGAAAAAAATAAAAAAAATTATTTTCGATCTGTCGTTCGAGCAACAAAAGCATGTCGTTCAAACGACATGTGTATGTCGTGCAAAGCTCGTTCAAGCGACATCCCTATTTCATTCGAGTGATTTGCCGACTCAATTTTTTTTATATAAAGCATGTTAAAGGAGTCCTTTTTCGTAAAGAAAACCTGACAATTTTTTTTCTGCATAAATTGCAAACAGCATATTGCCTTTGTCTTCTTCAATTTACGGTTTTGATCCTTTATTTTCAATTCCCAAAAATCCCAATATTTAGTGAATTGTTTTGGAATCCAAGGTACATCTTTTCTAGAGTTTCTCTTGTAGGGAGGATGACCTACTGCTGATCTAGGTGCCACTTGAGGGAGGTACTGGGCTGGCATTGGCTGTGTGTCATAGGAAGTACTCATGGGTATTCCTGGGCTGATTCTGAACTGCATGTTCCTGTGGATATTCCTTGCAGATTTTGCTTGTAATCATTGTGAGTATTATTAGTGAAATAAAAGGTTTTCCTTGTTTTTTTCCCTAAAGTATGTGTGTCAGCAATTATTTATATTGGTTTGATTTTACTCATGTAGTTGCATGTTTTAGGACTGAATTAAATTGGTTTAAAAATTCAGTCCAGTTAAATAAGTTTACAAGTGGAATTTGCGAATTCGGTTTAATCAATATCACACGACTTTCTCACCTAAAATGTAGAAAAAATGTCGAATAGGACTCGAGCCTGGGAAAAATATTGGGCATTAGATGCAAGACATGGTTTGACTTGTTTCCAGGCTCACAAAGAGGGCCTTGTGTTAAAAATGGAAAAAAAAACACAAAAATTTGGGTTGTATGGCGACCCATAATTTCAGTAGAGTTTTGCATTATAACTGACAAACTAGATATGAATATTATAGGGAAGACGCCTATATGAGGTTGATGAATTTGGTGGGTTAGTAGAAGGGTTCCTCCCTTTGTCATGACTTCCATGATATACCTCTTACCTATGAGTGCAATCATTCATTGGTACATGTGGAAAATCCATTTAATATACCAAAGTGTATGTGAATTTCCTTACGCTGTACCTCATGGGGACAGTACATGTGATAGTGAATTCGTTATACTCGACGAATGAGTTCCATACTATATACCTCGAGTTATGAGTTTGGTCAAGAAAGGGGAACCGTTCGATGTACCTCAAAGGTAATGGGATAATGGAAGGTAGGAATATATTCTCCTTGATTAGCTGTGCCTTGTAGGACCGGCACCCATTATAAAGTGACCCCCTAGTACAAGACAAAATTTTGGTCAATATTTCCATGCTCAAGTGATGTAGTGTGAAAAACTGCATGAGTCTTAAATTGTATCTTATGAAGAGTTTTATGTATGCTAAGATAAAGAAATACAACCAGTATGAGGGAGAACATATATACGTAACATGAGATAAAAGGGATAATCATGGAAAGAAAAACGAGCAAGAATATACATGAATCATAAGGACTATAAAAATCATGGTGATAGGGTGCGAAACATGTGAATATACAAGTGAGTGAGAGATATGTGAAAAGTGAAAAAGTGACATGAGAATAGTGTGAGTGAAAAAACACGTGGATATGTACGAGTGAAAATGCGTACTAGTGACACTAAACATGGATAATCTACAAATTTGGGATGTTTGAGTCTAGTGGAGCTTCACGCCCCTTTAGGATTTTTGTTGGTTTTTGTCCCGGAATAGCCAAAGGTGGAGATTTGTAAGGACACAAGTCTCCGATTGAGTCTCAATGTTCTGTTGGCTCAATTACGGATAAAGACATTCGAGTAATAGAATAGTGTTAAAGTTTATCCATTCAACCCTATGATGTCTTAGTTGAAGACATATCGGCCAAGATATTAAGGCTTCATCATATGTCGGGTTTATTGTGTCTCGTTTCTAGGTCAACAACATTAGTTCCAATTACTCCTAAGGTATGAATGCATTAAATATATATATATATATATATATATATAGGATCTTGGAACATTGTTTATTGCGTGTAATTTTATTTTAAATTGATGTTTATTTTCAGAAGGTTCTTTAAAACTTTAAAATAAAGTTTTTGGGCTAAAAATCTAATTTTAAGCATTCTAGAACTTCGTTTGATATTGTTGAAAGTGCGGAGCTTATCTTAGTCAAAGCTCTGATACCACTTGTTGGAAAGGTTATAAGCAATGATGGATCCCCGGGTTTTAATTTTCACAAGTAAACACAATTATAATTTCCTTTTAAACTAAATCTCGATGCGAAAGCGGTGTGATGATTCAACTTTAAAAACAACAAATTTTAATTCCTTAAACAAATTAAAATTACACCAAGTGAAGTAAAATTAATCAATTAATATATTCACTTAAACCAATTAATTAATCCAAGTCCTAGAATTTGCCTAAGTCATATTTATCAATATTAGCAAATTAGGCGAAACCAAATTTTAGCAAATGACTTGAATTAAATAAACTTTACTCAATATTTAATTTAGCACCAAATTAAATGAGTGTGATGATTTAAACCAAATTTTATCTTGAATTATTCTAAACATGCGTTCTACGTTATTTATGCAAGATAAAATAAATCAATCACACTACGCCGCGATGTACGAGGAAAAACCCAAGACGGGAAACAACCTCGGACGACCCTAGCCACAAATCCACTAGATACGGAATTACAAGTAGAAGACAAAAGACTTACAACGGACGACTTGATCCCTCTCAAGCCTCGATGTTTCTTCTTGTAGACACCTCTTCCTAGCGGATAACCTTGGAACACCACCACGGTCTCGGAATCCACCGATAGGACTTTATATGGTCACCGTCACCCGAGCAAGGAGCCTTTCTCCAAGTGGGTAGAATCGTAACAAAACGTCTTCTTCTTTGATGGATGTAGAACCAAACCAAAACTTCTCTTTGAAACGGAAGAGATAAACCGGTGCCAAACTCCAAGCAATTGATATGTATATATGTGAACTTGGATAAACAATATGGGTGTAAAACTAGAGTGATAAAATATTTTCTCTTGAAAAATAGCACTCAAAACTTGAACATTTTCCTTAAACAATTTTAGCTCTCAAACTCTCTCTAAGAGATGGAATGGAATGGAAAAGGTAGGAAAAGTTATATCGGAAAATGTTCTTCCCGCACATATTAAAATCTGAAAAAGTTGGTTAAAAACCAAGTGGGGAAGTGGGTGCAAAACTGCCAAAAAACTGCCAAAAACTATTCTCGCCTGGCATCTCGTTCGAACGACATTTAGTTCGAACGAAATCTCGTTCGAACGAGACTTCTAACGACGTTCCAGATTGAACTCGTTAGAATCTCGTTGGATATCTCGTTCGAACATAATTGCATTCATACCTTAGGAGCATGGAACCATAGTTGATGACGTAGAAACGAGGCACGTAAACCGACATATTTGATGAGGCTTTATACTCTTTGCCGCTATGTCTTCAACAAACACTTCATAGGCTTGAGCATATTACAATTAAATACTATCCTATGAATAAATGTTTTTGTCCAGAATTGAGCCAAAACTATATATGAACTCAATTGGAAATTTGTGTCCTTACAAATCTCCCCCTTTGGCTATTCCGGGACAAAAACCAAACAAAAATCCTAAAGGGCCGTCAAGCTCACTAGACTCAAAAAATAACCCACCCAAACTTGACTCAACCCAAGGATCAAACGCTTTTCCATTGAAAGATGCCGCTTTAGAATAATTCCTGCACACTTAAGCAAACTCATCAAATGCATAGGGAATATCAAAGTATTAAATGAAATTTTAATTAATTACTCCCCCTAAATTAATTCTCCCCTTTATCAAACACATGACCTACTTAGAAAGACGTCTCCCCCTAAGATAAATCTCCCCCAAACTAAGATACGTTAATAATACTTAGAAAGACGTCTCCCCTTTATCAAACACATGACCTACTTAGAAAGACGTCTCCCCCTAAGATAAATCTCCCCCAAACAAAGATACGTTAATAATAGGATTAGATACCATTTCTCCCCCTATCATTTCTCCCCCTTTTTGTTCAGGAATATGCAAAGGATAAAGAACTAATAAACATAAAAGCATGTTGAAGCTTAAAGTGATAAGACATGAAAGCATATGGGCAAAAAAAGCAAGGCAAAGGCAAAAAAAAATATCATATATATATGTACTATAAATATATCAAAAATGCACACGCACATATATATAGATATAAACACGCACATGACACAAAAAGACAATAAGTTTGCACACTCGTATGGCAAAAATGTGTCATATGGAAACGTAAGTGTAGGGATGTGAACTAGCAACAATTAAATTTATACCCAAACACTTAATAAACATTCACGGAGTTCTCATTTGATTGCAAACTTTATCACATTTAAATATAACCTCATGTGACAATATAGATTGAACTCAATGAACAAACATACACAATGCATACAGGCCTAGCATGATGATGATTCTATAAACCAAATAGAGTCATGACATTAAAGACAACTAGGATAAACGGACATTGTGCAAACCGTTGAGATACCATCCAATTCTCCCTCAATAAGCATATATATTCTTTTGCTTTTGAATGAATATATCAAACAAACATAGGCCTTGGCATTTGTTTTCTTTTTAATGCCAAATATTATGTTTTTAGGCCTTTGGATCACGTATTTCTTTTAGATCCAATAAACGGTGGCTTACTATCGCAAAGGATTTAATTCATCCTTTCGGATCCCTTCCCCATGCACATTTAGATATATAATTTTTTTATCTCACAAAGCTCACGTGCAACGAATTTTGACACGCACTAGTCCTCCTAGGTCATAGATATGTAGATGACTAGATTGGTAGGAGAACACCTTAAAAAGCTCAAATATAACATGTGACATTAAGATTTCAAAAGATCTCGTGCATGTGTGAAAAGAGGCATATAAAAATAGAATCCATTTAAATAATACAAAATCCCACTGCTCCATATAAAACATGGTAAAGAACATTTTAAGGATTGAAAATCTAAACCAAAAGTTCTAGCCACGTGGGAGCGTAAAAGATGGAATTCAAACACAAGTATATGCCAATTAAAGTGTGTCAAACTAAAATACACACATAAAAAAATCTTTTTGAGTTTTTAACATTTTTCACCAAAAATAAATATATATACTCAAAAGAATAAACAAAAACCATTTGTATTTTTCATTAAGCTTAAATGAAATAAATAAAACACAAATGTTAAACAAAAATCTTTTAATATTTTTCAATTAATTCAAACACAAAATATAATACAAAAAGATAAACAAGTCAAAATTTCTAGCATGTGATATGAAATAAGGCAATGACTAGAAAATGACTAAACAAGCATACATTTAGCATGTGAATATAGCATGAAGTATAAAAAGCTAAAGTATGCAAAACACTAACACATTCATCCTTTAGATTTAGCAAGGGAGGAAGCATGTGAAAGTAAATGAGAATAAAAAACCCTATTTTGCAAGGAAACCAAGTCGAATTTCCTAACCCAAATTAATGAAGGATGACTATCTTGGGGTGTTGGAACATTAATTACCGTGGTTACTTTACTATGGGATTTTCTAGGAATTTGTTTAAGATCAAAACAAAATTTCCTAAGATGACCTTTTCGACCACAATGTGTACAAGTAAAAACATGTCGAAAAGATTTACCTAAGGAGTGATCTTTAAATGCATTCCTAGTAGATTCTCCTAAAACATTGGTTTTGGCATTATGAGAAAATTCATTACAAGTATTGAAGCCTAAACCACAAGTGTCATTTTTAATTTGGACTGTTCCTAATATTTTATCTAGTTTTTCCGAACGACATTCCAAATCAAATTTGATATTACTAGAATCTTATAATTTATTTTCCAATTCTAAAATGTTAGATTCTAGTGAAACATTTCCCTCTTCAAAATCAAGACGATCCTTTTTCAAGGATTCCATTAAACCCCTAAGGCTATCTCTTTCGCCTTCTACATATTCTAGCTTCTCTTGAAGAGTTCTCTCACGTGTCCTAAGGTCTTCTATTAAAGCATTTTCATCAACGACTTTGACACTTTCTCTTAAACTAGCTTCTAACTTCAAATTAGCCTTTTTCAATTTAATAGATTCTTAAAGTTCTTGAAAAGCATTTTGAAGTTCACTCACATTAACCTCTTCTTCATTTTCACTCTCTCTTTCTTCTCCACTCTCACTATCATCAAAATAAGAGAATCATAAACAATGACCTTGGAAGTGTCATATGTTAAAGTTTCATCAATCGATGAATTCTCACTATCACTGTTGATACCAAAATTAATGTGCTGATGTGGACGAATAAGATGAAGACACGTGTCAATCTACATGGCACAATAGCAGCGAGGAAGATCATTTCCCGACCAACCGTGCTTCTTTCCGAACAACGAGAATACACCGAGAAACTCTATCACACCGAGGAACTCTATCATACCGAGGAACTCTATCATTCCGAGGAACTCTATCATCCCGAGATACTCTAAGTATTCCGAGGAACTCTTGATCAACAAGCAACTAAGGCGGTCCGAACTGCATCTCGGCCGTATCATTAATTACCAGACGGACAACTGTTCAACTATTCATTATATTCTTGACGCACACGCTGCATTAGATGTATTACCCTTTCATATGTATATCATTTAATGTATTGGACCTTTCATGTACAGCCTAAAGGCTATAAATACTTTGTATCATCCTCAATTGAGGGGGACCGGAATTTCTTGAGAGAATTTGTAATCAAGAATTCCACAAACACTCAGCAATAACATAACAGTGGACGTAGGCTTTATTCCTAGCCGAACCACTTTAAAAATCTTTGTCTTATTTATTTATTTATCTGTGATTGAAAAATTAGAGCGATCTAGTTTTTTACATCAACAGATTGGCGCCGTCTGTGGGAAACGACTGTTATTATCGTTTTTCATAAAAATCATTTGTCACCAATGGCAGATAATCCAGAATCCAGTAATCGAAATGTTGGAAATACTGGAAATCATCCAAATCCATCTGCATCCCCAGATCTGGCTGGAATTATGATGAATCTGGCTCAAGGACAAACCGCCATGCAAGAATCTATGAGGCAACTCATTCAAACTCTTCAGGGCGGTGCACCTACCTATTCAGGGCAAAGGAGTGATCACAGGCAATCGCAATCTAGACGTACTGGGTCATATCGCAATGAGGAGTCTAATGATTTTTCTTATCAACCTGGGCGAACTTCATCGATACGGGCTTCGGATACAGATCAACGTATCACTCTCTCTCCGGAGAGAACTAGCGCTTTGGAAAGGTTAAGTAAAGTGTCTCCTTTCAGTCGGTTAGGACCAAGGAGGAACATGAGTCCACCTAGGGCTCCATCAAGAAGTTTTCGACCACCACCAGGTTTGAGAGAAGGATCTGCGCAATCGCGACCAACCACTCGTCGAGATAAATCTCAGGAAGCTACGTCAGAGCAATCAGTTGCTCGGACTAAGCGGCCCGAGGAAGGGAATGAAGCATGGAAAGGTTCCATTCAACGGTTGGAGGATAGACTGGGAGAAATGGCTAAGGCGAGAAACCCCTTACAGAGAACTTTTGTTCAAGGAACACCTTTTGTGCAAGCCATTGTGGATTTCCCTACACCGTCGAAATTCAAAGCACCCGTAGTGACTCCCAAGTACGATGGAAAGACAGATCCCGTACTTCATATAGAACAATACCAAGCTGCTGCGGATATCTACGCTGTCCCCGACGAGATGAGGTGTAGAGCATTCTCGGGAACTCTTACCGGATCTGCACAGATATGGTACAATAATCTTCCTCGGGGTAAGATTTCAACTTTTGTTCAGTTAGCCGAGCTGTTTATTGGCAATTTTTGTTTTGGAGCAAAGCCGGTAAAGCGAGTAGCACACTTGCTAAGTGTTAGACAAAAATCAGGTGAAAGTACTAGAGATTACATAACTCGTTTCAATAACGAAAAGTTGGAAGTCATAGATTATGAAGAAAAGACAGCAATCACTGCTCTGATGAGTGGTTTGCTGCCTAACAAGCTGTATTACACTTTGGCCAAAGATCCACCTAAAAATATATCGGAGTTGATGGCAAAGGCGGCCAAAATCATGAATGCCGAGGAGGCTATGGCTGCGAAGAAGAATATGGATAAAGAAGTTAAAGTGGAGGTCGACAATTCTAAGAAGAAAGATCAGAAAAGTAATGGTGGTGACAAATATTCCAAGAATAACAGGATGAAGTTGGAAGCCCTAAAGAAGTATGATAATTATACTCCATTGAAAGTGGGTATTAATCATGTTTTGGAAGAAATCAGGAATAACGAGGAAATCAAATGGCCAGAGAAACTGAAGACAGATCCCGACCTGAGGAATAAGACCAAATATTGCGAGTTTCACAAAGATCATGGCCATATGACCAAAAATTGTATAGCCCTTCAGAACGAGATTGAAACACTCATCCGAAGAGGAAAATTATCAAAGTACGTAGATCGCAGGAGTGAGAGGAAGAATGATGATAGAACTAGAGAGAGATCTAGATCTCCTCGTCGTGCAGAGGAGAAAAAGAGGAGGGACCATGAAGAGGATCCAGATGATGACCCCGATCTTCCCAAAAAGCCAAGGAAACCCGAACGAGAGGTATTTTCCATACGTTTTGGGTCATTTGATTGTAATGTTATTACAGGAGGAGATGCAGGAGGAGGAGACCTTACTGCAGAAAGAAAAGCTTATCTCGGAGAGGCTCAAGCTTGTTCATACATTCAGCGAATAAACCTGGCCGAGGATGATCGTTCGAGGAAGGTAAACAAAGAGAAGCTAGTGATTGGTTTTTCAAAAAACGACCTGGCAGGTGTTCTCTACCCTCATGATGATCCTCTGGTGATCAAAATGAGGATGAAGGATGTGGTCATTTCAAGGGTGTTAGTAGACAATGGTAGTTCGGCAGACATCATGTATTATTCATGCTTTGATAGCTTGAATTTAAAATTATCTCAATTAGAACCTTATCACAGACCCCTTCTGGGTTTTGCTGGCGAGAAAGTTTTTCCACTTGGGACGATCAAGTTGGATATACTCATTGGAACTTGGCCTGCTTGTCGAACAGAAAGAATACGCTTTTTTGTAATGGATAAGAATGTGCAGTCCGCCTACAACATCATCATGGGAAGAGTTGGATTGAAGAAGTTCGAAGCAGTTCCATCTACAGTTCATCAGTGTTTGAAATTCCCAACGAATTTTGGAGTAGGAATTATGAAAGGTGATCAAAAAGTAGCTCGGAAATGCTATTATTCGTCTGCCGAGCAAGAGGAACTTGAAGAATCACAGAAAAAGACTACTACTTACCAAGTGGAGGAAGGCACAGAAATTGAAACTCTTGACCCTAGGGATGAATCTCAACTCGTAAAAGGACAGGTTGTGGAATCTACAGAAATTGTTATCTTGGACGACGAGCATCCTGAACGAATAACTCAGATAGGGTCGTCGTTGGATTTTTCAATAAAACAGGAGTTGATAACTTTCTTGAGAAACAGGAAGAATACTTTTGCTTGGAGTCATGAAGACATGCCAGGAATAGATCCAAACTTCTTATGTCATGAACTCAATGTGAATAAGGAGATCAAGCCTGTGAAGCAAAGAAGAAGAGTGTTTAGTCCCGAGAAGAACCAGGCCATACAAGAGGAGGTCGAGAAACTCCAGAAAGCCCAATTCATTGAAGACGTGAAATATCCAGATTGGTTGGCGAATGTGGTGATGGTAAAGAAGAAGAACAACAAATGGAGAATGTGTGTTGATTTTACTGATCTCAACAAGGCATGTCCAAAAGATCATTTTCCATTGCCCAGAATTGATCAACTAGTGGATGCTACTTTGGGACACGAGCTACTCAGCTTCATGGATGCTTATTCTGGCTACAACCAAATCAAAATGAAACCTGAAGACAGGGAAAGTACTTCTTTTATTACCCCAAGGGGAACTTATTGTTATAATGTTATGCCTTTTGGTTTAAAAAATGTAGGTGCAACATATCAGCGGTTGATGAACAAGCTATTCACCGAACAAATCAGCCGCAATATGGAGGTCTATGTCGACGACATGCTCACCAAAAGCAAGAGAGCTGCAGATCATTTGGTTGACTTGAGTCAAACTTTCGATCAACTGGATAAATACCAGATGAAGCTTAACCCGACGAAATGTACCTTTGGAGTACGAGAAGGAATGTTCCTCGGATACATCGTCAACCAACGAGGTATTGAGGCAAATCCAGAAAAGATCAAAGCTCTTTTAGGGCTGCGATCCCCGACGACGAAGAAAGAAGTGTAAAGTCTTACCGGACGAGTTGCAGCACTCAACAGATTTGTATCCCGAGGAACTGATAAATGCCTCCCATTCTTCAAAACACTACGAAAAAGTTTTGAGTGGACTGATGAATGTGAGAAAGCCTTTCAAGATCTGAAGAAGTATTTGGGAACCCCACCATTGTTGTCTAGGCCAATAACTGGAGAGAAGCTGTACTTGTATTTGGCAGTATCAGAAAATGCAGTTAGCTCGGCGTTGATCAGATTGGAAAATGGAGTCCAGAAGCCAATTTATTACACAAGCAAGGCCTTCCGAGGTGCGGAAATCAGATACCCAAAGCTGGAAAAATTGGCACTGGCATTAATTGAAGCAAGTAGAAGAATGAGACCATACTTCCAGGCCCATACCATCATTGTGTATACCGACATGCCATTAAGACAAGCCCTTCACAAGCCAGAAAAATCAGGAAGATTGATGTACTGGGCAATAGAGCTCGGTGAATATGATATTGTGTATGAACCCAGATCATCGTTGAAAGGGCAAGCCGTGGCAGATTTTATAGCAGAGTTCACATACCCTGATACCCCCGAGGAGCAAAAGATGCTTGCTGACCTACCTGTGGACGATACAGGATCGACAGACACAGATCCAAACCAACCAAGGTTGGTAAAAGGACTTCTGGATGTAGAAAAATCATCATATTCAAACCCCGACCAACTCCGGTTGGTAGAGGGGCGCGAACAAATGACCGACGAGGGACGAAGGATACCCGGGGATGATGAAAGAAAACAGATGATATTTCACTGAGGAACTCTAACAGATAAGAAATTTAAAGACGAGTTACATACATGGAGATTATATGTAGATGGATCATCTTGCACGGCTGGTTGTGGAGCAGGGATTATTTTAAATTCTCCAGATGATATTGACATGGAGTACGCCTTGAGATTCCAATTCAAAGCTTCCAATAATGAGGCTGAATATGAGGCTATGATAGCAGGTTTTCATTTGGCGAAAGTTATGGAGGCACGTCAAGTAATTGTTTTCAGTGATTCTCAGTTAATTGTGAATCAAATGATGGGAATATATGCAGTGAAGGGAGAGTTAATGGTGAAGTACCATGCAAAAGTGATGGAGTTATTGAAAGAATTTGATGCTATTCAATTGGTGAGGATACCGAGAATGGAGAATGCTAGAGCAGACGCATTGGCCCGACTAGCGTCAGCTACGCGCACCGAGCTGCGAAGAACAATACCAATTGAAGTACTAGAAAGTCGGAGCATAGAAGAAGATCTGACGGTGAAGATTATTACCCTTGATTTAGGACCATCTTGGATGGATCCTATCAGAGCATACATTGAAGAAGGAGTACTACCGGAGGACAAACTAGCTGCTAAGAAATTGAAGTATAAAGTTGCTCGGTATGTGTTAACTAATGGTGTTTTGTATAGACGAGGAATTATGGCAGGTTTGCAGAGATGTGTGCATCCATCAGAAGTCAAAGAATTGATTGAAGAAATCCATGAAGGATGTTGTGGAGCTCATGTAGCAGGTCGGACTCTACTGCAAAGGGTGATGACACAGGGATACTACTGGCCGACGATGAGAGCTGATTGTATAGCCTATGCTAAGAAGTGTGACAAGTGCCAACGTTTTTCTTCCATCCGAAGAACTCCACAGGCATTGTTGACACCCATAACATCACCTTGGCCATTTGCCATGTGGGGGATTGATCTGGTTGGACCACTGCCGACGACCCGAGGAAGGTTCAAGTATCTCGTCGTGGCAGTAGACTATTTTACTAAGTGGGTGGAAGCTGAACCACTAATTGATATGACGTACGAGAAGGTGTATCAGTTCATATGGAAGAATATCATTTGTCGGTATGGTCTCCCCCACGCTTTCATCACAGACCATGGAACGCAATTTGATAATGAAGAATTTGCTGCCTATTGTCATCAGTCAAACGTCTTGAAGTTTCATTCAGCACCAGGCCATCCCCAAAGCAATGGACAGACTGAAGTGACGAACAGAACATTACTAAATGGGTTGAAGAAGAGGTTAAGTGAGGCTAAAGCAAATTGGATTAATGAGCTACAGTCAGTTTTGTGGGCTTACCGAACAACTCCCCGAGCAGCAACAGGAGAATCACCATATATGCTAGCATTTGGAAGTGCGACTGTGATACCTGCCGAGTTGGGCCTACCAACACATAGGGTGTTAAATTTCAATTCTCCGATCAGTGATCTGATGAGAAGGATGGATTTGGATATGCTCGAGGAAGTCAGAGAAGAGGCAGCCATTAGGAATGCTGCTTATCAACAACGAACAGCTCTGTTTTACAACAAAAGGGTAAAGAAATGTGATTTAAAAGAGGGGGATTATGTGCTAAAGAAGGTCATTCAGAAGAAGAATAAACTGGAAGCAAACTGGCATGGACCTTACCGAGTTACAGAAGTTGTTCGACCAGGAACTTACAGAATAGCAACTCTAGAAGGAGAGGAATTTAAAAATGCATGGAATGCTGAACACCTGCGCAAGTATTATCAATGATGTCAAATGTAAAGCATTTCTTTCATTATGAATAAAACGAAGATGTTTCACCATTTTTCTTTCTGGATGAAAGTTTTTCGGGGAATACTAGTGTAATACACTACACAACAAAAGTGCTCTAAGGAGCCAACCTCCTTTGGTTAGGAGGACATGCTCTAAGGAGCCAAAAAATGCAGCTCTACGGAGCAAAAGTGCTCTAAGGAGCCAACCTCCTTTGGTTAGGAGGACAGCTCTACGGAGCAAAAGTGCTCTAAGGAGCCAACCTCCTTTGGTTAGGAGGACAGCTCTATGGAGCAAAAAGTGCTATAAGTAGCCAACCTCCTTTGGTTAGGAGGACATGCTCTAAGGAGCCAAAAAATGCTCTAAGGAGCCAAAAGCTTTTAGGAGCCAGAAAGTGTACACCAGCATGGTCAACTACGGTTGGTAAGATAAAAATATACTCTCATATTACAACTTATGTTGGTCGGGAGGTAATATTATTACAATGAGTTCTTTGAAGAACAAAATGTTTAAAAAATACACCAAGTATAGTTGGTCGGGGATAAAAACCCAATAACTGTAGTTGGTCGGCGAGGACAAATTATTGATCTTAGTTGGTCGGACGCAATTTTATAAATAAACCAAGTATAGCTGGTCGGGAATAAAAACCCATCAGCTGTAATTGGTCGACAAACATTATTCACCCACCTTGGTTGGTTGGAAACAGTTTGAACATTTTTACTCATTACTTTATTATTAAGTGATCGAGAAACATTACTAATACTTGTAACTTTTTATTAAGTTGCTTATTGAACAATAATATTGTTATCTTTTTAACAGATACATAGATACATATGTACAAATATAAATGTGCTTGATAAACACAAGACTAACAAAATTTGCAAACAGAAAATGAAAATCTTTTCATTAATCTAGAATAAATTACAAATTACAAGAAGGTACTAAATTGTTACATAGATATTACTATTCTATTGGTTTTTTGCCCTGTGCTTTAGAAACAGGTTCCTCGCCGGCAGGAGGGTCTTCTAGGCAAAGGGGAGAATTGATGAAATTAACATCTCTGAGCATTCTGACGTTCATAACAGAAGGTGTATCCAAAAGATGCTCAGGACGAGATAATTCAGCTTGGGAGTGAAGGCTATAATCACCAAGATATTTTGAAATTAGACTGCGAGGAATGGAACGAGCTGGAATCCATGCCATATCCAATTTGAAAGGTGGTACAGGCAGGTCTAATAATGATGGAGCATGATAGTCCCATAAAAAATGCCCTTGCTCCAACTTTAATACACCCAATGCATTTAACCATCCTTGCTTGTAACCTTCATTATTAGCATGTTCAATGCGAGCATCCAGATGAACGAGAGCTTCATTGTATCCTGCCATCCAGAATTCTCTTGGCTGTTTATGGAATTGGAAGGTTAATCTATCCAATTGTTCATGAAGGCTTTTGGCAAAGAGATCTTTGTTATGCAAGGCGGATTTCGTTGATGCCAGCTGATCTTCCAGAGACAGATTTTTATTGGACATTTCAGTCAGAGCACGGTCTTTTACTTTCAACTGGAATGCTTGAGTTTCCAGAGTAGACTGAGTGCGAGCCTCTTCAACATTTTGGCTGACTCTTCCTCGCCCCCGAGAACCTCTTCCTCGTCCCTGAGCAGTTCCAGAAATGGCAGATCTTCTTAAGTCCTCCAGCTCTTGCCTCAGTTTGGCATTTTCGACCTCTAAGAACGAGAAGCCTTCATCAGTAACTGGTATTAATGCAGTAGAAGATGAAGCAGAAGATTCATATTGAGCTAATTTCTTCTGCAAATTATTATTTTCTTACTCCAGGATCTCGGCGATTTGTCTACAGGCTTCAATTTCACCTTTTAGGGTCCTCTCCCTGACGTCATACCCAGCAATGATCTTCTTGTGGCCTGTTTCTGAAGAGAGCTGCTGGTATCTATTTTCATAATCTTTATGTAACGAAGCCATTGATTCGTTGTGTTGATTTTGAAGATCCTCTAAGGAACCATGAAGCTCTTCAATCAACTCATAGTAAGCGACATTGTTGGCCACTGCTCGGTCGAGTAAAGCTTTCAAGTACTGATAAGCTTCAATAGCCTGCTCTGAAGCACCGTGACCAAGGATATCAGCAATTTCCGATGTACTAAGATCTGTATGACCAGCCTTATAGTATTGATGACATTGCTGCATCAGCCCGGTATCATGAGAAGAGATCAATACCATTCTAGCAACAAACTAATGACAAGAAAAAGACAACAATCAACAAAAATAAGTTATCAACAACAGAGATAAGCAAAGATATATTTTATTAGATCATCAAAAAGTTACATCGTTCGATTACAAGGAAATACAGAAATGCTACCGAACAACTTCACACCTTTTCCTTGTCTCCCAAGACTTTCTCGGGAGGCTGGGACGAGGAGCTCGGTTGCTCGGTGGTAACTACAGCTTGATCGGTAGGAATCTTCTCGGGAGGAGGAGGCATGGAGGAAACGTCCTCGGTGGCAGAGGGTTGAGAGGCAGAAACTTGATCGCCCATAGCCATGGAAGACTCATCTGAAGCAGGTTCATCTTCTTCTTCTTCCACAATTGGTGGAGGAGGACCAGGGAGATGCCGTTGGAATAGCTCAGAATCGTCTTGGACTTGTAGCTCTTGCAGAGCAGCTACCCAACCATCATGGATGTATTTCAACTCCCCATATTGGACTTGGGACGTCATTGCAGCTATCCCTCTCTCCCATCCTTTCTCCCAACCAACGCTGAAATGTTTCTTGATTGCAACTTTTCTCCTCGACTTCTCCGAGGAGAGCTTCACCTCCAGTTCCTCTTTCTTAACCTTAATATCTCGCAGAGTAGATAATTCTTCTTCTGCCTTCTTCAATTTATCATCAGATTCCTGATGTTTAACCTCCAAATCTTTAATTTTCTCCTCCAAATTCTTGGAGGTTTCAGCCATCTTCATCTTATCAGCCTCAGCCACAGCCAACTTTTTCTCCCAAACAGTTTTCTCCTCGATGTACTGTTGGCGAGATTCCTTCACAGATTGGGTTAAACCCAACAAAGCATCGTCAACATCGGACGAGGAAGTGGAAGCTTTAATAACTTGATCTTTCTTCACGATGGTATTGAAGCAGTTCACCAGCTGAAAGATAAGAAAAACAATAGAGTCAACACAAATACAAGAATTCAAGAAAAAGAAAGAAAGACCAAAGGTATGAGAAATTTACTGAAGAAAGATGGCGAGCAGCTAGGGATGTCAGTGTATCCCTAGGAATTTTTTCATCAACCCCGAGAACCTCGGGTATAACTGAGCTCGTTGAAGAACTCGGAAGAATGATTTTTGAGACACTACTACCACCAGCGGGTAGAGAAGATGTAGTTCCAGCAAGATTAACTGAGGATGATTTCCTAAATCTCTTCAAAGGACGGTCAGCAGCATCAACCAAGGAAGAAGTCTTGGTCGGAGAGATGGCAATTACATCAGCAGGAGCATCTTTCTTGCTCGGGGCCACTGGGGGCTTCTCGGCAACTTTGGAGGAACCAGCATCTACTTTTTTAGTCCCCTCTGGGACATCAATTTTGCCTTTCTGGGCTCCAACAGCAGAAGAAGTGTCACCAAATAGAGCAGGAGGAGCTCTTTTCTTGCCCATTCTCTGAAATAGGGGGATATGAGAATCTGAAGATGAACTTTCTGGTGTTGAATCTGGTTCAACAGGGCGAGCAGTATAAGAGGTTGTGTAACTTTTATACTGTAGTAAATATGAAGCAGATCTAATATGCTCGTCAGCAATGGTCTTATGCAAATTCCAGATAAGTTTCAAATGCTTGATATTCACTTCTGACTCTTTTGGAGTTTTTCTTTTGCTATCAACTGCAAATAAATACATAATGGAATATCAGTCATACATTTTGTCAAACATGATGAAAGCATAATTTCATAAGTAAAATAAAATGAAAAATAAACCTATCCCATTGCCGTATGGGGGGCATCTGGGACCGTTGTATACTTCATTCCCAGATAAAGGCGCATGTTGCCAATTTTTTATGACCAACCCATGCTCAAAATAATCCCTATTTGAGTCAGGGAGATTAACTACAAGAGCCCTATTCAAATACCTAGTTTTTAAATAATAAATATTATCTAGAACAACCCATTTATAACAAAACATAATTTCAGGGATCCCAATACGAGTCCCATGAGTTAGATTTAATTTGTGCACCCCGTTAATTATTCTCCATGAATTGGGGGCTATTTTTGCAGGAACAAGATCAAAATATTGACAAAACTCAAGACATAATGGGTTTGGTGGAAAAGAAAAACCGCATTCAGCAACAAAAAGACTGGGGAACCAATGTCCCTCAGCCAATCGAAATTAATCTAAAGGCTCAGAAAGAACCTCTAGAGTTACCCACGAAGGAATGGAAAAATCAAAACGGAATTTCTCAACAGACTCCACAATATAAACCATATTGAATAAAAGAGATACAGAAGAAAGAAAGAAGATCTTACAGAAAGAAAGAAGATGTGTTGACAACGAACAGAAATAAGGATGAACGCACAAGAGAAGAAGAGAAGAGAAAGCTTGAATGCAGAGAATGAAAAACGTAGACGACGGTATGGTTACCAAAGAAGTTTAAATACTTTGCATTGGGAAGCGGCGAAAGAAATGATTATCAAAAAGAAACTACTAAACTTCCGGCGGCTAAAAGGACAAAATTTGCACGAATATCAAAGCGCTTTATCAAAAAGGCGGAAACTGCGAAATAAGAAGGAAATTTGAATACAATGTTCCTGAAACCCGGGAAGTACATTTAATATTGCCATATACCGAGAAAGAATGTTCCATACTCTTCAAAGTTCAAAATATGAAACATTGGGGGCTTCTGTTGATACCAAAATTAATGTGCTGATGTGGACGAATAAGATGAAGACACGTGTCAATCTACATGGCACAATAGCAGCGAGGAAGATCATTTCCCGACCAACCGTGCTTCTTTCCGAACAACGAGAATACACCGAGAAACTCTATCACACCGAGGAACTCTATCATACCGAGGAACTCTATCATTCCGAGGAACTCTATCATCCCGAGATACTCTAAGTATTCCGAGGAACTCTTGATCAACAAGCAACTAAGGCGGTCCGAACTGCATCTCGGCCGTATCATTAATTACCAGACGGACAACTGTTCAACTATTCATTATATTCTTGACGCACACGCTGCATTAGATGTATTACCCTTTCATATGTATATCATTTAATGTATTGGACCTTTCATGTACAGCCTAAAGGCTATAAATACTTTGTATCATCCTCAATTGAGGGGGACCGGAATTTCTTGAGAGAATTTGTAATCAAGAATTCCACAAACACTCAGCAATAACATAACAGTGGACGTAGGCTTTATTCCTAGCCGAACCACTTTAAAAATCTTTGTCTTATTTATTTATCTGTGATTGAAAAATTAGAGCGATCTAGTTTTTTACATCAACAATCACTCACATGACTAGCCATAAAAGCCACAAAATTTTTCTTAGTGGGGGAATCGGGTCCCTCTTCTTTATCACTATCACCAAGGGTCGCATTATAAGCAGTGGGTCATTTACCCTCTTTCCTTAGTTTAGTGGGGCACTCATAAGCCCTATGGCCATAACCTTCACAACCAAAACACTTATTAGACTCGTCCCTATCTAAATTTTCATTACTAGGTTTAGGGATCTTCTCGGCTTTAGGGATCTTTTCGCTTTTATCATGTTTAGAAGTGTCAAATTTCTTAAAATCATTTTTAAGTTTATCTTTGTTAATTTTAAGAAATTTTCTAAATTTACGAGCAAATAAAGCCATGTCTTCCGAGTCACTATCACTCTCGCTCTCTACTACTTGTTTGACCTCTTTTCGGGCTTTTAAAGCAACACCCTTTTCGATTTTCTTTTCAGTTTTAGAGGGAAACATGTCTAGTTCATAGGTTTCTAAATCACCTACAAGCTCTTCTAATTTTGTAGAGGCTAAAGTTGGTAAAGAATTTAAAATGGTCACTTTTGGAATAAATCTATCGGGTAGGGACCTTAAAATTTTCTTTACAACACGGTCGTCAGGTATTTTCTCTCCCAAGTTAAAAGATGAATTAACAATATCAGAAAGTCTAGCATAAAATTCATCAAAAGTTTCTTTTTCATTCATTTTAATAGTTTCAAATTGAGTGGTGAGGTTTTGGAGTTTCGAAGCTTTAACGACACTAGTTCCTTCATGAGTTAATTGTAACATATCCCAAGCTTCTTTAGCGGTTTCACACGTCATAATACGTCGGAATTCATCCGATGTGACAGCGCTAAATAAGTCATTTAAACCACGGGAATTGAAATTAGCAAGTTTAAACTCATTTTCAGTCCATCTATCGGCGGGTTTGATAACACGTTCATTTTCAACTAAATAAGTTGGTGGGGACCACCTGTTAACAACATACATCCAAACTCTTTCGTCGATAGATTTTAGTGCCGATTTCATTCGCGCTTTCCAATACGTGTAGTTTGAACCATCGAGAATAGGAAATTTTGAAAATGGGGAAAATTCCATTTTAGCCAAAAAGTTAAAGGATCTTAACGAAATATTTTATCGTTTTTGGCTCTGATACCAATTTTAAAGTGCGGAGCTTGTCTTAGTCAAAGCTCTGATACCACTTGTTGGAAAGGTTATAAGCAATGATGGATCCCCGAGTTTTAATTTTCACAAGTAAACACAATTATAATTTCCTTTTAAACTAAATCTCGATGCGGAAGAGGTGTGATGGTTCAACTTTAAAAACAACAAATTTTAATTCCTTAAAAAAATTAAAATTACACCAAGTGAAGTAAAATTAATCAATTAATATATCCACTTAAACCAATTAATTAATCCAAGTCCTAGAATTTGCCTAAGTCATATTTATCAATATTAGCAAATTAGGCGAAACCAAATTTTAGCAAATGACTTGAATTAAATAAACTTTACTCAATATTTAATTTAGCACCAAATTAAATGAGTGTGATGATTTAAACCAAATTTTATCTTGAATTATTCTAAACATGCGTTCTACATTATTTATGCAAGATAAAATAAATCAATCACACTACGCCGCAATGTACGAGGAAAAATCCAAGATGGGAAACAACCTCAGACGGCCCTACCCACAAATGCACTAGATACGAAATTACAAGTACAAGACAAAAGACTTACAACGCATGACTCGATCCCTCTCAAGCCTCGACGCTTCTTCTTGTAGACACCTCTTCCTAGAGGATAACCTTGGAACACCACCACGGTCTCAGAATCCACCGATAGGACTTTATATGGTCACCGTCACCCGAGCAGGGAGCCTTTCTCCAAGTGGGTAGAATCGCAACAAAATGTCTTCTTCTTTGATGGATGTAGAAGCAAACCAAAACTTCTCTTTGAAACGGAAGAGATAAATCGGTGCCAAACTCCAAGCAATTGATATGTATATATGTGAACTTGGATAAACAATATGGGTATAAAACCAGAGTGATAAAATATTTTCTCTTGAAAAATAACACTCAAAACTTGAACATTTTCCTTAAACAATTTTATCTCTCAAACTCTCTCTAAGAGATGGAATGGAATGGAAAAGTTAGGAAAAGTTAGATCGGAAAATGTTCTTCCCGCACATATTAAAATCTGAAAAAGTTGGTTAAAAACCAAGTGGGGAAGTGGGTGCAAAACTGCCAAAAACTGTTCTCGCCTGGCATCTCGTTCGAACGACATTTCATTCGAACGAAATCTCGTTCGAATGAGACTTCTAACGACGTTCCAGATTAAACTCGTTAGAATCTCGTTGGATATCTCGTTCGAACATAAGCTTCGTTCGAACGACATATCAAACGACATTCCAGTGGCCTAATATGGGAACTCGTTGGCAGGTTCGTTCGAACGACATTTTCGTTCGAACGACAATCTCGTTCGAACGACTCTATCGAACGAAAAACCAGAAAGTTTGAATATTCTTGTTTAAGCCCAGAAAACTTTATAAACATTTATTTAAAGTTTTAATTAATTCTTTCTTAAAACAAAACGCAGTTTTTATACAACCTAACACCCAATAAACAAGTTCCAAGATCCTATATATATATATATATATATATATATATATATAATTGCATTCATACCTTGGGAGCATGGAACCATAGTTGATGACGTAGAAACGAGGCACGCAAACCGGCATATTTGATGAGGCTTTATACTCTTTGCCGCTACGTCTTCAACAAACACTTCATAGGCTTGAGCATATTACAATTAAATAATATCTTATGAATAAATGTTTTTGTCCGGAATTGAGCCAAAACTATATATGGACTCAATTGGAAATTTGGGTCCTTACAATTGTCGTTCGAATGAGTTTTTCGTTCGAACGAGAATGTCGTTAGAACGAGTTTGCCAACGAACTTTACCACTTAGCCACTGGAACTTCGTTAGAAGTGTTGTTTGAAAGAGACTTCGTTCGAACGAAGATCTCGTTCGAACGAGATTTCTGGCCGGAACTTTTTTGGCAGTTTTAATCAGTTTTTTTCCATGTTGCCACTTATTGTTTCCTACTAACTCTTGACAGAAGTTATATGTGCGAGAACCAAGTTTGAAAAATCAACTTTTGAGCATTTCTAAACACCTTTTTGGGAGAAATTTTTGAGAGAGAAAATTTCTAAGTTCAAAAGTTCATGTTTTAAGTGTTTTGCATTTTCAAGAACATTATTAAAAACACATGTGTTTACACCCATAGTTTGTTTTATTCTAAGTTACTATATAAATATCTTGTTTAGATTGTTTGTCACCGAGTTTTACTCTACCGAGTTGAAGATTTCGTTTGGGTTTACTTCTACATCCCTCAAAGAAGAAGTCTCGTTTTGGCTGCGGCACTATCACATGGTGAAAGGAACCATGTGTGGTTGACGGTTGTTCCTAAAGCCTCATTGGTGGATTCCAAGGTTCCGGTGGAGTCAGGGATTTTCAACTAAGCGGAGGTTGGTACAAGAAGACGAATCAGGGGCCCGAGTGGAGTTGAGTAAGTTATTTGTCTTGTGCTTGTAAAAATACCATGCTTAGTGGTCTTAAGGTTAGGGTCGTCCGAGGTATTTTTTCCCGTTGTGGGTTTTTCCTCGTACATTACGGCGTAGTGGTTTGTTTATTTTATCTTTTGCAAAATTCACCATAGATGCATAATTTGGTAGAAAGATAAAATTTGGTTTAAATCTCTACTTGCTTAATTTAGTGCAAATTTAAACTGGGTAAATGTTAATTTAATTCAAGTCATTAATTTTATTGGATAAAATTTAGTTTGGCCTAAATTGCAAAAATGAATATTTATTGTTAGGCAAATTTCTAGGGCTTGGGTTAAATTGGTTTAAGTGAATATTTTGTGTTGTCTAATTTAATTTCACTTTGAACTTGTTTAATTTTAATTTGAAAGAAATTAAAATTAGTTGTTTGTGTGTGTTGTGTTAAGCCATCCTTATTCCGCATCTTCAAAAGGAAATTACTCTTTGTTTAAGATTAAAAAAAGGAGGTCATCATTTCCAACAACTCACTATATGAGGATACCGTTAGAATAAAAGAATATCATCAATAATTACTATCCCATTCATATGATCATTTAAGTAACATTTTTCTGAAAACCCGTCATATAATGCTCTGGGACCTATATTATCCTTTCTTTGCAAAATTGGAATAGGTGTTGCGATAAACTTCGTAAATGAGATGTATTATACCATGAGAGTATCTATTTTGAGAAAATGAAATGTGAGACCCTCTCTCACCAACAGGAGGTTTATTTTCAAGCTCTTATGAAATGGAGATGTGAAAATGATGACGGGTGAAATATCCCAAAGGATATCTCAAAATATCACACCTAAATTTTTCCTTAAAGAAAGGGGGGAAATGGAAGTCCTATGCCTTAACCCGAGCCAGATGATGTAATGCAAGTTGATGATGATGATAAGAGAAGATGGGAAGAAAAATAAATGGAAAAGATTGAAACCCAGGGGGGTTCAAATTTTCAAGTTACAATCCCCTTACCATGTCGCCCGAGAGCTAGGAAAAAGGTATCCCGTCAAACAATTAATCATCATCCAATAGTTCTTAAATTTCATTCGTCCATGGAGAAAATAAATTATATTTTTTGACGGACTACATATCTTTTACGCCTCGTCATAGCTAAATTGATTAATTCCAATCGGGCTCGTACATTGGTGGATGAAGAGTTTGTTCCATTAGTAAATGGGAGTTCAGTAGAATCAGGAGGACCATCATTGATCTTAACGCTGAAAGCAGAGCCCTTCGCTTTACCTATGATTCTAGATCAGATGAGGAGGATTATCTCGGCTTGTAGTAATGGTGATCATGATAATGATTATTGATGTAAAAAATTAAATTATCTCTAATTAATCAATCACAGATAAAAAATAAATAAGACAAGAGATTTTTAAAGTGGTTCAGCCTTAAGAGAAGGGCCTACGTCCACTATTTTGTTATTCCTGACTGCTTAGGAATTCTCTATTACAGGTTTTTACCAAGAAATTCCGAGTCCCCTTACAATGAGGATGATACAATGTATTTATAGCCCTCAGGCTGTAAATGTGAAAGGGTAATACATAGCTGTCCAATAGGTGTGTACATATGTATGATAATAATCAGCATTTAATGCGCATTCAATCCTCTTAATTATTCAGTTATAAATGCTCCGAACGAGGTGCAGCTCAGACCGACTGAGCTGCTCGTACCGCCTAAGTAGCTCGGTATATATGAGTTGCTCGGTATAATAAAGTTCCTCCGAGAGCACCTGTTGCTCGGAGTGTCTGAGTTGGTCAGGGAGGTTGAGTTCCTCGAAGTCAAGGTGTTGTTTAGAAATGTTTGTAAGTTCCATGTAGATTAACACGTGTCTCCACTTAACTGATCCACATCAGCATACTAAATTTGGTATCAACAGAAGCCCCCAATATTTCACAGTTCGAGGTTGAAGAGTGTGGAACATTCTTCTTGGAATATGTAGGGATTAAGTAGTCATCCTGAATTTTAGGAGTGTTTTCCTTGTATTTAATTTTCTTTTCGAATTCATAGAATCAGACTTTTTGAATTTTTCCCACTGATTTGGTCTCCGTGCCTTTTTTGTCCTTTTAGCCGCCGGTAGCGCAAACGTCTTTCTTTGTAATCATTATTTTTACCCCTTCCCAAGGTAAGGTATTTAAGCGTTGCAGAAAATCCTATCGTCTCTTACTTTTTCAAATCTGTATCTTTGATCTCTCCATTTCTTCTCCATCTTGTGCGTTCGTTCCTTCCATCGTTCGTTATCAACTGATTTACCCTTCTTCTGTAAGATCTTCTTCCTTCTCTTTTATTTTCTTTGTTTATCATGGTTTACCTTATTGAGTCGCTTGATAAATTTCGTTCTGATTTTTCTATTCCTTCCTGGGTCATTTTGGAAGAACTTTCTGGTCCTCTAGATTATTTTTGTTTGGCTGAGGGACATTGGTTCCCCAGTCTCTTTGTAGCCGAATGTGTCTTTTCTTTTCCTCCAAACCCCTTGTGTTTGGAATTCTATCAATATTTTGATGTAGTGCCTGCAAAAATAACCCCCAATACATGGAGAATAGTTAATGGAGTCCATAGGTTAAATCAGATTCATGGAACCCGTTTAGGAATTCTAGAGATTATGTTTTGCTATAGATGGGCTGTCAGTGACAGCACTTTTTATTTGAAAACTAGGTTTTTAAATAGGGCTTTAGTTGTCAATCTCCCAGATGCCAACAAGGATTACTTTGAGCATGGGGTTGTCATGAAAAATTGGCAACATGCTCTATTAACTGAAAACGACGTATATCAGGGTCCCAGATGCCCTCCCTATGGCAATGGGATAGGTTGTTTTTATTTTATTTAGATTTTAAAATCATGTTTTCTTTATATTCGATAAAATGCGTCACTAATATTTTGATTTTTATTTATTTGCAGTTGACAACAAAAGAAGGTCTCCAAAGGAGGCAGAAGTTAATTTAAAGCATCTGAAACTTATTTGGGGTTTCATCAAACTGTCGCTGACGAACATATCAGATCAGCTTCGTACTTTTTGCAGTACAAGAGTTACACCTCGTCTTTCACTGCTCGTCCAGTGATAAGTAGCATAGAACTAGCACCAGTTTTTGAAGGTTCTTCTTCTGAATCGCATATTCCTCTCAGCGACAGAATGAAGAGAAGAAGAGCTCATGCCCTCTTCGATAAGTCTGCCTCTACTGCTGGAGAGGAAAATAAAAGTAAGCAAGATGTCCCAGAAGAAGGGACAAGACAAATTGAGTCACCTCCTCCAGCTGCTACTAAGAAGGTTGTCGGGAAGCCCCCTGTGACTCCTAGCAAGATTACCTCTGTTTCCCCTCCTAGCAAGGTTATAGTTATATCACCGGCTAAGATGACATCCTTGGTCGAGAATGTTCCTGCTCCCACGAGGAAGTTGAATAAAATCTCCTCGGATAAAGTGGCTAAACCTATTTTTCAGCCTCTAACTGCTGGAAGTAGTGTTCCCACTTTCATTGCTCCGAGCTCTACCATGAGCTCGGTGAAGTCTTGGATCATCCCTGAGATCTAGGGTATTAAAGACAGTCTTTCTCGGGATAGGGTTACCACCCTGGCAGCTCAACACATTGCCTCAGTAAGTATTACTAATCTAAACTTTCATTTTTCAATGTTATGTGCCTGTACTGACATACAGTTATTTTATTTTTCTCAGTTAGTAACATGCTTTAATACTATTCTGAAGAAGGACAAAGCCATCAAATCGTCAATCTCCTTGGGAGGTGTAGAGGAGGCTTTTACTGGATTATCCCAATCTTTAAAGGATTCTTGTCAGAAGTATGACGAAGACAAAGCTGCTTGGGAAAAGCAATTAAAAGCCACCGAGCAAGAGAGAGATAAAGCTGTTGAAGTCTCCAAGCGTTTGGAGAAAAAAATAAAAGACTTGGAAAGTAGGAATAAAGAGCTCGAGGGGAAGCTCCAAAATGCTGAAGAGCTTGAAAGTAATCTCAAGTTTGCTGAGGAATAGTTAAACAAGCTTCGTGAAGTTAGTTATCAAAAGGAAGAAGTTGAGAATTAATTGAAGGCTGTCGAGGAGCTCCTCAAGGAAAGGACCTCCTCGGAGAGAGAAAAAAGAAGAAAGTCTGTTAAGAAATCCTTCAGCGTTGGCTGGGATAAGGGGTGGAATAAGGGTTTGGCTACCATGATTTCAAAAATGGAATATGGAAGCCTCAAGTACTTTAGAGATGGATGGGTCGCTTCTCTGAGAGAGATGAATGTTGATGAGAATTCAGACCTATTTCAGCGACACATCCTTATCCCCCCTCCATCTCCTGGGGAAGAAGAAGAGGACGAAGCTGCCTCCGAGGAATCCTCCATGGTGATTGGAGATCATATTTCTCATGCCCCAGTTGTCCAGACTTCCCATGAGCAGCTTCAACCAACCAAAATTTCAGTCGAGCAGCTTCCAGCACCCACCAAACAACCTTCTATGCCATCCGAGTAACCTACCACCTCGTCCTAGCTTCCCGAGAAAGTTTTGGTAAATAAGGAGAAGGTGTAGAGTTGTTCGGACTTTTTTCTCTGTTTATTTTTATCAAATGTAACTCTGAACTATGTACTTCTCTTTTATGATGCAATAAAATTTGAAATTTTGATTGTTTATACTGTTAATTCTCTTCTTCTTGCTCTGTTTCCACTCTTATTGATTCTTGCTATCTCTTCCTTTTACAAGTTCATGGCCAGAATGGAATTGTTATCAGCTCATGATACAAAATTGCTGAAATAATGCAATGAATACTTCAAAGCTGGTCATACAGATATGAGTGAAGCTCAAATCATTGATATCCTCATTCCAGATGCTTCAGAGCGAGCAGTAGAAGCCTACCAATATTTGAAATGCTTGCTCGACCGTGCAGTGGCCAACAATGTATCATATTACGAGATGATTGAAGACCTCCACGGTACTCTTGAGGAACTTCAACAATAATATAAGGAGTCTACAGCCCTTTTGCATCAGGGATATGAGAAAAAGTATCAACAACTAAGTGCTGATAAGGTATATGATAAGTTTTTTGCTTCTTACGATATAAAGGAAAGGACTTTGAAAACCGAGGTTAAAGATCATAGGAAGATCGCCAAATTGTTAGAGCAGGAAAACAATAATTTGCGAGGAGAGATATCTCAACTGAAATCTGTAGCCTCTACCTCGGGAGCCTTAGTTCCTATCAACGATGAAGGTTTTTCTTTCTTGGAGGTTGAAAATGCCAATCTGAGAGACGAATTGGAAACCTTGAAGAGAGTTGGTCCTTCTACCTCTGTTTGCGGACGAGCAAGAGCTTCTCGGGGACTAGCAAGGGCTGCTCGGGTTACTATTAAAGAAGCTAGAATGCAGGCAGCCTTGGAGAATCAAGCATTCCAGTTGGTGGCGAAGAATCAAGCATTAGCTGAGATGCTGAATCTGGACGAGCAGCTCTCTGCACAAAAATCTGCCTTGGAGAGTAAAGAACTTTTAACGAAGAACCTCCACGAGCAACTGGAGAGGTTAACCTATCAATTCCACAAGCAACCCAGAGAGTTATGGATGGATGGTTATAATGAAGCCCTCTACCATCTAGATGATCGGATCCAAAATGTAAATAATGTGGGTTACAAGCAAGGATGGCTGAATGCCTTGGGCGTGCTGCAGTTGGAACAGGGTCACTATTTATGCGATTACTATGACCCTAGGTTACTTGATTTGCCGGTTCCACCTTTCAAACTGGATATGAGCTGGATTCCTGATCGGGCCATTCGTCAATGTCTAATTTCAAAGTATCTCAGTGACTACAATCTTCATTCAAATTTCGAGATATCTCGCCCTGAATATCTACTTGATCGACCCTAAGTAATGAATTTCAGGATGCTCAGAGACCTGAACTTCATAAATTCTCCCTATGCCTTAGATGATCCTCCTGCTGGAGTAGAGCCTGTTTCAAAGGCAGAAGGAAATAAAATAATAAAATAAGTTTTTTTATGTAATAATTTCTCATATAATATGTATTTCGTTTCTTAATGTATTTTGTTATGGATTTAATGAAAAACTTCTAGTTTTCTTTGCAATCTTGATTGTCATTGTCTTTGGAAATATTTTGTAAGACATTTCTAATGAATGTGTATGTATATCTATTGAAAAGATAAAGATTTTGTCAACCAACTAGAGTTGGTGAAAATTGATGATAATTATCTGACGACCAAGCAGAGTTAGTGATATTTTGTTTCTCGAGCAAATATGGTGGTAGTTTAAAAGGCCATAAGTATCAAGAAATTTATCACTTTTTAATTTTAAGCCCTGAAATGACTTTCATTTGTTTAACCAATTGTTTCCGACCAACCGGAGTTGGTGGTTTTTTGTTCCCGACCAACCTTAGTTGGTAGATTTTCTTTCCAACCAACCGTAGTTGGTATTTATGGGCAATTTTTCTTACCGACCGACTATAGTTGGTGGATTTTCTTCCCAACCAACCGTAGTTGGTATTTATGGGAAATTTTTCCTCCCGACCAACCATAGTTGTTGGATTTTCTTCCCAACCAACCGTAGTTGGTATTTCTGGAAAATTTTTATTCCCGACCAACTATAGTTGGTGGATTTTCTTCCCAACCAGCCGTAGTTGGTATTTTTGGGAAATTTTTCTTCTCAACCAACCATAGTTGGTGGATTTTCTTCCTAACCAACCGTAGTTGGTATTTCTGCGAAATTTTTATCCCCGGCCAACTATAGTTGATGGATTTTCTTCCTAACCAAGCGTAGTTGGTATTTCTGGTAAATTTTTTATTCACGACCAACTATAGTTGGCGGATTTTCTTCCCAACCAATCGTAGTGGGTATTTTTGGGAAATTTTTTATTCCTGACCAACTAGAGTTGGTGGATTTTCTTCCCAACCAACCGTAGTTGGTATTTCTAGGAACTTTTTATTCCCGACCAACTATAGTTGGTGGATTTTCTTCCCAACCAACCGTAGTTTCTGGGAAATTTTTTATTCGCGACCAACTATAGTTGGTGGATTTTCTTCCCAACCAATCGTAGTTGGTATTTTTAGGAAATTTTTCTTCCCGACCAACTATAGTTGGTGGATTTTCTTCCCAACCAACTGTAGTTGGTATTTCTGGGAAATTTTTTATTCCCGACCAACTATAGTTGGTGGATTTTCTTCCCAACCAACCGTAGTTGGTATTTCTGGGAAATTTTTTATTCCCGACCAACTATAGTTGGTGGATTTTCTTCCCAATCAATCGTAGTTGGTATTTATGGGAAATTTTTCTTCCCGGCCAACTATAGTTGGTGTATTTTCTTCCCAACCAATCGTAGTTGGTATTTTTGGGAAATTTTTTATTTCCGACCAACCTTAGTTGGTGTTTTTGGGCTTGATGCGTAGTGTGTAGCACTAATACTCTGAAAAATTTTAAACAAAAGGGGAGAATTGGGCGAAATATCCAAAACTTTATTCATATCGAAGAAAACTGCATTACATAGAGATTAAATTACTGATAATATTTGGGCAGATGCTCTGCGTTCCATGCATTCTTAAACTCCTCTCCTTCTAAGGTTTCGATTCTATACGTCCCTGGTCGAACAACCTCTGTTACTCTGTAGGGCCCATGCCAGTTATCTTCCAATTTGTTGTGCTTTTGAATTACTTTCTTTAGCACATAGTCTCCTTCTTTCAGGTCGTATTTCTTTACTCTCTTGTTATAGAACAGAGTTGTCCGTTGCTGCTATGCAGCATTTCTGATTGCTGCCTCTTATCTAACTTCCTCGAGCATATCCAAATCTAATCTTCTCATTAAGTCACTGATAGGAGAATTAAGATTCAGCACCCTGTGTGTGGGGAGACCCATCTCGGCAGGTATAACTGCTTCACTTCCAAATACCAGCATATATGTGGTTGCTCGTGGAGTAGTACGATAAGCCTATAGTATAGAATGCAGCTCGTTGATCCAATTTGCCTTTGTATCATTTAATCTTTTCTTCAAGCCATTCAGTAGCGTTCTGTTTATCACTTCAGTTTGTCCATTGCTTTGAGGGTGCCCTGGTGCTGAGTGAGTTTTCAATATGTTCGACTGATGGCAATATGCAGCAAACTCCTCGTTGTCGAATTGGGTTCCATGGTCTTTGATGAATGCATGAGGAAGATCATATCTACAAATGATGTTCTTACATATAAATTGATACACTTTATCATATGTCATATCGATAAGGGACTCAACCTCCACCCACTTAGTAAAGTAATCCACAATGACGACGAGATATTTAAACCTTCCTCTGGTCGTTGGAAGTGGCCCAACCAAGTCAATTCCCCACATGGCAAATGGCCAAGGGGAATTAATGGGTGTCAACAAGGCTTGGGGAGTTCTTCGGATGGTGGAGAAACGTTGACATTTATCACATTTTTTGGCATAGGCTATACAATCAGCCCTCATTAGCGGCCAATAGTATCCCTGCGTCATTATCCTTTACAGAAGTGTATGAGCTACTACATGGGCTCCACAAGACCCTTCATGGACTTCTTCGATCAAGTCTTTCACCTCGGCGGGATGTATACATCTCTGCAGGCCGCTATAATTCCACGTCTATATAGAACACCATTGGTCAATACATAACGAGCAACTTTAAACTTTAGTTTCTTGGCTGCGAGTTTATCAGTTGGCAAATACCCCTCTTCAATATATGTCCTGATAGGATCCATCCAAGATGGTTCTAAATCAAGGGTAATAAAGTTTATCATCTGATCATCATCTATGCTCTGACTAGCCAAAACTTCTATTGGGATTGTTCTTCGTATCTCGGTGCGTGTGGCTGAAGCTAATCGAGCTAAGGCATCTGCTCTTGCGTTCTCCAATCTTGGTATTCTAATTATCTGTACTGCAATCAGACTTGATAAAACTTCCATTGCTTTTGTATGATACTTGATTATTAATTCTCCTTTGGCTGCATATATTCCCAGCATTTGATTTATAATCAACTATGAGTCCCTGAATAAAATAACTTACTCTGCCCCCGTGGTTTTTTCCAAATTAAGACCTGCAATCATAGCTTCATATTCAGCCTCATTATTAGAAGCCTTGAATTGGAAGCGCAGAGCATACTCCACATCGACTTCATCTAGGCTGTTCAAAACAATCCTTATCCCACAGCCTGTAGTGCAAGATGAGCCATGCACATATAGATTCCATATAGGTACCTCGTCTTCAAATTCTTGATCGGACAGAGTTCCTCGATGAAATATTTATTGCTTCCTTTTATCCTCCTCTATCACTTCTTGCTGCTCGTCGACCATCTTCTCTTGCTCGCCGACCAACTTCTCTTGCTCGTCGACCAACTTCTTTTGTTCATTGACCAACGTAAGTTGATTGGGGTTTAAATTCGATGATCCTGTAACATCCATAGGTTTGTCAATATTCAGCTTTTGCTCCTCGTGCGTGTCAGGATAGGTGAACTCTTCTATAAAGTCTGCTACTACTTTCCCTTTAAGTGACGATCTAGACTCATAAATTATGTCATATTCACCAAGTTCTACTGCCTAGTACATTAATCATCCCGAATTTTCCAGTTTATGAAGAGCTTGCCTCAATGGCATATCAGTATACACAACTATGGTATGAGCTTGGAAGTACAGACTCATTCTCCTACTTGCCTCGATCAATGCTAGTGCCAATTTTTCTAGTCTTGGATATCAGATCTCTGCTCCTCGAAAGGCTTTGCTAGTGTAATATATTGGTTTTTGCACTCCATTCTCCATTCTTATCAATGCCGAGCTAACTGCATTCTCCGACACTGCCAAATACAAGTACAATCTTTCCCCCGTCACTGGCCTGGATAACAGTGGAGGTGCTCCCAGATATTTCTTCAATTCTTGAAAAGCCTTCTCGCATTCGTCATTCCATTCAAACATTCTTCGGAGTGTTTTAAAGAATAGGAGGCATCTATCTGTTGCTCGTGATACAAATCCATTAAGTGCTGCAACTCGCCCAGTGAGACTTTGTACTTCCTTCTTCGTCGTTGGAGATCGTAGTCCCAATAGAGCCTTGATCTTCTCCGGATTTTCTTCGATTCCTCGTCGGTTGATAATATACCCGAGAAACATACCTTCTCGTACTCCGAATATGCACTTGGTGGGATTCAGATTGATTTGATATTTATCTAGTTGATCAAATGTCTGGCCTAAGTAAATTAGATGGCCAGCATCTCTCTTGATCTTCGTCATCATAAACTTCCATATTGCAACTGATTTGTTCTGCAAATACCTTGTTCATCAGCCATTGATATATTGCACCTGCATTTTTCAAACCAAAAGGCATAACATTATAACAATAAGTTCCTCTAAGGGTAATGAAAGAGGTACTCTCCCTCTCTTCAGGCTTCATTTTAATTTGATTGTAACCAGAATAAGCATCCATGAAGCTCAACAACTCGTGTCCCGAGGTAGCATCCATTAATTGATCAATTCGGGGCAAAGGAAAATGATCCTTTGGGCATGCCTTGTTAAGGTCGGTAAAGTCTACACACATCCTCCACTTGTTGTTTTTCTTCTTTACCATTACTACATTTGCCAACCAGTCTGGATATTTGACATCGTCAATAAAGCAAGCTTTCTAGAGCTTCTCGACCTCCTCTTGTATGGCTTGGTTCTTCTCGGCGCTGAACACTCTTCGTCTCTTATTCACATTGAGCTCCTGACATAAGAAATTTGGATCTATTCCTGGCATATCCTCATGAATCCAAGAAAAAGTTTGTTTTCTGCTTTTTAGGAAAACTATCAATTCCTGTTTTAGTGAGGCCTCTAACGACGAACCTATTTGAGTTGTTCGTTTCGGGTGCTCGTCGTCCAAAATGATATTTTCAGTAGCTTCCACCACCTGACCTTTCACGAGCTACGATTGGTCTCTAGGATCTAATGTTTCAATCTCTGCACCTTCATCCACTTGGTAGGTCGTAGTCTTTTTCCTAGATTCCTCCAGTTATTCTTGCTTGGCAGATGAGTAATAACATTCTCGAGCAACTTTTTGGTCACCCTTTACAACTCCTACTCCAAAATTGGTTGGAAACTTCAGACATTGATGCACAGTGGATGGTACTGCTTCGAACTTCTTCAAACCTACCCTTCCCATGATGATATTGTAAGCTGGCTGGACATTCTTATCCATCACAAAGAAACGTACTCTTTCTGTTCGACAAGAAGGCCATGTGCCGATGAACATATCCAACTTGATCGTCCCAAGTGGAAAAACTTTCTCGCCAGCAAACCCGAGGAGGGGCCTGTGATAAGGTTCCAACTAAGATAACTTTAGATTTAAACTATCGAAGCATGAGTAGAACATGATATCCACCGAGCTACCATTATCCACCAGTACTCTTGAAATTATTACTTTCTTCATCCTCATTTTGATCACCAATGGATCATCATGAGGATATAGTACAACTGCGAGGTCATTCTTGGAGAAACCAATGACCAATTTTTCTTTGCTCACCTTCCTCGGGCGATCATCCTCAGCTGGATTTATTCGCTAAATGTATGAACAAGCTTGAGCTTCATTGAGGTAAGATTTTCTTTCCGCAGTAAGGTCCCCACCTCCTGCATCTCCACCTGTAATAACGTTACAATCAAATGATCGAAAACGAATTGAAAATACCTCATGTTCTGGCTGTCTTGGTCTCTTGGGGAGATCTAGGTCATCTTCTAGATCATTTTCATGATCTCTTTTCTTGTTTTCTTCTGCTCGATGAGGTGATCTAGACCTCTGTCTTACTCGGTCGTCGCTTTTTCTTTCATTTCTTCGATCAACATACTTGGTCAGCTTTCCTCGTCTGATGAGTGCTTCGATTTCATTATGGAGAGCTATGCAATTTTTGGTCGTGTGACCATGGTCTTAATGGAACTCGCAATATTTGGCCTTATTCCTCTTGTCGGGATCTGACTTCATTTTCTCAGGCCAGTTTAGTTCCTCACTGTTCTTGATCTCTTCCAGGGCATGGTTTATGTCTACTTTCAAAGGAGTATAATTTTCAAATTTCTTCAATATTTCCCATGATGGCTTTACTTTTGACTGCTTGTCACCCCCATTATTCTTATGTTCTTTCTTTTTAGCCTTATCAACCTCCACCTTGGTCTCTTAGGTGTCCATGTTCTTCTTTGCAGTCATAGCTTCCTCGACATTCATGATCTTGGCCGCTTTTGCCATTAGTTCTGACATGGTTCTGGGTGGATCTTTGGACAAAGTATAGTACAATTTATTGGGTAACAGTCCACTCATTAAAGAAGTAATTACTATCTTTTCCTCGTAATCAATAACTTTGAGCTTCTCGTTATTGAAATGAGTTATGTAATCCCTGGTGCTCTCACCTGTTTTTTGTCTAACACTTAACAAATGTGCCACTCGTTTAACAGGTTTTGCTCCAAAACAGAAATTTCCAATGAAGAGCTCGGCCAGTTGAAAGAAAGTTGAAATCTTCCCCCGAGGAAGATTATTATACCATATTTGTGCAGATCCGGTAAGAGTTCCTGAAAATGCCCTGCATCTCATCTCGTCTGGCACGGCATAGATGTCGGCATCAGCTTGGTATCGTTCTATATGAAGGACATAGTTAGTTTTGCCATCATATTTAGGGGTCACAACAAGTGCTTTGAACTTCGATGGTGTCGGAAAATCCACAATTCCCTGTATAAAAGGCGTCCCTTGGACAAACGTTCTTTGTAGAGGATTCTTAGCTTTAACCATTTCCCCTAATCTATCCTCCAACCTTTTAATATAGCCTTTCCATGCATCCTTTCCGTCCTCGGGCTATTGGTTCAATCAATTGATCGTGTTGAAGTTGCTTCCTGGGATCTATCTTGTCGAGCAACGGGTTGTGATTGGGTAGAACCCTCTCTTAGATCAGATGGTAGTTGAAAGTTTCTCGACACAGCCTTAGGAGGACTTTTATTCTTCCTAGGGCCTAATCGATCAAAAGGAGAGATCCTACTTAATCTCTCCAATGCACTAGTCCTTTATGGAGAGAGAGTGATGTGTTGTTCAGTATCTGTGGCTCGTACTGACGAAGTTCGACCCGGTTGATAAGAAAAATCATCAGATTTCTCAGTGCGATATGAATCACTTTGCCTAATACATGAAGAAACTAAACAGTTATTTCTTTGAACACTTCGTTGTCCTGAATGGGTCGGCGCTCCACCTTGGATAGTTTGCATGAGTTGTCGCATAGTCTCTTACATAGCCGTCTGACCTTGAGCCAAATTGGCCATAATTCCAGCCAGATCTTGGACATTTGGAGGAGCGGATGGATTCGGGGGGTTTCGAGCATTTCGATTACTGGATTCAGGATTATCAGCCATTGGTGATAGATTATTTTGGTGAAAAATGAGAATTTCAGTCGTTTCCCATAGACGGCGCCAATGTGTTGATGTAAAAAATTATATTATCTCTAATTAATCAATCACAGATAAAAAATAAATAAGACAAGAGATTTTTAAAGTGGTTCAGCCTTGTGAGAAGGGCCTACGTCCACTATTTTGTTATTGCTGACTGCTTAGGAATTCTCGATTACAGGTTTTTACGAAGAAATTCCGAGTCCCCTTACAATGAGGATGATACAATGTATTTATAGCCCTCAGGCTATAAATGTGAAAGGGTAATACATAGATGTCCAATAGGCGTGTACATCTGTATGATAATAATCAACATTTAATGCGCATTCAATCCTCTTAATTATTCAGTTATAAATGCTCCGAACGAGGTGCAACTCGGACCGCCTAAGCTGCTCAGACCGCCTAAGTTGCTCGGTATATATGAGTTGCTCGGTATAATAAAGTTCCTAGGAGAGTACCTATTGCTCGGAGTGTCTTAGTTGGTCGGGGAGGTTGAGTTCCTCGAAGTCAAGGTGTTGTTCATAAATGTTTGTAAGTGCCATGTAGATTGACATGTGTCTCCACTTAACTGATCCACGTCAGCAGACTAAATTTGGTATCAACAATGATGATGTTTCTTTTAGGTTTCCTTGGTTCAATTTTTTTAATAAAACTTATTGGTTAGGAATTAAGATTATTTTCTTTCTATTATTCATGAATATGTAATTTGAACTCCTTTATGGTCGGATTGATACTTTATGGTAGTCTACTTAGACTACAATTTTATTGCATGTGTGATATTTCAAGGTTGGCTTTGTTGTAATGTTATTAACAAATTTATCATCTCTTTATCTTAATTGCTTATATATTATGTGTTTATGAGCGTATTTATCACTTTTATATGATTGATGAATTGAATCACATCTCTTTATAGTGTATGCCTCTTTAATATCAAATATTTTCAAATGCATTTTCAAACTTGAACTAAACTTATTTCCCGAGTTGATGTTCTTTTTCAGTACAATCACTTGCTCTGTCGATTTCCATGATTAAATAGGGGGACACATTATGAGAAAGAGAATATTATATAAGGGGAGATTTCATTTTTATGAAAATTTGGACTGTTGAATGAAAAGATCTTAGCATTTGTATATACTACAAGGGAGGAAGTACAATACATTAATGTGATATTCTAAGATGTATTATTTAGATTTTGATATACCTTTAGAAAATAAGACGTCTAATGATTTAACTAAAATATCTTTTGGGCATCATAATTAAATCAATTTAACCACCTTTATATACGTAGGTATCCTGATATATTTTCCAATATATGACAGGTTAACAGCTGACAAGAGCTAAAGTGAGTTCTTGTTGATTATAGGTTAATAAGGTGATGTATGTCTTTGGATAGGTTTGTGCCATTATTTTCATAGCGTTATAGGTTTTCTTTTTATTTTACTATAATAATTTCTTTATATATTTTTTCATGGAATAGACAAAGGGTAAGGTTGTAATAGTATTTGTATACTCATATGACCCACGCATAGCTAGATTATCGTATCCTATATACAATATATATTTTATTACATCTTAGTACTTCAGGACGTTCTGACATAGCACAACTATGATATATTTTCTCCAGACTTTATTTGACATATCAAACTAACACCCACATGATCTTATATTTGTGTATCCACTTGGTTGAGGTATTTGGAATCTATAAATACCTTTTCACATTTTGTCACATTCAAATTAAATATTTATGTGTGCATGTGGTTTGTTTGGTTTTTCATTTTAAGTGATTAACTTATGAAATTATACTATTCTTAGAAAATATACTTTTTGAATTTAGCTTTTACATAAGTATATCACGTGAATGTATGTATAATGGTTCAAACATTCACGAATTGTTTTTTCTCTAAACTATGTAAATTGGGTCTCTTAGTTGGTACCTCGATACAGTGTAGTACGCCTTTGCAGATAGAAGCCATGCTTCGTTGGTAGCGGTACTACGTAGAGATTTATGAAATTTTTGCTAAAGTTCCCGTGACTTCCTTTGTTGGTTTGTCTCTATATTGAAAACATGTTTTGCATCAACGATGATAAATTTCTTTGTTCGCGCCTACGACGTGCGAGTTGAATATTTCTTAAATATCTTTTAAGAAAATATGGAGACATTTTGGGCAGCTAGATGTTATTTGTACTCGAGTGTTTTAATCCCCTTGTTATGTTATATCCTACTTTGCCTTAAATTTATCTTCCGTAATTGGAAGAACTTAGGTTAAGTGGGTTTCTTAGTCATAATTTATAAATCTGTTGTACATAAATTCTATATAAAATTATTGAAAAAATATTTTTGATCAAAACATTTTAATAGATTTGTTTTAGTTTGATTCTTCTAGAGATTTAAAATATTGTATGTTTACTTCAAATTTTTCTTTATGTTTTTGAAGTGTTTGATTTCAAACTATGATTACAAGTCATATTGAATTTTAAAACATTTTACATTTGTTCTTGAGATATAATGCTTGTATTATTATTCTGGAAGACTCGTGTGAATACTTCAAAAACACATTATGAGGTTTGAGCAAGACAAAATCATTTTACACACTTTCAAAACCTTTAAGAAAATGCACGTCCTAGAACGTGGTAACCAAGCATTGATGGTTTCTTAATAATGTCCATCTTCTACTCCAAGAGGATATTAATTCGTGCCTTAGCTTCAGAAGACATCGGAGAAGTCCAAAACTAGTCGCGGTTGGGTAGCATTCTCTATCGTTTGGCACTCTCTTAGAATATGATGGTAAAGATTCTATATTTAGTCAGTGAATTGTCTTTAATACGTTATACTTTACTATAATACATTTTTCATTCCTTTCAGCACAATTTTTTTTTTCATTGTGGCTTTTTCCTCGTACGAATTGGTGTCGTGTGAATGTTTGACTTGTTTCCACATATAGATTTACTCACTTAAATTGAAGATAAAATTTAGGGTTATTTAATTGGTAAACTTTTTATCACAATAAAATAATCGGTCTATTTTTTACCCAAGAGGATTTAAAAGAAAACATCGCTTCTATTATGGAGATAATTCTAATAAGGTACTTTCTCTCCGTTCAAGGTTTCGAGAACATGACACTCTCATAAATAATATTTATCATTTATGTTATTTCATAAGTCTTAACATACTTTTTAGATTTCCAGTAATAACTAACCCCAATAATCGTAACATATGGGATTTCAACTATTAAATCCAATTGTATAAATTTATAAAAATATATTTATAATTAGCTCATCACTTTCCCTAATTAAGAACATGCATATTTAATATTTAGGTACCATTTAAATAACATAATACTTGGGATAAAAAATAGAGATATTACTAGCATGAAGACCACGCGATGCGTGACAAAAAATATATAACCTCTTTTCTGTTTTAGTAAGGCAATAAAGTTTACTAATAAATCAATATATCAATTTTTATGAATTTGACAGTCCTTCATAAAATTGCAGTGAAATTTCAAATAGAATGACCTAAAATATTGTAATCCATAAAAATTATAAATCGGTAAAAGCATCCTTGGTAAGTAAAAGTTGTTTTAGTATGGTAGCAATCTCATCCCACTTAGTGACAATTATATACGAACAAATATTGTTCAAGGAAACTTACCTTGTTTAATTTTTTTTATTGAATCTCAAAATAAATAAATACACATAATAGCACATTATATACATTTATGTATACATTAGGTGAGAGACGAAATATCATCAATAGTTTTTAGATTTTAAATACAACCAAATATTCCTAAATAGTAAATATATCCAAACTCGTTTTATACTCACAATGAGATAATAAAAAAAATCATACGATTTAGTCTGACAAACACTAAGAAACTGAGTTTCCCATCTGCGTGTCTTATCGAATGAGCAGAATGTCAACTCGTACGGACGGACTAAAGCCAAACTCCTGTAAAAAAAAACTCATTAGTTACCTATGTGACTATCCAGCTTCCGTATCATTATTTTTAGGGATGAATAATTATACATAGTTCACTCTCCAATCTAAAGTAATACCACACACCACTTGCTGCAAACCGACATATCAACCACCCTTTTAACTACTCCAGAAAACATTTTACTACCCCGCCAGAAAACACACCTTAACTAATTTTCACATCTATCTAAACTCACTCACCCGTACAACCTACCTTCCATAACCTTCTGACCCATACCCCAGCGACCCTCTAACCTCAATCCTCCACCAACCTCAACTCTGACCACCTTCGAAGCCACCTCCCTAGCCCTTACTTCCTATGAAACTCTACCCATACAATCATTAAGATACTATATCAAATTCAACAATAATTTTATACCCCACAAACCTTAAAACCAAACCCTTAGTTTCCAACTGGCAATACATTTTCCTCTTTTTGATGAATAGATTTTAAATTCCTAATAGTAACAGTGTTTTGTCTCCTTTAAATGTTATCATGTTTGATGACCCTCGTTTTAGCCAAAACTTGAACTTCCAGCTATCATATATATATATATATATATATATATATATATATATATATATATATATATATATATATATATATATATATATATATATATAGTCTTTAATTGGTATGCCTATTTAATCATAAAAGGTTATCCAAACACAAAAGCAAATACCTTAAAAGTATGCACTAACCATACCATAGCCAACAGGTGATTATTCATAAAATGAGAAATGCATTAACATAAAAGTGAATAATGAGCTTAATCTAAAGGAACCTATAGGTGAAGACTAGGCGACGTGAATAACAAACTTCTCGTCAATGTTGGAGCGGAAGCCGATGATGATTTTCTTGAGATCGCAACGTAGGATAGAGTCATTCTATATGGATGAGCCGTCACAAATGGTGACTTGGCCAGCCAAGACGACGTTGGGGATGATGTATGCATCGGGACTTTGTTATCTGATGATAGCAAGTCAATTCAAATGATTTTTGAAATGCAAGTGGGTTTAATTAAACGGGTTGGTTTTGGAAAATGAAGATACAAAAGAAACTTGGGAAAGGAATAGACAAATGGGAGCGGAGAGGTTCTAGAGAAGGAAGATACAGATTAGTTTTATGTATTTTTCGTGGAAAATAATTGTAAATAGACTTAATGATATTTAATGCGCCTACCATGTGTCAGTCACACACTATTTGGGACAACAATTTTTATATAGTTATATAGATTGCCTTATATCTGAAAATCTAAATGGACGAGGTTGTCCCTCTTTGAAAAACCTATAATTCTTCTTCTTTGGCCTTCTTCAAAATCTTAGTGTAAAGATTCCCAAATTAAGGTTGAAAGTTGTTTTATGGTGCTTAGGTGTTAAAATAGTAGGGTATGCAGGTTTATGTTTTAAGTAAAAAGTTTGTATACTCAACTCAACAAAGCCCTTTTCCAATTATTTGGGATCGGTTACATTAATATTTTTTTCCATTCCACTATGTTTAATGCAATATCTTCTATTAAAGCACATGATGTCATGTTCTTGTTTACAATATCCCACCAAGTCAATTTAGCCTTACATTTATCCCTTACGTTATTATTAATACTAATTACATCACTCTTCCTTATGGGGGCATCCTTTGATCTATGCTTGATGTGTCCAAACCATCTAAGTCTATTATCTCTCAATTTATCTTCTAAAGAAGCTATTTTTAATGTTTTACAAATTCATTCATTTAAAAACTTATCCTTTTGAGTTTTACAACAAAGTCATCTTAGCATTCGTATTTTTGCCACAATTATTTTCTGCACATTTTAGTTTTTAGTTACCCAACACTCTGTCCCATACACATGGTGGGTCTAATGGTTGTCCTATAAAAAAATTATTTTCACTTCAAAGGTTTAATCCTATCACACAATATGCCAATAGTACTTCTCCACTTAACCCACCTTGTTTTAATTCTATAAGTAACATCATCACTAGTATCTCCATTTTTTTGGGATAATCGAGCATAAATAATGAAAATGATCATTTTTAGGCATATTTTGACCTTTTAGTTTCACCACATCCCCGCTTGTCCTCTTATTACTACTAAAATTTCACTCCACATATTATGTTTTCGTTCTGATCATTTTAAATTCTAATATATCTAGAGTTTCTCTCCATAATCTAATATATCATTAATCCATGTGTTAGTCTCACCTACTAAAACAATATCATATGAAAATGGAATACACCATGGCAACTCATCTTGTATTTTCTCGTCAACTCATGCATAACAAAAGAAAAGAGATAAAGACTTAGTGTTGAACCTTGGTGGAAATCTATAATAATTGAGAATTCACTACTTTCTCCTGCTCGTGTTCTTACTACATGTCCTTGACCATATAAATATATCTATAAGTCACTCATTTTTTACATAGAACCCACCAGATTATATCTTTTGGTATCATATCATACGCCTTCTCTAAATCCATAAAAAAAACATATGAAGGTTTTTCATTTTCTCCCTATGCCTCTCTATTAATCTCCTCAATAAATAAATGTCTTCCATTGTTGACCTCTCAAAAATAAATCCAAATTGATTCTTAGATATTGTTATTTTTAATATCAATATATATATTCAATCACTCTCCCCCACAGTTTCATCGTAGGACCCATCAAATTAATTCCATGATAATTTGAACAACTTTTTATGTCCCTTTTATTTTTATAAATATGTATTAAAATACTCTTTCTCCATTCATCAGGAGAAAAAATATTTTGTGCGTAAGAAAAATTAAGTCACAATGTCTTGTTTTTTACAAACCGTAAGCTTGGAATCTCAAAAATACAAAAAGATTCAAACGCCCTTTAGGTTTTTTGCCAAAACCCGAAACTATCAATTAATTAATTAAATGCACAAAATATTCAATTAACTAGCCTAAAACCACCAAAATAATTTAAATTAAATACTTTCTCAATTAATTAAAATCCAAACCTTATAATTCACTTTAGTTAATTAAATCATTTAATTAATTAATTGGGTTTCCAAAACATACAAGGTATTACCCTTAACTTAGATCCATGTATATAGGTACGCAAAGCAGTCTTGGACCAAATAAAGTTTCTAAAGAGTTTGGGACTACTACACGGGTAATGGAATTTACTAGGGACCTAATACCAATAACTAAATTAGCTTCCAAATGAAAATATGAAAATCTCATATTAACTCCCTAAATATATTTCTTTCTCATTTTATTATAATTTATTTCAAGGGAATAATTATCACTGCACTCAAATTTAATTATATCGGAATTAGTGGAACAACAAGGTCTTTGTATGCAAAGTTAGATACTACATAATGTGATTCCCCGCGTAAAGCATACAATACTTGGTGAAACTTTATTTTTTGCTAATTGATTATCACTGGCATCTTATTTATTCCTTGATCTTAACTTATTTGATATTCTATCAGATTATATAAAATCCACTTATCAGTTTATAAATGGGGTACCAAAATCTAGGATGTCTCTTAGGAACAAATTCCTCAAAAATATGATGTTAGACATGTAGAAGCAATGATTGTCCAACTTGCGAAGATTTAGACCTAATAAATTGAATCACGTCCGTAATAATCAAATCAATGATTGTATGAACATTCCAATCCTCGTAGTCTTCGGGATTGAGAATTGATGATGCTGGAAATAACACCACTAGATAAGATATAAACAAGCTCAAACAAGCCCAACAATGGAAGCAAAAGTATATGTATGTGTAGTAGGAGATGAGGTGAAGGAGACGAACACATCAATATAAGTGGTTCGACAATTACCTACGTCCACTGTGTAGGTGAGTATTAATATCACTAGATGAAGGCACCAGCGGCCATAGATACAATCTCTCAAGCTTTCTCTATCTATTATGTAAATTGACAGAGTTTCAACTAGGGTTGCAATTATGGATCCCTTTACAAGGTAGGGGATGACCTCTATATATAGTCGATGGGGGTGTAATGTACCCCCCAAGCATGCAATTAGTATGTGCATGGGGATCGAAACAGTCTAAGGATGACACCTAGTTGATCTTATGTAGATAATGATGACCTCAATATTTACTCACATGGAGGGAATGATCCAGTTATAACAGATTTGTCCACATGCACCAAACCATATATGTTCTTGTAAATGCTCGACCCTTTGGTAGCAACCTCGACCTAGATGAGTACGAGGTTGGTGAAGTCCGACCATTGCTTTGTTCGAGTTCAATATCCATGATGACATCATCCAGGAGGGTTGGTCGAGGTTAGGTATGAGATAGTAGTAACGTCGGCTAGGGCCGATGATGACATAATGCTTCATAATTGAGCCCATGAGGATTTGCTGACTTCGATTGATGGATGTAGCATCGTCTTGGGTCGATGATGACGTTGGCTAAAGTAGAGCCCGTGAGACTCTGGTTATCTCAGCTATTGCAGAGCCGAGGTTGATGTAAGGGGGTTGACCTTAGAAATACGACCTTGTTGATGGTTTTCATAAGCTTCTTGTAACCTCGGTTGTGGGACTGGCCGAGGATGGTTTCTCTAAGTAAGAGGGTACACTTTGGGCATATCAAGAATCTATGCACTATTTGAAAATGATACGAGATTGTGAAAGTCTAATATTATTAACATATAGACTTAAATCTCACGCTTATCATATTCAATATAATCGGGATATACTGGTACAATCCTATTTCAATTATCAAATATGTTTCCAAACCATCAACATGTTCCCATAATCAAGATAAACTACTATGATCATACCCACAACATTTTCGATGGGATGCAACTTCACATGTAAGCTGTGAATTGTTTAATTAAGCTGGAATAAGAATTTTGATCTTGTTTGATCTTCTTAAACCCAACTCACCAGAATTCTTAGTTTAAGGAATTCTTAAGAACATGATTCTCATTTCAAAATGAACTTGATGAACGTTTATAAATAAATAAATTTATACATGGTTTTAAGAATAGACCCCCAACAATCTACAACTTATTCTTAGACCCATGAGCCTATGTATTAAATGCTTATTCCCCCCACATGACTATAAACAGACTTAGCTAGTAAGCTCTTTACAAAAGGATCTTCCAGGTTGTCCTGAGATGAAATCCTAGTTACGATGATGTCATCTCTTTACACAGTCTCCCATGTGGAATGATACTTTTGCTCAATGTTATTATCCCTCTTATGAGTCACAGTTTATTTTCAATTAGTAACCTCTCTTTTATTATAACAGTAAAGTGTTATTGTCGAATGAACTAAAAGAATCACACCCAAATCATTTAGGAAGATCCCAAGATAAACATCCTCATTTGTTTCCTCCGTAGCGTCAACATATTTGGCTTCCATGGTCGAATCAATAATAAATGATTTACTGATACGCCTCCAATTTATGGCTCCACATCCTAGGCTAAGCACATAACCTAAGGTCGATTTTTGGTAATCCTTATCCCACTAAAAGTATGAGTATATGTACCATAAAGGTATAATCCGCTGATTAAACCAACACATAATATTTATTCCTTTTTGGGTACTTGAGAATGCATTTTATAGTAGTCCATTTATCTTCACTTTAGTCATAGTGTAATATATGTACCATGTGAATGACAAAGCATATGGCTAGTCTTGTACACAACATAACATACAAGAGGTTTTCCACTGCTGAATCATAAGGTATGTTCCTCATCCTCTCTATCTAATTATGTGTCTTAGGACACTGATCCTTAAATATTGATATTACCTAATTAAAAGTAAGAAATCTATTATTGTATATTTAATGATAAACTTTAGAGCACTATAGCACCCCATATTTTTTTAATTTAATTAAAAATGTTTTTGAATATATTATCATAATTATTTGAGAAATTTATTCGTGGATTGAAAACTAATTATACGGGATTTTAGTTAATTATTTAAATAATATAAGAATTAAATAAATCAAGTATGAAATGTATTTTTATTTACATGTTTTAATTTAAAAAAATATTATGTGAAAGTTATTGAATTTTCATTTGACTAGTTTTCAAACTAGCTAGTACGTGACATGCTCGCGAGGAAGCATTTTTATTTTTTTATTTTTTGGCATAGTAATGATACACTAAATATTTTGGAAATATTAAGATTATTTTTACATATAAAATTAGAAGAAAAAAATAATTTAAATGAATACTAGTTGTTTGGTTATTAATAAGGTCTAGTGTACTTAATTTGACCTTAATTGTGAGTTTGAGAGACATTAAGTGAGGGAGATAAGGAGGTTAACACGTGAACTAATTTTGTATGTATATTATGAGTTTAGTTCGATTACTAATATAAAAAATAAAATTAAGAAGAATATTTGTTATTATATAATCGATATGGGAGTTTAATGTTCATTTAATGGGCAATGATAAGGAGAGGTTAAATGGGAAAACGAAGTGAGAAAGAGTAAGAGACAATGCATAACTATTTTTTTTTAAAAAATTGTGGTTATTTTGAGCCTAAATATTGTTATATAAAAGTGTGTTGAAGTTTGTCGCTTTTCGGCACCTTTTAATGACATAATTATTGAGAATTGGGAGATCAAATAAGGTAGAACATGCGAGAAAATTATATTAACTTAGGAACTTTATATATCACGTGATATATGAGGATAGTTGATGCTTATGTTGATCAAGTCCATTTATTGAATTAAACATTCTCTAAATAAATTAAATTTCATTCTTAACGTGAAATAGAAACAACAGACAAAGATGAACAAAAGGAGTGCGATATGAATAACCTTAAATATAAATAAAACTTGAATATGATCAATCACCACCAAACGATAACAAATAAATGAAAATTTCAACAATACTTTTTGGATACATGCTAAAACTAAGGTCTTAAAACCTCCAACATAATAATAAACTAAGTACAATGTCCAATGAGATAAAAGAGGAAACTCACACCCCTCAATTGGATAAAAATAAAAAAGACAGAGTCCAACACCTACATCTTTGAAACTAGTGGTGATCGGGATAATGAATCTGTAACGCCCCGACCTGGATTTAAAGGTTTATAAAGAACTAACCCGACCCAGTTCGCACGTTAATTGTGAAGTGAAATAAAACACCCTAAATAATGCTCCTAATCTAGTTTTATTACTATTTAATGTTAAATCTATTAGCATGTGAGTTCAATTTACAATCACTATGTGATATAACCCAAGGGAAGTGCCCCAAGGCCAAGTAAACATAGCTACTAACGTAAATAAAAATAAATACTTATTTGTATAATGCGCTCAAAATACGAAATTGCAATCAACCTCCCGTAACAAAAGGAGGGAGTGAGCTGAATGCTCAGCGGGAACTATACAAATGAAATATAGAAATGAATACTCACACGCTACACTACATTCATGTGAAAGTACGTATGTATCTACATATATACCGTTAAAAATACATAACCCAATGTATTCAACCGTTTTATTCCAAAAACGTCATTTAACCCGTTTATTCTCCTTACCTTTATAAAAATCTTTTTGTATCATTATGAACAAAAACTAGCATTCCTTTCCATTAATGCACACGGTTAAACAATTAGAAATTGTTGAGAAAATATTTTATTTACTTTCAAATGTTTATTACCTCACGCTAGAGTTACATAACCATATTATAGGACTTTCATTCAACGCACGCACACACCATGTTTAGAAAAATACTCATTTTCCTTTGAAAGCCTCATATAACACACGCTTGTGTTTATTATGATTCAAACCTTATTATGTAGCTTAAACATCATTAAGTCATCTTGTTTGACCATCCCATGTTACCACATGAACATTAAACTATTAATGCGTTATTTTTGCATTAATAAATCAATGAATCAATACCAATTATTTATGCCTCTTTCATGAATATTCAATTCATCATTCAGTATTTTCATTAGGGATTCCGCCGACACACACACCCTCCACAACACATTCACACCCATGGTTTCATGGAATTTCACCGCCCGACACCAAGCACCAAGTAAACTACAGCTGATTTGGGGTCTTTACCACTAGGGACAACATAGCACTGCTTAATTATTTAACCCGGCAGCATCCGATATCATTATTTACCCAATGTATCCAACATTTTCATATTGTCCATATTAATTTTCCTTTTTTAGGCAGAAGCCAAAGCCTTGGACTTAACTGTCCATTTTTCCATTATACATTTAAGAAAAATCATTATATTCTATCAAAGTCCCTTTTTTCATACATGTTGATTTTACACCAAAAATCATGTTTGTGTAATGACTCATTTCATACTTTCTATATACGTGCCAAAACACTATTTACCATTTTTGTTTCCTAAAAATGTTACACTTTAAGTAAATTACCAATTTACCAAATTTACATCAAAATAAGTAACTTCACTCCTTATTCAAGTGTTATTTACAAAAAAAAAACCTTTTTAAGTTTCAAACTTAACACATAGGCATTTTAGTCACTATGACACTTTTTCAACCCCTAACTTTGTCGAAAACTACATTTTTGCACATTACTCCCTGTAATATATAAATTCATACTTTTCACATATTAAAGTCTACACGCTTTATTTATGAGTTTTAACACTAAAAAACCCATTTTAGACAATATTTAGACGTTTGACACATTACATTTCAAACCTAGTGTTACACGCTTTAATTATGACTTTTTGCACAAAGATCCATACTTGGTAATTTTATTCACACTTAGTCTTCTACACTTTTGTTATTTACATTTTCACCCAAAGTTTGCAAGAGGACTACACTTTCACATATTTACACTTTTAACCCCAAAACTTAGTTTAACAAACTAAATAGTACACTTTGTAAATGAAACTCCATTTTTCTCATTTCAAAATGATTCATCAACATTAAAATCACTATATTTATATCATAAAAATGCATATACATACCAAGTATAATTCAAATCAAATAAATCATTTACTCACCTTAAAACATGAGTTTAAAACATGTTATGTCATAAAATATTTTTGAATAGTGGACTGAAAATTATCTATTTTTAAAACACATTCAATCCTTCATTTTAAGTCCCCATTTTCATATAAAATAGTAAGAATGATACTAATAAGTCTATTAGTATATTTAAAACATTCATAACTATATTTTAAGCTCTAAATATGTAGAAAAATCAAGCTAAATATAGGTTTACTAGAAGACTCATTTCAAAGATAGAAAATCTCATTTTTTTCTAAACTATATCTTGAAATCATGTAGTATTCAATCTTTAATCATGGGGGGTATTTATACACACTTAATATCAATAAGATGAAAAATACTCATACTAATATCATCACTAATTTAACTTAACTTAACTTAGTAAGAGATAAGTATTTTCCACCTTAAAATGTCCTTAAATAATGATAGAGAAGGTGGGTGACTCCCCCGTCGACAAAGGTGGCCCTAAATGGAGTCACAATAGCCCACTTTTCATGATTCCAAATGGATCTTCAAGCTGCATGAACTAATTTCGTCTTCTTATATGAGAAACTCATTTCAAAAACTCCCAACAAGCCTTCCTTTGAGACTCCAAAAACTCCTCCCAAAACCTCCTATGAGCGGTCACAACTTAGATATGGATTTTAATTGATTTTGGGGACCTACAAGGTAGTGTTTTAATGGTGAAAAAGTGGTGAAAAAGAAGGACCATGGATTTAGAAGATGGAAATATAATCTTAAAATGTTTGAGATATTTGGCTCCATGTATGTTCCTCCCATTTCTCTTATAATGCAAGTATAGAAGCTTTCCACCATTCACTAACAAACCAAAGGTTTTGAATTCTCAAATGGCTGTAATTTGATTCTCTAAGTTCTTCATAGTAACTCTTGAAAGAGACTGCACATACACTAAATATGTGATCCCAAAAACCCATTTGAAAAATGCCCCAAAACACCCATAAATGCTAATTTGGGTCACTTTTGGTACCAAGCCCCCCAATTGTTTTTCAAACTTTTAAATTAAGAATCATATTCCTTGCATTTTTTTTAGCTAAAAAGTCACATTTATAATAGTCATCTGGCCTCTCGGATTGTCCTATACATGGCGCGCAAGAGTTGGGATCTCCGCACAAAACATATATTTTTTCAATTTTTCTTCACATGGTAATATTCCTTATATTTTTATGAGTCTAAATATATGGTCGGAATATTTTTTTGACTTATCAATTGTCCTATATAATTCACGCAACTTCGCGTCCTACGCATTGCTTACTAGAGAAAATCTGCCTAACATGGATTTAAATTATTTTTCCAGAAAATGGGGAAGAAGAGAAAGTTTCTCAAAATTAAATTTTAAATTGATTTGTAGATTTTCATAATTTTCTGAGAACTTTTATTTTTTGGACAAAAAATAATTTTTCTTTATATTTTCTTTATTTTTTGACTTTTGACACCATGGGATTTTTATATGTAGTTTTTGGACCGAATAAAAGTGGTCATTTCGATATTTGGGACCGCGATGTATGCTATAAAAATCGTGCAAAGTTACCTATTATGCGTGTCGCGTAACGTCCAAATTACTGCATTATTAACCATGATCGTGTCATAATCATTCATTGGTATTTTTGCGTGAAACATAACTAACATACTTACTAGGATTATTAGAACTTAAATACTCATCCAAGCACACCATGTAACGTGCATATTTTTATCCTTAATTACTTTTCGTAACGTGCCACTTTTCGTGCCATTTGACGTAATCCCCTTATATATTTATTCCTAAAATTTTTCTTTGAATATAATATTTCGATTATCATCAAATACTAATGTTCTAGGATGGGGTATTTCACAAGGGATTGATATAAGTCTGACGCACCATTAAAGAGCATCGAAACAAAGCGACGGGTCAGGACCCACTGAAAGATGAAATCCAAATAATAACAGTTGACAATCATTTATATAAATAATAAATCCATAATTTTCTATTAGATGTACAATAACTGGAGACACCATTGCCATTATTATTTACCATTATGAACTTTTATAAAACTTTTAAAAACATACTTGTTTCCATTAATTAATAGATGACTATAAAAGTCAATAACCCATCATGATACCACACTAAATAAATCGGGACTAGTCCCCAACTACGTAATGGAGTCACTAGTACACCAAATAACGCGTGACAAGTCCTCAACTAACTAGTAGTGTCACTATCACGTAAGTCCACCATTTTGATCGTGCAAGAACTAAATCAATGCAACTAGACCTCAACTAAATACCAAAATCTTTAGTGCAAATGTCACCCATTTTTATCGGGCATGGACCAAAACCAATCCAACAATTTCACCCCCTTATGAAATATCATCTAAATCTACAAAATAATGACTCCATATGGAGATACGCCTAAAACACAATTATGAATTCGCGTCCCTTTTTATAGAATTAGCCTAATAGGTTAATTATCATTTTTAAGAAGCTTCAATCGTCTACTCCCAATTAGTTTCATAAGTTTAAATTTGTAACTTTACCCTTATATGATTTCAATACTTTCAAGGGGGAAATGTTAAATATAATTATATTCGAAAGCCAAATCCAAACATTAAACATTACAATTTACCATTTTGAGTGATACAGGTTCATGGGGAGGATCAACAAGATACGAAAGTTGTATAACAACATGTTATTAATGGAATAAATGGATTTATCATCCAAATTCACTTCATAGTTAACAACTATAAAACATACTAATATAGTTAGATTTTAATATTATAAACCTTTTTCATACATGATTTCCATTAGAAGTAACAAAGAGCATGTGAGATGTTTTTTCTAAAGATGATTAAATTACATACATGCAATAACTATTGATTTTGCCACCATATTCAAGTGGATATAATCTAAATTCATCAAGCATAGGTTTATAATCCAATTTCAACAAGGAAGGAGTTCAAACATGCTTCTATTCTAATTTCTATAGATATTATATTCCTAGTAAAATTTGTATCACAATTACCATATCAATATAAAACTTTAGATGAATTAACATACTAGTTTTATAAATGATTGAATTCACATACTAAATTAACAATTAGTTGTATTTCGTACAAAATTTATAGAGAAGACATTATATGAGAACTTATAACTTTAAGAGGATTATCTAATAATGAGAGTACAAATTGTGTATCAAAATAAAGACCCACTAAAATTAATTATATAACACATAAAAGTTTATGTTGAAATATTCACCAATATTTTATCAACCGGATCAAGTTTTAATCTTGTTTAAGAATATGGGTGATACAAGATGCGAAAAAGAAAAATAAAGATATAACACCACCCACTGACGAAATGTGCCTCAGTCCAGTGCAATAATCTCACTAAAAACTTGGTAAATACTTGCAGAGAAGAGTAACGACTAACATTCATCTGTACAGACTCACACCCTATAGTTTTTCCACTAATTTGAAGCAACAAGGAGATCTCTATATGCTTATAAAAGTTCCCAACATCTGTTATTTCTTGACTCATGTCAACGATGTTTTACGAGCCTTTGTCTTCAATCTTTGGAGTTCAAACTTGATTTTAACCATGGAAAAAAATCCCCAAAGAACATAATACTCTTCTTGGAAGAAAAACCCTAAAGTGTGTGAAAAAGGAAATTTTTGAAAATGTGATCTTAGTAAAATCCTTATCTTCTTTGATATTAATCAACCTTAAAAAAGAGAGGTAGTTAAATGTAAAGAAATGAATAAGGGAAGAAGATGAACTTGGTTTTGAAAATTGGTTCACTCTTTTTCACAAGTGTGTTCTTATTCTATTAAAAAGTAAGAAGATAAAAAAATACACAAAAGCTTATCTTGGTATTTTTTCCCTTCAAAAATGTTTGAGAGATATTTTGAAAGAAAGAGCAATAATGTTCTGAATAATGAAAACCACACAAGTTAGTTTACCCAATAACAATGCAATCTACAAAGTCATATTTCTTAAACAAAACATGTGTGAAAGAGTTGTTGGGGACATCCATGACCAATCAGTAGACATAAAGTGTTTATTTGCCCATAAATAAAGAAGATCCTCAAAGATTTAAAAAGAAAATTTATGGATTTGTATGGTTTGCTAGTGTAGTCGCTGCAGTGAGGAAAATCATCACCGTCAAGAATTCCAAGAGATTTTTGACATAACCTTCAAAGGAATCATTGGCCAATAAGGTAAAAGGATTGTTATGGTAAAATCTTGAGTTTGGGCCATGCTTCAGTGAAGTTTCTCACGCTTTTGTCCAGAGTTTTGCCAATGGAACACTTTGAATCTCGCATATAAATAAGGATGCAAGGAGATTGTTAGCATTTGCTAAATTTTTCTTATCTATTATTTTTCAAAATATTTTTATATGAGCAAAATTTGGATATACCATAAGATTTTAAACACATCAATTGTTTTACCAAGATGTAAAAGATTTGTAAAAAGATGTTACGTGAGTATATGACATCTCCAATATACCTTTCGTTTAAAAATATGATCCATGAGTCATGAAGATTATGAAATAGACTTAAAGATCTTGAACACTTATGAATCTTTTCGAAGAGGTAAATAAAGAACCCAAAGTATTTTGGAAAATCGGAATACGAAAACTACCTATGTGGGCGCAAATGAGTGTGTGAATACTCTAAAATCTCCCCCTTTATTTTTTTCATTGAAAAAACACAATAACCAGTAAATATAAGCAATATAAAAGAAAACTAGGGTTTATATGACACAAGGTCCGACCAATGGTGCAAGAAGATAGAATTTACAAATGCTTACAACCCAAAACTGCAAGATACTTGTTCAAATTACTTAAATCATGCTAAAACACACTAACAAACTCATCAAAATATTAATATGTGAAGAAATCCACAATATGCAATAGTTATCAATAAGAAACATAAAAATACATTCTATTATAACTAGCACATGAATCAACCAATAAGTACCCCTTAATAAATTAAAACCTCCCATTTTACAAGAACTTTCCCCCCTTTTTGTCAAGGAAGTAAACAATGTAAGTAGTAAGAAAATTTATCAATTGTAGCAAAACGAGCATGTGAAGTCAATAAGATAGAATTAATGTAAAACTTTCTAAAGAGAAGTTTTTATAATTCACACATAGATACGCAATACATAGTAAACAAAACTCCAAAATATTGATTTTGATAAGGAAAAATATAGATCAAAATTTCCTATTTACATAATTTTGTGAGATGTATGACAATTGTTCATAACCAAGAAAAGATTATCTCAAAGTCTAATAACATGATAATTTTTCACAAAACAAGAACCTAAAATCATATCACATAAGTGAAAAAAAAATAACACCATTGAAAGAATCAAACTAACCCTGAGTTCAATTAAGAATAACAATTCAAGATCAAAGGACATAAAGCTTCAATTGTAGTGAAAAATTCCAAAACCATTAAAGACATTTTCAACTAACACTTCCCTCTTCCTTAATAAGCGGTTTAGTTAGAACCTTTAGTTTCACATCCTTGATGTTACAAAATTTTGGATGGATATATATGTTTGAAACATCGCTTTGTTCAAAATTTGTGGTCGATTTCGCTCGTTCATTTGTAAGATGGGATAGTATTTCCAATTTTTAAAGGTAGCATTACTTTTCAAAGATAGAATCATCCAATTTTGTTATAGCATCTAAAATTTTCAACTCCTTAAAATCATGAACAAATCTCACACATACACATTTATGGGATAATGGACTCTCCCTCACAAATATTCGTAGCTTTGAACTACATATAAGAGATTCAATAACTTTGTTATCCATCATAAAGTGGCATATATATATTGTGTTGTGCGGTATAAAGTGCAATAAGATGTGAGCATATGTTCCCAATAAAAGTTACTCAAAGTTTATAAGCCTTTAAAAGAACACAAACAATTATCTTATGATGCACAAAATCAATTTCTCCAAACAAAAGGAAAAATTTTATCAAAAACCATTTAATATACAAGATATGTTAAGGAGTATAAAATCTAAAGAGGATAAAATTAATTGAATATAAAAAATTTTGTTATGGAAAATAATACAACTAACTCTTATAAAAAAAATAACATGGCATCAGATACGAAAATGCTAAAAATTAAAGAAGCACAAATCCTAGCCACGTTATCAAATAAATCAATCAACGAATCAAATACCTAATGATGATCTAAGAGACTCAAATCTAGTCCAATCAAGAGGTTTTGTTAAAATATCTGCTAATTGAAGATTAGTAGAAACATATCTCAAAGGCACAACTTTTTCTTGTGACAACCCGCTCACCAAAATAAGGGGTGGCCTGCCCGATACTCTAATAATAATAGGAATCATGGATGGATCATTCTCAGCATCACGAAAATATAATAAGTATACGGGACAACCACCCTATATTTTAGAAAAACGGGTTGCCAAAATTTTATTTTATAAGTTAAAGAAAACATTTAAACAACCCAATTTAAAAATAAGGTGGATGAAATCTACAAGAATGAGACTGAACAATACATATATATAACACCATAACCGAATAATCTTTCGGTTAATAGTCTTTACAAACTACAAATAACATGTGAATTAAGTTACATTGTACATTACAATAAACAAATACAATAGCTTGGGCCACACGCCCGAGTAAATGACCCGATCGTAACTAGAGTACAAAAATGAAGGCGTCTACAACAAAATATCTAACAACGTCTGCAAGGTGTTACAGCTCCATGACACTGGAAAATAAAGTCAGTAAGGGCATCCTTGCGGCGGAGCACCTGAGAGGATATAAGATTCATGCACAACAAGAAATATGAACGGGTCAGGGCCCAGTTTTATATGATTACCAGATGAATAAAGAGTATGATAGTTATGAACCGTTAATCATGATGGATATAGATAAGAATCTACCTACACAATCTCAAGGCATAAACTAAGGAAATTTACATGATCATAAGTTTAATTTAGTTATGCCAGAGGATATGAATGAATATCATTAATTAAAATCTCCATCATTTACACTGTTTCATTTCATCGATCCGTTTCTCATTAGGAACATAATCATAGTGATATGCTCTTTATGGCATTTATCATAAATCCAGTCCAACATCAATAAGAATAGTTATATTCATCTACATATAACAATTCAAAGACCGCTCGTCCGGGTTTCCCCACTGTGTGCACCCCTAAATGACTATCATCTTCCAGGGTCTATCAACGAAGACAACCTGGGCATCCTAACGCAACGTCGGGAAGTGTCCATATACATGTGAGTGAGTCATAACCACACTCGGAATTACCTCACAGTCGCACAATAAATATAACATACATAATAACTGATCATATGGCGGAGGAATACATCCCCCTGCATTCACTAGCTAGGGGACTTCACCTCATGTGCGTACTTCCCTTATGATAGCATTTAGAGAGATGTGTTTAAGTAAATTATCATTTACCATTTTCATTTCCGTTTTAATATATAATTTACCTTTTTTTTTATCCGGAGCCATACATATTTCATGCCATCATTATAACTCCAATGATTAATGAGCCTCTTATTCATACTATAAGAATTTATGGTGTCACTATAAACCACCCAGTCTAGTATACCTCAATTGAGCTTCTAATGTCTCCCGATATGACCTTACAACTCCTAGTCTCATAATAATTAACTAAAGGAAGAGAATGCCCTAACATCTATTTGTACACCTTCGGAATAAGCCCCATTTAATCCATTTTTAATGTAGGGTAGTTAACTAAATCATCTAGGACTCTAAGACTCTAAGTTTACTTCATGCAAGAAGGATCCTAAGTCCTAACCCTAAAGAAAAAGGGTGAAAATTGAGTTAAAAAAATAACTCAAAACAGCATGATTTCCGAATCGAGTCGCCCTAGGGCCGAATCGATTCGCCCCATGCATCGAATCGATTTGCCCAAAATCGAATCAATTCGAATGGATAATTCAAGTTTCTGCTTCAGCCGAATTGATTCAGCCTTAACCCGAATCGATTCGGGTTTGCAAACCTGTAGGCTGACCCCTTAGCGAATCGATTCACCCTAGGGCCGAATCAATTCGCCCTTGCAAATTGGCCAAGAATGGGCTACGGGTTATAAACCCTAGATTTCCCCCAAAACTAATTTCTCCTCCATTTTTTCACACATCAACCACCATTAATCTACCCAAAATCATCCTACATGTTAATCAACTACTATACCCCACATAATCATCAATTTAAACTATGATTAGGGCTCAAACACCATAAAATCCATATTTGTTCCATTATTTCCAATACATAACAATCAATACAATTTACTCATCTTAAATCACATACTAGCAAGTAGAAAACTTTCCTTTAGGTTGAAATCTCATATTCTAGGAAGATGGAGGCAAGATCAATTCCCAGATCTCGAATCTCTCTATTTTCTCCTCTTTTATCCACAAATCCCTTATTCTCTCTTTCTCTCTAGGTTTAGCAAATGCACTTAAGAGAAATAAATGAGGTGCAAGACTAAATCGTGACTTTAGTCTAATTTCACAACTTAAATGGTTAATACCACATTAAAATGACTCACAACTACACATTTATGTTAAAACCAGTCAAATGTGCTCGAAACCCAAAAATATAGTAAGGCACTCATTTTGACTATCTCGCACATTTTGGGACGAACTACGCCCTCTAAATTGGCATCCAGAAATTTTATAAATTATTTCAAGTTTCGGTTCATTTAAACCATATATGTCGTTTAAAGACGACACTATAAAACTTAGCATGATGATATTTACATACACATACAGTAAATATGTAACAATCTAGTAAATATTAACTTTCAACTCATTCAATTATTATTTACTCCATTTTCTAACATTTTATATAATTACTTCACACAGTAAATTAATATAAAATAAGTTTCTCAAAAGTGAGGGTTGTTACATACTCCCCCCCTTATGAGGGAATTTTTCCGTCAAAATTCAGGCGTAACTTGCAAGAAGAGATGCAGATACTTTTCACGCATATCGTCCTCACATTCCCACGTTGATTCCTTGGCGTCGTGATGACCCCATTGTACTCGCACCAAGGTCACCACTCGAGATCTCAATCTACGCTCTCCGTGCTCTAAGATTGCAACTGGTTGTTCCTCATACGAAATATCAGGTTGCAAATCGATATCCTCCAAAGGAATATGTCAAAGAGTTCCCTCACACCTCTTATACTTTTTCAAAGAGGAAACATGAAATACATCATGGAGTTGTTGTAAGTGTTCCGGTAAGGCAAGTTGATACACCACTAGACCTAACTTGTTAGTAACAGGAAAAGGTCCAACAAATCACGGCGTAAGCTTTCCTTTCTTCCCAAAGAACTTTATACCCTTCATTGGTGACACTCACACCAAGACTTGATCTCCAACTTCCAACTCTACATGCCTTTTATTCGCATCGACATAACTCTTTTGACAATCTTGATCTATTCAGATGCGATTCAGGATGAGTTCAATCTTGGAAGAAGTATCCTTGATCATTTCAGGTCCAAGAAATTTATTATCCCCCACCTCCAACCAACAAGTGGGCGATCTACACGGCCTACCATACAAGGCTTCATAAGGTGCCATCCCAATGGTGAATTGGTACGAATTATTATAAGCAAATTCGACCAAAGGGAGATGTTGTTCCCAACCACCTTTGAAATCAAGCACACACATTCGGAGCATGTCCTCCAACATTTGGTTGACTCTTTCTGTCTGCCCATCTGTTTGAGGGTGATAATAAGTACTCAATTTCAATTCGGTTCCCATTGCCTCTTGGAAACTTCACCAAAAGTGGGAAATAAAAATCTTATCTCTGTCGGAGACTATATTTAGGGGCACCCCATGGAGTCTAACAACCTTCTCAATAAATAACTGGGCATAACGAGTGGTGTTATAATCAGTGCGCATGGGTAAGAAATGTGTTGACTTAGTTAAGCGATCGACAATCACCCAAATAGAATCGTGACCATTCTGCGACATTGGTAATCCCGTGATAAAATCCATCAATATGCTCCCCCACTTCCATACCGGAATCTCCAATGGTTGCAACAAACCCGTTAGTCTTTGATGATCTATCTTAACCAATTAACAAGTGGTACATTGGTAAACAAATTCAGAAATATCCCGCTTTATGCCCGCCCACCAGTACTGACAGAGCATGTCTTGGTACATCTTGTCATTTTTGGGATGCACTACGAATTTAGACCCATGATATTCTGCCATCACGGCCTGTCTTAAATCCCCTTCGTTCGGGATAATGAGTCTCCCATGGAAACATAATCCACCCTTTGAACTTATTGAGTAGGATTATGCTCCCTCGGTTAACAATAGGTGTATATGGTCCTGACAGCCTTTGTCCCTTCCTTGAGCTTCCACCACTTTTGCCACAATGGTAGGCGTAGCGGTCAACACCGACATAAATGCCCTATCAACCGCATCCTCCTGACTAAGCTCCTTCCATTTGTCTTTCCATACTTTTGCCAACTCCCCCTCGAACTTCCGACTCAAAGCATCCGCCACCACGTTCGCCTTACCCGGGTAAAGGTGTATGTCAAATTGATAGTCTTTCAGAAATTCTAACCATCGGTGTTGTCGCATATTTAAATCTCTCTGGGAAAACTAATATTACAACAATTTTTGGTCTGTGAAAAGACTAAATTTCTCCCCCAGGAGATAATGACTCCCAATCTTCAAGGCAAAAACTACTGCGGAAAGTTCCAAATCATGTACCGGATAATTCTTTTCATGGGGATTTAACTTGCAAGAAGCATAAGCAATATCCCGCTTCTCTTGTTGTAGTACACCTCCCAACCCTTGCAGAGATGCATCGATAAAGACCAAATATTCCAATCCTAGCCTTGGTAAGGCAAGGATTGGAGAAGAAGTCAACCTATCCTTGAGCTCGTCAAAAGCTAACTAACAAGAATCATCCCATACGAACCTCACCCCTTTCCGGGTTAAATTTATTAAAGGGCTGGCAATTTTAGAAAAATCTTTGATAAACCGACGGTAATAACCTGCCAAACCCAGAAAACTACGGATCTCGATAGGTGTCGTGGGATGACCCCACTCCCTCGCCGCATTAACTTTACTTGGGTCTATCGAAATACCCTGAGATGTCACAATGTGACCTAGAAACTGTACTTCCTGCAACCAAAAACTACACTTCTCGAACTTGGAATACAATTGGTGATCCCTCAACCTTTGCAGGACCAACTACAGGGAGTAGCATGATTGGCTTCTGTTTGAGAATACACTAGAATATCATCAATAAACACGATGAAAACTGGTCCAGGAAGTATCGAAACACTCTATTCATAAGGTCCATAAATACGGCAGGAGCATTGGTTAGTCCGAAAGGCATAACCAAAAATTCATAGGACCCATATCTCGTTAGTAAAGCGGTCTTGGACACATCTTGCTCCCGTATTCGTAACTGGTGATACATCATCCTCAAATCTATCTTAGAGAAGTATGATGCTCCCTAAGTTGATCAAATAAATCGTCAATCTGAGGTAATGGGTATTTGTTCAGGATGGTGACTTTATTTAATTCTATGTAGTCAACCCACAATCGGAGATAACCTTCCCTTCTATTCACAAACAACACCGGAGCACCCCACAATGACGTGCTTCGCCTAATAAACCCTTATTCTAACAAGTTTTGAATCTGATCCCTTAACTCCCTCATTTCAATAGGAGCCATACGATACAGAGCTCTCGCAATCGGTCTCGTTCCCAGCGCTAAATCGATTATAAACTAGATCTCCCTACTCGGAGGCAAACCCATTATTTCCCGAAAAATATCTTGGAAATCTCTAACAACCTGAAGAGAAATATCTTCTGCGATGCAATACAAATAAGTGCTAGAACCTCCTTCCGAACGAAGCATAGACACTAAAAACATTTCTTGCCCCAGAATGGAAAAAACTATACTTTTCCCATAATAATTAACTATTGCACGATACTTCACTAGCTAGTCCATACCTACGATTACATCATACCCGACCATATCAAGGACGAGCAAATTGGCCTCAAAACATAAGTTGCCAAGATTTATTCCTATTTGTTTACAAATAAAGAAAATGAGTGAACTATCACCAATAGAAGACTCAACACTAGTGAAGGTACTCTTCGCAGATTTAATCAACTCTGTAGACTGGGCAAAACTTCTAGAAATGAATGAGTGTGTCGCACTCGTATCAAACAATACACGACCCATATGCCCCTGAATGAGAAACTTACCCTCAATAGCTGGCTGCGCGGGATGGGTCAGAGGAAGCGTATCATCCTGAATGTGGTAAACACGACCATACTATAGTTGTCCCGTTTGTGGAGGGACACCTGGATTAGGTACTTATGGCGGTAGCTGAGCATGTGGCTGCTGTGGAACCCGAGGAAGTTTTCCCCCAATTAACTGAGGACACTCCCTCCTGTAGTGACCCGACTCTCCACATTGAAAGCATCGATTCGTCATGTTCTCCTGATTTAGGCCCCGATTATTTCTAAACTAACCAACTCCTTGGACTGGATGGCCTCTACCTCCATTACCACCCCGAACTGCTTGTTGTTGTTGTGGGGCACCTTGACCATGCCTAATAGTACTGCCACCAACATTGAATCCACCAAAATGCTGTCGTTTAGACAAGTCCTCTTGCTGGGGGTCCCTTTCTTTTTGTTTACTTCCCAAAGATTGGGACGAGGGAAATGCTCCTCCTCCTATCCCATTGCCTCCGAGTTTCCCATCTTTCCCCAAAGTTGAAGCCGTCTTACCACTTTGAACATACACCGATGTTCCAGACAATGGAGTAACACCGCATTCATCACATCTCCAAATGTCTGCAAAGATGGATTGCCCAGCAAATGTGGCCATATCCTCCAGTGCAAACCTTTAACAAATTTGGATAGCCTCCTCTCGTCCAGAGTCACCTTGTCAGTTACAAAACTAGCTAACCGCGTGAATTCCTCTTCATACTCCGCAACTGAACTTTCACCTTGCACCACATCTTGAATTTTTTGTCTCATCTCCCTTTGAACTGCGGGAGGAAAATACTTCTGATCAAACAAAACCCAGAAATCATTGATAGTCATAAAATCTCTCTGCTCTGGCGTAGTCATCGACTCCCACCAATGTAGTGTAGCTCCAACTAATTTAAAGGTAGCAAGGATTTGTTTCCTCTCCTCGCTACACTCCACCATCTGCAGATGGCGCTGATTATCCTTTTTCCATTAATTAGCTACTATGACATCAGAACCTCCTTGGAATTCTGGGGGATGGCCCTTTAAAAAGGATTATCTAACTCTCTCCCGCGGAGAAGGTCCCGTTGGAGCTTGTACCTCTTGAGCTCGTTATTGTTGAGCTTATGGAAATCGCTGAACCACGACAGTCATCGCTGCGTTGACCGCTTGGGCCATAATAGTTTCTACGTCAGTAGCATTTATAGTTACCTTCCGTGGAGGTGGAGGACCTACCTCCTCTTTTACAACTCTATTCCTTCTAGCGGGGCGAGCTCTCTTAGGCGGCATCTGAAATGAGGAAATAATCAAATTAGAATCCTATTTAGAATCATCTATTTTGCAGAAGGTCGCAAACATAGGCAACAAAACAGTCCTAACATTAAACTCTATATCAAAGAATGCTACGGTAGAACATGACAAGTCCACATAGATCCTATAGACTCCAAAACCCGATGCTCTGATACTATCTGTGACAACTCGCTCACCAAAATAAGGGGTGGCCAGCCCGATAATCCAATAATAACAGGAATCATGGATGGATCATTATCATAATCACGATAGTATAATAAGTATACGGACAACCACCCTATATTTTAGAAAAATGGGTTGCCAAAATTTTATTTTATAAATTAAAGAAAACATTTAAACAACCCCATTTAAAAAGAAGGTGGAGGAAATCTACAAGAATAAGACTGAACAATACATATATATAACACCATAACTGAATAATCTGTCAGTTAACAGTCTTACAAACTATAAATAACATGTGAATTAAGTTACATTGTATATTACAATAAACAATTACTATAGCTTGGGCCACATGCCCGAGTAAATGACCCGATCGTAACTAGAGTACAAAAATGAAGGCGTCTACAACAAAATATTCTGCAACGTCCGCAAGGTGTTGCAGCTCCATGACACTGGAAAAGAAAGTCATTACGGGCGTCCTTACGGCGGACCACCTGAGCGGATATAAGATTCATGCACAATAAGAAATATGAATGGGTCAGGGCCCGATTTTATATGATCACTAGATGAATAAAGAGTATGACAGTTATGAACAGTTAATCATAATGGATATAGATAATAATCTACCTACACAATCTCAAGGCATAAACTAAGGCAATTTACATGATCATAAGTTTAATTCAGTTATGCAAGAGGATATGAATGAATATCATTAATTAAAATCTCCATCATTTACACTGTTTCATTTCATCGTTCCGTTTCTCATTAGGAACATAATCACAGTTATATGCTCTTTATGGCATTTATCATAAATCAAGTCCAACATGAATATGAATAGTTATAGTCATCTACTATAATGATTCTAAGACCGCCTGTCTAGGGTTCCCCACTGTGCGCGCCCCTAAATGACTATCATCTTCCATGGCCTATCAACCAAGACAACCTGAGCATCCTAATGCAACATCGAGAAGTGGCCATATACCTGCGAGTGAGTTATAACCACACCCGGAATTACCTCACAGTCGCACAATAAATACAACATACATAATAACCGGTCATATGGCCGAGGACTATATTCGCCCTGCATTCACTAACGAGGGGACTTCACCTCATGTGCGTACTTCCCTTATGATAGCATTTAGAGAGGTGTGTTTAAGTAAATTATCATTTACCATTTTCATTTCCGTTTCAATATATAATTTACCTTTTTTTTTATCCGGAGCCATACATATTTCATGCCATAATTATAACTTCAATGATTAATGAACCTCTTATTAATACTCCAAGAATTTATGGTGTCACTATAAACCACCAAGTCTAGCATACCTCAATTGAGCTTCTAAAGTCTCCCGATATGACCTTACAACTCCTAGTCTCATAATAATTAACTAAAGGAAAAGAATGCCCTAACATCTATTTGTACACCCCCGGTATAAGCCCCATTTAATCCATTTCTAATTTAGTGTAGTTAACTAACGCATCTAGGACTCTAAGACTCTAAGTTTACTTCATACAAGAAGGTTCCGAAGTCCTAAGCCTAAAGAAAAAGGGTGAAAATTGAGTTAGAAAAATAACTCAAAACAACATCATTTTCGAATCGATTCGCCCCAAGCATCGAATCGATTCGCCCAAAACCGAATCGATTCGGATGGAGAATTCAAGTTTCTTCTTTAGCCGAATTGATTTGGACTTAACCCGAATCGATTCGGTTTTGCAGACATGTAGGCTGACCCCTTAGCGAGTCGATTCGCCCTAGGGCCGAATCGATTCCCCCCTGCAAATTAGCCAAGAATGGGATATGGGTTATGAACCCTAGATTTCCCCCAAAACTAATTTCTCCTCCATTTTTTCACACATCAACCACTATTAATCTACCCAAAATCATCCTGCATGTTTATCAACTACTATACTCCACATAATCATCAATTTAAACTATGATTAGGGCTCAAACACCATAAAATCCATATTTGTTCCATTATTTCCAATACACAACAATCAATACAATTTACTCATCTTAAATCACATACTAGCAAGTAGAAAACTTGCCTTGAGGTTGAAATCTTAGATTCTTGGAAGATGGAAGCAAGATCAATTCCCAAATCTCCAATCTCTCTCTTTTCTCCTCTTTTCTCCACAAATCTCTTCTTCTCTCTTTCTCTCTAGGTTTAGCAAATGCACTTAAGATAAATAAATGAGGTGCTAGACTAAATCGTGACTATAGTGTAATTTCCCAACTTAAATGGTTAATAGCACATTAAAATGACTCACAACTACACATTTATGTTAAAACCAGTCAAATGTGCTCGAAACCCAAAAATACAATGTGGCACTGATTTTGACTATCTCGCACATTTCGGGACGAACTATGCCCTCTAAATTGGCATCCGACAATTTTATAAATTATTTCAAGTTCCAGTTCATTTAAACCATATATGTCATTTAAAGCACACGACACTATAAAACGTAGCATGATGATAATTACATACACATACAGTAAATATGAAACAATTTAGTAAATATTAGATTTCAACTCATTCAATTAATATTTACTCCATTTTCAAACATTTTATATAATTACTTCACACAGTAAAGTAATATAAAATAAGTTTCTCAAAAGCGAGGGTTGTTACATTTCTTTAACAAGTTCTCTCATGAAATTATGTAGTGTGTCTATAAGCTTAGTTCCAGAATGTTGAATAAGTTTTTTTCATATATCAATTGCACTAGAAATGTCACATTAATCGTCATGCACTATTGTCTGATATTAATATATTCTAACAGTTGTTTCATCCATAAAAATTTAGCACATAAAAATGTCACATTAACCATCAAAATAACTCTCCATCGAAATATACCTCTCTCAGGTTGTGGAAAGTGAAACACAATTTAATTTCTTGTCATGTCAAGAGATCAAAGAACTTTCAACATGGAAGCACCCTCAAGATGTACTCTTCCTCCCATTAATATCACCCTCCAATTGACACCGTAATAAGCCATAAAGTATGCATTGGTATTCCTAGGATACCAAATACCAAAGAAGATAATCCTAGAAACACACTTGATAAAAAATTTAATGGATTTCAAATGGGACTCTTCAGAAAAATATTGGTAGCAAGAACAAACTCCTATGCTAAAAGATATGTCGGGATGACTAGTCATGAGGTTAAATAAACTACTTATCATGCTATGATAAAGCATCTCGTCGATGTCGTTACTATTGACATTATTTCCAAGATTAACAAAAACACCCATGGGGGTACGTTTAGGATTAGGAGAGTCAAGATCAAATTTCTTGATAAGGTCCTTTGCATATTTAGAATGAGAACTTAAAATTCCCCCATTCAATTGATGCACTTGAATACCAAGAAAGAAACTGAGTTCCCCAACAATGGTCATCTTAATTAACTTTTGCATAATCAAAGAAAATTTTTATGCATGTTTCTCATTTGTGTAGATAAACACAATATTATCAATATACAGTTGGACTACCATAATGTCTTTCCCATAAGATTGTGAAACTAAGGTCTTGTCCACATGTCCTCTGTTAAATCCTTTACACATAGGATATGAGATAAATATGTCATACCAAGCTCAAAGTGTTTGTATAAGGCCATACAAAGCCTTTTTAGGTGATAAACTTGTGTTGGGGACTTGGGATCATCAAAGCCCTTAGGTTGTGACACATATACATCCTTTTAAAGATTTCCATTTAGAAAGGAGCTATTCACATCAATTTGATGGAGTTTAAAGTCAAAGGCACATGTTATAACCAAGGGTAAATGAAAAAATATTATCCTAACAATGGTGGAAAAAGACTCATTAAAGTATACACCTTCAACTTGTGTATAACCTTGAGGCACAAGTCTAGACTTATTCCTTTTGGGATCATTTTTTTGACACTTTTTTAAAACCCGCTTAGTATTGATAACATGAAAATCTTTTGACAAGGGGATAAGAGTAAAAAATTATTTTTTGGAGAATTGGTCTAGCTATTTTTGCATAATATTGACCCAATATTTATCCATCAAGGCATCCTTCACATTCTTGAGTTTTATTGTCAAATTATAAGAAAGAAATTTAACTTATTATTGGAGATGAGATCAAGTCTTCACTCTAATATTAGGTGTGGCCATCCCCGATCCTCACCGCATGACGGAGGATCCTCAGGTCCCGCGTGTCCCTCTCAGGAGCGTTTCGGCCGGCGTCATTTGAGGTGAGGTGAAAGATGTAGAGAGATTAGAGTCGTTAGTCTATTTTACTTAAAACAGACAAAAGAAAAGAGGAACCCATCCCTAAGGTCAGCATCCAAAGACATACTGGTGCATACGAAACCAAAATGATTCGAGAAGGTCCGGAGGCTAAGTTACGAAATGGGAAGGTGTTAGGCTCCCATCCTGCCCTTTCGATCTCTCATGGATTTTTGTTATTTTCCTTTTATCCTCCCCGTGATATGTGTCCATGTGTATATATAGTGGATATAGGAATCATCGACTTGTACCATGGAAGAGGTAAAGAGAGTTATCCGTAGGAAGGTTTACAAATAATATTTACGCGATCATCCTTATGGTAATCATTATGAGGGAACGATAACGCACATGGAATGATACGCCCCTAAGAACAAAAATATATGTATATATATAGTGTAAGAGAATGGAGGTTAGAGAAAATGGAAAATGAGAGAAAGAGTAAAGAATAGGACTCAATCTCGGGTTTTACCCCGAAATGCCTATGTAGCCTATAGAGGCATCAAAGTCCACGTAGTTCGCATACAAAATGAGGAGTGGGGTTTATCCCATAAATCCAACCTGGGATTCTCTTATTTGTGTGTGTGTGTGTGTGTAAAAAAAGTGTTTTAGTTGTGAGAGAAGTGTAAGAAAAGTATGAGAATTCTTGTTTGGAATTTATGAGCAAACCCTTTTTTTCCTGTTTTTGGGGTTTTTAATTATATGAAAATAAGAGATGTGCAATACTACTAAATAAAAAGTATATTAGGATGTGTGAGATGAGATAATAAAGTCACTAAGTAATAAAACAAGTTACTGCAAACTTATGAGAATTTAAGGAGAGAGTTGAGAAAATTAGACCTTCTTGAAGATCTTGAGCTTGACCTTGAATGTTGGAGAGCAGCCCTTAGACTTGGATGATGATGGAGGGTAGTGAATTCAACAAGTTGGGTGAAAAGGATGATGAAAAGTGAAGGTTAGAAAGGGATTTGGGTGTAGAAATCACATTGACTTCGAGAGAGGTTTTCGGAGTTCGTTGAGAGTGATATTTATTAGATCTGGGCTCTCTTTGCAAGTGAGGTCAGGCCTTCTTTTTATAGGCCCAGGGCATTGCCGATCGGCATAGACCTGTTCCTACAATTCGACAGGTGCATTTAGGCACACTGAGACCTACCGTTTGGCAGTATTTTTTAGGCCTTTTTGGTTAATCGGCCGCAGAACGCAAATCGTTGATCAAAATTATGCACGGGGAGGACTGTTGAAAAGGTAATTCAGAGACCTTCGAAACTCCTAGGACTCCTCCCGGGTCTGGGAGTTTACTTTGGGTCAAATATGGCTCAGAAGAATTCATTAGTCCATTGGAAGGGGGACTGTTGGACACAAACTGATCGTTCGTCTGCATGGTAAGTCCGAATTGCGCACGACGAGGACCGTTGGAAAGGTTAGGAGATGTACTTCAACATTCCAAAGAGTTTGATCCGGTTTGGGGAGTTAACTTTGGTCAATCGGTCCCTAGAAAGAATTCGGTGACCTCTCAGAGTAAAACGGATCGTTCGTCCATACCGTAAGTCAGAATCGCGCACGAAATGGACCGTTGGAAATGGGATTCATTACCCTTCGAAGATTCATTCAATCTTGATTGAGCTGAAAAGTTGACCTAGGTAAAACAGAGCTCGGGAGCGCCCGGTGGCCTCCTGATTGAGTCTTGAGGGAAATAGGTCGTTCATCCTCATGGTAAGTCGGAATCGCGCACGGGACAGACTGTTGAAAAGGGGTTTTAATGCCCTTCGGAGATTCATTCAGTCTCGGTCAAGCTGGAGACTTTGACTTTTAGTCAAATGGAGCCTGGGAGTGCCTGATGGCTTCTAGGTCAGTACCCGGGGTATGACCTGGGTTTATAGTGATGAAGGGAGGTGCTAGGGACCTAAGGAGAGTTTTAGGGGGTAATAGAATGGGGTGTATAGAGAGCCCCTTGACGGGTGAGTTTGTAACAAATGATAGTCGTCGAATAGACACCGCATGATACTTTAAAGGAGGATGACCAATTCAGAGGATCGAGGCCGATTATGAGGATATAAGGGAGCGAGGATGACCAATGCAGAGGGTCAAGGCCGATTCTGAGGACCTAAGGGAGCGAAGAAGACAAATTCAGAGGGTCGAGGACGATTCAGAGGATCTAAGGGAGTGAAGACGACCAATTCAGAGGGTTGAGGACAATTTTGAGGGCCTAATGAGGCGAAGACGACCAATTCTGTGGGTATAAGCCAATTATGCGGGCTTGAAGATGAGGGTGACCAATTCTGCGAGTCAGAGCCACTTCTGAGGGCTTAAGTTGAGATGACCAATTCTGCGGGTGGAAGCCAATTCTGAGGGCTTATGTTCAGGTGACCAATTCTGCAAGTCAAAGCCAATTCTGAGGGTTTATTTAGAGGTGACCAATTCTGAGGGTCGAAGCCAATTCTGAGGTCTTATGTAGAGGTGACCATTTCTGCGGGTTAAAGCCAATTCTGAGGGCTTATGTTTAGATGATCAATTCTGCGGGTCGAAGCCAATTCTGAGGGCTTATATAGAGGTGACCAATTCTGCGGGTCAAAGTCAATTCTAAGGGATTATGTAGAGGTGACCAATTCTTTAGGTCAAAGCCAATTATGCGGGCTTATGTAGAGGTGACCAATTCTGCGGGCTTATGTAGAGGTAACCAATTCTACGGATCGAAGCCAATTATGAGGGCTTATGTAGAGGTGACCAATTCTATGGGTCGAAGCCAATTCTGAGGGCTTATATTGAGATGATCAATTATGCGGGTTTATGTAGAGGTGACCAATTCTACGAGTCGAAGCCAATTCTGTGGGATTATATTGAGATGACCAATTTTGAGGGCTTATGTAGAGGTGACCAATTCTGTGGGTCGAAGCCAATTATATGGGCTTATGTAGAGATGACCAATTCTACGGGTCGAAGACAATTCTGCGAACTTAAGTGGAGGTGACCAATTCTGCGGTTCGAAGCCAATTCTATGGGCTTGAGGTGAGATGACGATCCATGACCGAGGTCAATTATAACCTAAGAGTGGTGACGACCAATTTTTGGTTCCGCTGGGGAATGAGTTGGGAAAAATGTAGTGTGTCCTTTGGAGATTTTGAAAATGACTTTCTGGAGTTCCGTTGGGGAAATTACCTCATGACATTGTTTTGATCCGGGGAGCAGATTACCGGGGAAATGTTTGTGATCTACGGAGGAGATGCGAGTTTGATGTCGTAAACTTTACTGGGGAAGTTATTAGGTGGTCCAGGTATTGGAAGTATTGATCGAGGAGGTTTGACACCTTTTAAGATCCTCCGAGGGTGTAGCTGGGAGGAGTTTTACTTGGTTTTTTGAGAGTTTCTCTAAGGAAATGGGGGATTTGCTTGAGGGAGTGAGAAATTTTCTTAGTGAAAATGTTCTAAATCCTTCCTAGGATTTTTAGGAATTTTTCGAGGATTTTTTAGGGCTTTCTGGTATTTTCTGGGAATTTTTGTACGAAATTTCAAGAGGGTGCCGATCGGCATGGTGCACGAGGTGCCATTCGGTAGTGGCACGGACTTTTCGACTGCCTCATGAAGGTAAGGAGACAGTGTCGATCGATGGGTGGGGGGTCGATGCCGATCGTCATGGCGCTTAGCATCATATGTAAAGGGGGTGAATTCCTTTAATTTTTCACAGCTTCTTATTTTCTTTCTTTCTACAATTTTCCTCTGCGAATCATTCTAGCATTCCGATCTCCAAGCAATGGCCGCCTTCATGAGCACTGCAGCGCATAGGGAATGGTTGATCGTTGATGATTGGGAGAACATGGAGTAGAGGGCCAGGGCGCCTCTTGCTTTGGGGAGTGAGAACTCTTTTGATGCATTCGCGCCGATTGTGGAAGAGCAAGCTTTTCTACGGGAGCCATCACATCATTGGTCTTCTAAGGTGGTAAGCCCTGGCAGTTATGTAAGTAACCTGACTTTTAGCATTCCTCTCTCTTTTTGGTGATATTTCCTTTCTTGAATTTTGACAAGGTTTCTCCTTTTGACAGTCTGATATCTCTTTGAAGAACATGCATGCCCGTGGGACGATGGGGCTTAAGGAGGTCTGGGAGCATCTTCCACCCGTTGTGTGTTGGGTGGTATCATCAACCGGTTTTGGGAGGTTGGCGTATGCATTGGATGAGATGCCTCAATTGACAGCGGTCTTGTGTTCTTTGGTGGAGAGATCGTGGGATACTACCCACACCTTTCATTTTGGATTTGGGGAGATGACGGTTACTCCCATAGATGTGTAGTAGCTGTTAGGGCTGGATTGTGATGGATAGCAAATAGATATGGATCGTTCACTAAGGGTGAGGTCGGCGGTAGTGCGTGTGGCACTTGGTGACGTAAGGAGGATAGTCTCTGGGAATTCCATTTGGCTGTCCTTGCTGAAGGATGTCTTACTGAGTAGGGTGATCGATGTGGAGGATAGGCTTCAGGTGAGGCAGATGGCTCGGTTGTTCATCTTGTTGATGCTGGAAGGCTTTATGGTGGCGTCGAGCAGCGATGTCCTCCACTTGTGGTTCTTACCGTATTTAAGGATGTTTTTTAACATCCCTCTCTATGATTTGGGGAGCCTAACTTTGGAGACCCTCTATTTTTCTTTCGATGCATTCAGTCTGTGCTGCCAGCAAACTTTTACTGGATCCACGTATCTCCTCGAGGTATCCTTTAATTTTGCGCATTTTCCTTTCATGCATTTGCAATTTCCTTATGCGTTTCTTTTTTTATTATGAATTCTTATCTTTGGCAGACGGGGTTTTATGAGGTGATTGGGTGAAATACCCAGTTGATCACTCTAAAGGACGAGACTGTTGGGTACCTCTATCGATTGTATCGATGGAGGAAGGCCAATCGGCAGTCGAAGGGATCTCTCTCTCTAGAGGCAGTGCGTTAGGTCTTGAATGGCCTGACCAGTGGTAGGGTAAGACTCTTTCCTTTTCAGTCTTGGTTTTGGCCTGTTCTGATTCTGTATCTACTTATGCTTGCTCGGGGATTTTCAGGTGAACTTTTACCCTTGGGGGACAGCCATTCAGGATACGGGGGTGACCGGGGTGAATGCGCAGATGCGGCTCTTACTGGCGCATGAGTTTGGCCATTCTTGGTATCTCGGGAGTGGGTGGTTCGACAAATTGCTGAGGAGGAGGTGGTGGTGCCACCTGGGCATCCTCCTATGTCCATGAGGTGGGAGCGGCTGACGCCAGAGGATGCGAGGATCGCGACAATGATCAGTGAGTCCTACTTGTTGTACACTGATACGACTGCGTCGTATGACTATATGAAATTTGTCACGAGATGGTTGATGGCTCCCAACATATATGATGCCTTGACTTTCCCTCCTGTGGGTTCGAGTCCGGCGGTGGGGTCCTCCCACAGCGGCGGTGGTTCGGCGATGGCTTCAGAGGTTCCTTTCATGCGATTCCACACTCCTTTATACAACATTTAGCGAGATGATGGGGGGATGGTGCCTATGTTGGACCATCCTCATGCGATGGATTCGGATGATTTGGGTTTGACCGAGGAGCTTCTTCATCCTGTGATATACCTTCTTGCTCTTTTTTTGGTTCCTTTTCTATTTTGATCCCTCTTTTGATACTAATTCTGCCTTTTTCTCTGCAGCAAGTTTGGGTGTCGACCACTTGGCTGAGGGACATTAGAGACTGAATATCTTTGGTGACTGCCCATATTTGGGATGCGGTCCCGGTTCCTTTTTTCTTCTCATCTGCTTCGTTCGGGGAGGACTCGGGCTCGGTTAGCGGTGGTGCATCGTATCGCCGTAGGGGAAAGAGAGCGCGTCTTAGGGGTGAAAGCTCTTAGAGAGAGGGGTGAAGGGTATGTAAGAGAGAGAGGATGTGGGTTCGGGTTGAGTCCCATTATTTTTTGCTTTTCTTTTATTTCCTGCAAAATTTTGATGTAACACAGAAGAACAAATATATATGCAATGCAATGGAGTTTTTTTTATTATCTTTTGTTAATGATGAATGAGTGAATGCATGCACACGCACTTTTTACTTTGCTTCTGAGACCGAAAAAAGAGATGTTTTGGGTATTTTGAAAGAAATTTTTTATTAAGATAAAAAGGGGAATTTTGAAATTCTATTGAGAATATCAATTTATTTTGAGTTTTTTGAATTTAGACAAAAGAGGAAAAAGGAAAATTTCCAAGAGTAGGGGGTTGCTAATCAGCAAGCACCTTGTCCTGCCTACCGGCAGTCAAGTCCAGTCCCATCAATTCAAAACTTTGATTAGTGTCCTCTTCAGCCTTTGGTACTTTTATGGGGTAGGACTCGCTCTGATTATTACAGGGATTATGTCTTATGTGAGGGTTCTCATGTATAAAAAGGGTAGGGGTGGAATGTTTCCCTCACACCTTCACATTATTACTTACTTGCCTACTATCTCTTAGCCTTACATGATGGCTCTCCCTGGTATCATTGAGTTTGCAAATTACCTCGAAGCCTTGTAAGCGATGAGCTCTTATAACGTCGACTATGAAGCTTTCAACATGCGTTGAGTTTCTTTATGGCGCAATCGGTTCATTGAGTGGAACATGCTGATGGCAGGGGTACGATCTGGTACCCCGAAGACCATGTATTCCGCTTTAGGTTGGATGAAATTTGTCCTACCTACGAGGAATTTTCTATCATACTGGGGGTAAATCCCAGTGTTTCTGAGGCTTTACCCGAATTTTCCCGTTCTCCCAGGGATTTACTGGCTGGGTTCTTTGCATTTCGCCTTCTACGGCTAGATCACTGGTTGCTGGAGGAATGATTTCCCTCCCGGAGGTGTTGCAGTCCATGCATTTGCAGGAAGCTGGCGATGCTGGATACGCTGGAGTCGTTGCTCTAGGCCTTGTTTCAAAATTATTGTTGGTAATTGGGGAATTGCTGGTTGATCCACAACTTGTATCTATTACTTCATGGATGTCATACCGTCACAATCCTGCGACGGTGATACTAGCGGAGACCCTGAATTGTCTGGATGCCTGGAGAGAGGGTCGTTATGACTTCCTGCGGAGTAGCCCCATGATGTTATTCATGTGGTTGTCTGAAAGACTCCGCATGTTGACTCTTCTAGAATATCCTTTGTCGGTTGTACCCAACTTCATTTCACGTCAATTTTTCTATGCTGGCCTGGATATTGCGAGCTGGGAGAATTTGTTTGTGGATCATGGGGCTCGGAATTTGTATTGGTCAGTGCTGCTGGTTGGTCTCAGACAGACCTCTTTCTATCTCCCTTGGCCACTTCTGTGCCAATTTGGTTGGGCACAGGTCGTGCCACCTCGGACACTAAATTTCTTTTCGGTAAAATATTTGACCGAGCGCCTGTGTCTGCTGCTTGGCTCTCTGTGGGAGCATCGACGTCCGTCGACCCATCCCTCTCGGTCTGTTGGGAGAGTTTGGCATATCCCTGGGGATTATATGAAGTGGTTGTGGAGGAAAGAAGTTAGCAAGTTGTTGGCAGCAGAGACTTGACATAAGTGGTTTGTTTCTTTTGACACCATGGAAGGAGGTGTTGTAGTCTTTTCAAAGATGGCTCGAGCCTATCGATCCATGGAGTGTCTGTGACACTCTGTTCAGGCGGGGGAAACTTAGGGACCCTAGGACGCGGATGATGATGATGGAGCTGACTCCTCTGGTAGCTGTGGGTAGGACGGTTTATTTTGTAATGGGTAATAAGTTATGGGATTTTATTATGGCTTTCTAGGAAGGTGTGGGGAAGGGAATTATCCATTCCTTTTCTTATGTAATTTGTACCGTAATTTCTTATTAAGGAAATAAACAAGTTTCTAATCATACAAATGTGACTTTGATGAGTTTCTATTGCTTGAATTATCTATATCGATCGCTAAGGCATACATAATCCTTTTGTTCAAATATATGTTAGAATTGACTGTCATTCTCGAAGGTAAGAAAAGAATAGTATTTTGTGAAAAAGAACGGGCCATGCTCATGTAAGGGGTATGAGCTGCCTACGTACCTTTGGGGTTTTTAAAAAAGTTTTAATTTGTTTGAAAATGATTTTTGCAGAGGACCTGGCCCACATAGTTCTAGGTAAAGGAGAAATGAAGAGCCTTTTTTTTAAGAATAGAAGGGGGATGAGGAGAATCGTAGCGCGCCGAGATTTTGAACTAAGGGCAGAACTTCTTCAGACGGTATAGGTTTACTGGATGGGCCATCTCTTCCTCATCCAAGTCGGTGAGCAGGGTAGCACCGCCAGAAAAGATCTTCTTGACAATGTAGGGGCCGCTCTAATTGGGCTTGAATTTCCCTATGGGGTCCCAGATGAGTTCTATGATTTCTTTGAGGTCTATGTCCCCTTCTCGGACACCATGGTCCTTAACTCTCTTGTTGAATGAATGATCTATTCGGCAATGGTAACCTTGTATGTGGTACAGTGCTTTTAGTCTCCTTTCGTCTAGGAGGGTCAGCTCGTCAATACGGCTTTGATACCAGTCCTGCTCACTGACCTTGCTTTCAAGCATGACGTGTAGCGAGGGTATTTCCAATTCCACGGGTAGTTTTTCTTCCATACTGTAGACCAGAGAGTACGGGGTAGCCCTAGTAGAGGTTCGAATTGAGGTTTGGTATCCCCAGAGGGCGTACGAGATTCGGTCAGCCCAATCCCGATAGCTTTCGGTCATCTTGATGATGATGGCTTTGAGGTTCTTATTGGTGGCTTCAACTGAACCATTGGTCTGAGGTCGATGAGGGGATGATTTGTGTCTCTGAATCCCATACTCATTGACCACTTCTGTGAATTCTACTTCCAAATGCAACCCGTTATCTAATACTAGCTCGTGCGGGACCCCATACCGACAGATGATATTTTTCTTGATGAATTGGGCCACTTTCTTAGCGTTCAGTACTGGGTATGGCTCCGCTTCAACCCATTTGGTGAAGTAATCAATGGCAGCTAGGATGAACTCATTCCCATTAGAAGCCTTCGATGTAACCTTCCCTATGATGTCGATGCCCCAGGTGGAGAACGTCCAGGGAGAGGTCATGTTGTATAATTTGTGCGGAGGTTGATGCTGAAGGTTGGAGAATTATTGGCATTTAGGGCATCTTTGGACATATACGGTGCAATCCTTGGTCATAGTGGTCCAGTAGTAGCCCTGCTGGATGATCTTCTTAAAAAGAATGTGATCGTTCATGTGGGGTCCACATTCCTCGCTATGGATTTTCTGCATTATCTTTTCAATGTCAGCCCCTGCGATGCAGTGTAGATGGGTTCCATCGAAGTTTCGTTTGAGCAGTGCTTTGTGATAGATGATTTACTGGGCAGCCAGTTTTACGAGGGTTGTTCAATCTTTCTTGTTGGAACCCTCGGGATACCTATAATGATTGAGGAGGCTCCAGCTATCATAGTACCAATAATTGTCTAGCTCGGGATCTTCTGAAGTGACAAGCTCAATGTGGTTACAGTGGGTTGGTTTGTCTTGCTTTTGAACAAGGAAAGGGGTCATTATTATTCCTTCGGGCACGTCAACCATTGAGGCCAGGGTAGCAAGGGCATTTGCTAGGTTATTCTTTGCTCTTGGTAGGTAGTGGAAGGTGATATCTTGGAATTGGGAGGCTATTTCTTCTAAGTGGGCATGGAAGGGTTGGAGTTTATCGTCCTTGACTTTCCACTTTCTGAGCACTTGACCTATAATGAGGGCGGAATCCCCGTAGATGTCTATCCATTGAATACCTTTCTTGAAAGAAACTTTGAAGCCTACCGTGCATGCCTTGTATTTAGTCATGTTATTGGTGCAAGGGAAATCTAACTTGATGGCGATAGGAGTGTGGGAGTCATCTGGGGCGATCAGGAGTATCCAATTGCCATGTCCCTTTTTGTTAGAAACACCGTTAAAGAACATTTGCCATCGAAGGTTGTCTTGAGCAGTGTAAAAGATGTTTTCATCTGGGAATTTGAAGATCCAAACATCGGCTTATTCTACGGGGTGATCAGCGAGGTAGTCAGAGATGGCTCTTCCTTTCATGGCTTCCGGCATGACGTACACGATATCAAACTCAGCTAAGAGCATCAACCATCAGGCCATTCGACTGGATAAATTGGGTTTTTCGAGCAGGTATTTGATGGGGTCCATTCGGGATACAAGTTTTATGCGGAAGGCGAGCATGTAGTGCTTCAACTTTTGGGTGACCCAAATAAGTGCGACACACGCCTTTTCCAAAGCGGTTTAGTTAACCTCATACTCGACCAATTTTTAACTCGCATAGTTGATGGCTCTTTCTTTGCAGGAATCTTCAAGGTACTGGGCTAGCAAAGCCCCGGTTGAAGTGTCAATTATGGTTAGGTATAGGAGCAATGGGAGACCAGGTTATGGTGGCATGAGTACCGGGGGTTGGGTCAGATATTATTTGATTCGGTCAAAAGCTTATTGGCAGTCCTCATTCCAAACCTTAGTTGAAGCCTTTTGAAGGAGTTTGAAGATAGTTTCGCAGATGGAGGTTAACTGGATGATGAACCGATTGATGTATTGCAATTTCCCAAGGAAACCTCGTACTTCTTTCTCTGTTCGGGGAGGTGGCATCTCAAGTATGGCCTTCAACTTGGCAGGATCTGCTTTTATCCCCTTCTCACTGAACATGAATCTAAAGAGTTTTCCCTTTGTAATGCCAACGATGCATTTTTGCGGATTGAGTCTCATCTGATACTGTTATAGTCGCTCGAAGAACTTTCGGAGAGCATGGACATGACCCTCTCTAGATTTAGACTTAATAATCATATCATCCACATAGACCTCAACTTATTTGTGAATTAGATCGTGCAGGATGGTTGTGGCAGCCCTCTAGTAGGTAGCCCCAGCGTTCTTGAGACCAAATGGAATAACATTGTAGCAAAAGGTTCCCCATGGGGTAATTAATGTGGTTTTTTCTTGCTGGTCAGGGTGGTGCATTTTGATTTGGTTGTATTCGAAAAACCCCTCGACGAAGGACTTGAGAGCATGACTGGCTATGTTGTCCACGATCATGTCGATATTGGGTAACGGATAATTATCCTTTAGAGAGGCTTTGTTCAAATCCCGATAGTCTACACATATCTAAACTTTTCCTCCTGATTTCATCACGGGCACTATGTTTACTAGCCATATGGGATATTCGATCACACGAATGAAACCTACGTTCAACTGTTTGCCCACCTCTTCTTTGACTTTGAGCGACCATTCGGTATGGAGCTTTCTCAACTTTTGTTTAACTGGCTTGTAATCTGAGAGGGTAGGAATCTTGTGATGTGCTATATCAGGATCAATGTCGGGCATATCATCGTAGGACCATGCGAAGACATATACATATTCTTTTAGCAATTCTTCGAGTTTTGCACGCTCATGCTCGTTGAGGGTAGCCTTTATCCTAATCTCGCACAGTTGGCTACTAGAACCGAGGTTAATAATAATAGTCTCTTCTTCATTAACTTGAACGCGATTAGGTTGCTTATTATTAACCGTATTTAGATCAGTTGAGAATTGTTCATTTGCAAAATCATCATCATCAAAGTTTGATTTGAATCCAAACAGTTAATGTAAGGCACATCGAGATACTCAAAATCTTCGTTTATTTTATTGATAGGAAAAATAGCACTGGGAACCTCGTCAAAAGAGGACTCAATTACATTTGAACAAAGATAGACAACAGAATGAGAAATAGGGTAAACATTAGGATTAGGGGAGATTTGAGCAAGTAAAACTGGCACAGCATGCCGGTTGAGGAGAGGTGTATCAGCAGCTTTAATCAGGTGGGATGGATCCAGTGATGTAGTGCCTGAGTGAACCATGTAGAGTGCCAGCCCCAGTGTCTGTAAGTTGAAGGAATCATAGGAGTCACTTTAGTCAATCTCTTCGGTATCTTTGATGAGTGGTTGTTTATGGTGTTTGTGAAATTCTGTTACTAAAGCCGTTTAATAAAATTAAACTATTTAAGTAACTCCGAATAGTTTTTTGAAGAAACTCTTTTCTTAAAAACCAAAACTATTTAAACACAAGATGTGTTTAATAAAAGTATGTACGAGATATATTCAAGATTTGATCAACAGGTTTATAAAATAGTTTAAACAAACTTTAAACTCAACACAACTAAGAATAAGATGAGAAGATGTAGGAAGATTATGCACAAGATTTTTTCTGTGGTAAAACCTCACCCAACTGAGGAAACATCCACGACTCCCTCTACGGAGTAAAACATAAATTCCACTATAAACAAATTTTAACAGTTACAAACTATATAACAAACATGCATACAACTCAGACCTATATAAGTTTAGGAATGTACCCTCTGGTGTCCTTATAACTTCTGTGCAGTTCTGATTGTTGATGTTGTTCTCCTAGTTTGTTAACTTCCAATTTGTTCAAGCTATTTACGTCGACTCTAGTTCACAAGATCTTATTACCAACACTTTTCGTGTTGGAGGGTGAAAGTGTTTGTGGAGGTGCTCTCTAACACATGCATGCACACACACACACACACTTATTATGTACAAACAGTCCTAACAAATTACATATAAGACTATATGCAGTGACTTTTCTTTTTCTCTCTTCTCACAAAACTTAACCTTATTTGACCTTTATAACAATCCCAGAATCCACGGCTATCTTGCTCAAAAGACGCATCAAGATCTTAATCAATCTCTGTTTTGAAAATATTTTTGAGATTGAAAATCACCAAGTGCGATTCCAAACTAGGTCAAAGGTCTTGTTTCAAGAGAACTAGAAACAGAAAACATTATTATTGATTTCAAAGTTAAAAAATCTTTTCCGAAAAGAATCAACAATATATTTCTCAAGCTCAGAAATATAAAATGCACACTAAGTGTAATATACCATGAAGAACTCAGATCTGAAATTTCTATGTGATAGAAAAATAGATCTAAGAAAATGATTAAGTTGGAAACAAGATCTAAATAACGAAGAGGTTACAACAACAAACAAACTCCCAAATCACCTCTCAAACACTCAAACACTCAAGGTTGTGTTTGGGAAAATACAGGGGTTTGAAGGTTTATATTTGGTTCGAACTGTTTGGATGATTTAGGGTTAGGGTTAGGTTTTCTAACTCTTTCTCTCTCTTCTGGTTTCTCTCTTTCTCTCTCTTCTCTCTCTACTCTCTTTTTTTTTTCTCTCAAAGGACGAAATGGCAAAAAGTCTTCGAAGGCTGAGAGTAGGAGCCTTTTTATAGTAGGCTGAGAAGGTTCGAGAATGAGGACCATGTAAGGACACAAATTTCCAATTGAGTCCATATATAGTTTTGGCTCAATTCCGGACAAAAACATTTATTCATAGGATAGTATGTAAATGTAATATTCTCAAGCCTATGAAGTGTTTGTTGAAGACGCAGCGGCAAAGGGTATAAAGCTTCATCAAATATGCCGATTTGCATGCCTCGTTTCTACGTCATCAATCATATTTCCATGCTCCCAAGGTATGAATGTAATTATACATATATAGGAGCTTGGAACAAGTTTATTGGGTGTTAGGTTTAATAAAAACTGTGTTTTACTTTCAGAAAAATTTAATTAGAACTTTAAAATAAAGTATATAAAGTTTCTGGGCCAAAATTGAATTTTATAAAAATTCTGGAAGTCGTTCGAAATGTCGTTCGAACGAGTTTTTTCGTTCGAACCAGGTTTCGTTCGAACATGTTTGCCAACGAGTCTAAACTGGTTCGTCGTTCGAAATGTCGTTCGAACGAGATTGTTCGTTCTAACGAGGTTTCTAACGAGATTCTAACGAAGTCCATACTGGTGCGTCGTTAGAAGTCTCGTTCGAACGAGAGTTCATTCGAATGAAATATCGTTGGAACGAACTGCTAGGCGGGAATAGTTTTTGGCAGTTTTTAACCCACTTTCCCACTTGTTTCTTAACTGATTTTTTCAGACATTATGAAGGACGGGAATCACATTTTCCAACTTAAATTTTCCATCCTAGTTTATCTCTTAGAGAGAGTTTGAGAGCAAAAATGGTTTTCGAAAAATGTTCATGTTTTGAGTGAAAATTTTAGAGAAAATATTTGATCACTCTAGTGTTGTACACCCATATTGTTTATCCAAGTTCTTATATACATATCAAATTGCTTGGAGTTTTGGCACCGGTTTATCTCTACCGAGTTGAAGAAGAGAAGTTTTGGTTTGCTTCTACATCCATTAAAGAAGAAGACTCTTTGTTGCGATTCTACCCACTTGGAGAAAGGCTCCTTGCTCGGGTGACGGTGACCATAGAAAGTCCCATCGGTGGATTCCGAGATCACGGTGGAGCTTCGTGGTTGTCCGCTAGGAAGAGGTGTCTACAAGAAGAAGCGTCGAGGCTTGAGAGGGATCGAGTCAGTCGTTGTAAGTCTTTTGTCTTGTATTTGTAAAATCCATATCAAGTGGACTTGTGGCTAGGGCCGTCCGAGGTTGTTTCCCGTCTTAGGTTTTTTCTCGTACATCGCGGCGTAGTGTGATATTGTTTATTTTATCTTGCATCATAATTTAGAACGCATGCTTAGGATAATTCAAGATAAAATTTGGTTTAAATTATCACACTCATTTAATTTGGGACTAAATTAAATATTGGGTAAAGTTTATTTAATTCAAGTCATTTGCTAAGATTGGTTTCGCCTAACTTCGGAATATTGTTAATATTTACTTAGGCAAATTATAGGGCTTGATTTGAATTTAATCTGTTAAAGTTGAACCATCACGTTTTACGCTTCCGCATATATATATAAAACGAAATTATTAACTTTGACTTTAATTCATAAAATCACTGTCTTTTTCAAATTGGTATCAGTGCCAAAAATGATAAATTATTTCGTTAAGATCCTTTAAATTTTTGGCTAAAATGGATTTTTCCCCATTTTCAAAATTTCCTATTTTCGATGGTTCAAACTACGCGTATTGGAAAGCGCGTATGAGATCGGCACTAAAATCTATTGACGAGAGAGTTTGGATGTCTGTTGTTAACGGGTGGTCCCCACCAACTTATTTTGTTGAAAATGAACGTGTTATCAAACCCGCCGATAGATGGACTGAAAATGAGTTTAAACTTGCTAATTTCAATTCCCGTGGTTTAAATGCCTTATTTAGCGCTGTCACACCGGATGTATTCCGTCGTATTATGACGTGTGAAACCGCTAAAGAAGCTTGGGATATTTTACAATTAACTCATGAAGGAACTAGTGTCGTTAAAGCTTCAAAACTCCAAAACCTCACCACTCAATTTGAAACTATCAAAATGAATGAAAAAGAAACTTTTGATGAATTTTATGCTAGACTTTCTGATATTGTTAATTCATCATTTAACTTGGGAGAGAAAATACCTGACGACCGTGTAGTAAAGAAAATTTTAAGGTCCCTACCCGATAGATTTATTCCAAAAGTGACCGTTTTAAATTATTTACCCACTTTAGCCTCTACGAAATTAGAAGAGCTTGTAGGTGATTTACAAACCTATGAACTGGATATGTTTCCCTCTAAAATTGAAAAGAAAATTGAAAAGGGCGTTGCTTTAAAAGTCCAAAAAGAGGTCAAACAAGTAGTAGAGAGCGAGAGTGATAGTGACTCGGAAGACATGGCTTTGTTTGCTCGTAAATTTAGAAAATTTCTTAAAATTAACAAAGATAAATTTAAAAATGATTTTAAGAAATTTGATACTTCTAAACATGATAAAAGCGAGAAGATTTCTAAAGCCGAGAAGATCCCTAAAACTTGTAATGACAATTTAGATAGGGACGAGTCTAATAAGTGCTTTGGTTGTGAAGGTTATGGCCATAGGGCTTATGAGTGCCCCACTGCACTAAGGAAAGAGGGTAAACGACCCACTGCTTTTAATGCGACCCTTAGTGATAGTGATACGGAAGAGAAGCCCGATTCCCCCACTAAGAAAAATTTTGTGGCTTTTATGGCTAGTCATGTGAGTGATAGTGAGAACTCATCGATTGATGAAACGATAGCACATGCCACTTCCAAGGTCATTGTTCATGATTCTCTTATTTTTGATGATAGTGAGAGTGGAGAAGAAAGAGAGAGTGAAAATGAAGAAGAGGTTAATGTGAGTGAACTTCAAAATGCTTTTCAAGAACTTTATAAAGAATCTATTAAATTGAAAAGAGCTAATTTGAAGTTAAAAGCTTGTTTAAGAGAGCGTGTCGAGGTCATTGATTAAAATGCTTTGATAGAATACCTTAGGACGCGTGAGAGGACTCTTCAAGAGAAGCTTGAATATGTAGAAGGCAAAAGAGATAGCCTTAGGGGTTTAATGGAATCCTTGAAAAAGGAGCTTCTTGCTTTTGAAGAGCGAAATGTTTTATTAGAATCTAACATTTTAGAATTGGAAAATAAATTAAAAGATTCTAGTAATGTCAAATTTGATTTGGAGTGTCGTTCGGAAAAACTAGATAAAATGTTAGGAACGGTCCAAATTAAAAATGACACTTGTGGTTTAGGCTTCAATACTTGTAATGAATCTTCTCATAAAGCCAAGACCAATGTTTTAGGAGAATCTACTAGGAATGCATTCAAAGATCACTCCTTAAGTAAATCTTTTCGACATGTTTTAGCTTGTACACATTGTGGTCGAAAAGGTCATCTTAGGAAATTTTGTTTTGATCTTAAACGAATTCCTAGAAAATCCCATTGTAAAGTAACCACAGTAGTTAACGTTCCTATACCCCAAGATAATCATTCTTCATTAATTTGGGTTAGGAAATCCGACTTGGTTGCCTTGCAAAATAGGGTTTATGATTCTCATTTACTTTCACATGCTTCCTCCCTTGCTAAATCTAAAGGATGAATGTGTTAGTGTTTGCATACTTTAGCGTTTGTACTTCATGCTATATTCACATGCTAAATGTATGCTTGTTTAGTCATTTTCTAGTCATTGCCTCATTTCATATCATATGCTAGAAATTATGACTTGTTTATCTTTTTGCATTATATTTGGTGTTTGAATTTATTGAAAAATATAAAAAGATTTTTGTTTATCACTTGTGTTTTATCTGTTTCTTTTGATTTTAATGAAAAATACAAATGATTTTTGTTTGTCCTTTTGAGTAAATATTTATTTTTGATTAAAAATGTTAAAAACTCAAAAAGATTTTTTTTGTGTGTATTTTTGTTTGACACACTTTATGTGGCATATATTTGTGTTTGAATCCCATCTTTTACGCTCCCACGTGGCTAGAACTTTTGGTTTAGATTATCAATCCTTAAAATGTTCTTTACCATATTTTATGGAGTAGTTGGATTTTGTGTTGTTTAAATGGATTCTAATTCTATATGCCTCTTTTCACACATGCATGAGCTCTTTTGAAATCTTAATGTCACATGTTATATGTGAGCTTGTTGAGGTGTTCTCCTACCAATCTAGTCATCTGCATATCTATGACCTAGGAGGACTAGTGCATGTCAAAATTCGTTGCATGTGAGATTTGTGTGAAAATGAAAACATGATAAATCAAAATGTGCACGGGGAAGGGCTCCGAAAGGATGAATTAAATCCCTTGCGATAGTAAGCCACCGTTTATTGGATCTAAAAGAAATACGTGATCCAAAGGCCTAAAAACAGAAGATATGGCATTAAAAAGAAAACAATTACCAAGGCCTATGTTTGTTTGATATATTCATTCAAAAGCAAAAGAATATATATGCTTATTGAGGGAGAATTGGATGGTATATCAACGGTTTGCACAATGTCCGTTTATCCTAGTTGTCTTTAATGTCATGACTCTATTTGGTTTGTAGAATCATCATCATGCTAGGCTTGTATGCATTGTGTATGTTTGTTCATTGAGTTCAATCTATATTGTCACATGAGGTTATATTTAACTGTGATGAAGTTTGTAATCAAATGAGAACTCCGTGAACGTCTCTTAAGTGTTTGGGTCTAAATTTAATTGTTGCTAGTTCACACCCCTACACTTCCGTTTCCATATTACACATTTTTTCCATACGAGTGTGCAAACTTATTGTACTTTGTGTCATGTGTGAGTTTATATCTATATATATTTGCAAGTACTTATTGGTATATTTATAGTATATATATATATGATATTTGTTTTGCATTTGCCTTGCTTTTATTGCCCATCTGCCTTCATGTCTTATCACTTTAAGCTTCAACATGCTTTTATGTTTATTAGTTCTTTATCCTTTGCCTATTCCTGAACAAAAAGGTGGAGAATGATGATAGGGGGAGAAATGGTATCTAATCCTATTATTATCGTATCTTAGTTTGGGGGAGATTTATCATAGGGGGAGATGTCTTTCTAAGTAGGTCATGTGTTTGATAAATGGGAGAATTAATTTAGGGGGAGTAATTAATTAATTTCATTTAATACTTTCATATTCCCTATGCATTTGTTGAGTTTGCTTAAGTGTGCAGGAATTATTTTAAAGCGGCATCTTTCAATGGCAAAGCGTTTGATCCTTGGGTTGAGTCAAGTTTGGGTGGGTTATGTTTTTGTGTCTAGTGAGCTTGACGGCCCTTTAGGATTTTTGTTTTGGTTTTTGTCCCGGAATAGCCAAAGGGGGAGATTTGTAAGGACACAAATTTCCAATTGAGTCCATATATAGTTTTGGCTCAATTCCGGACAAAAACATTTATTCATAGGATAGTATGTAAATGTAATATTCTCAAGCCTATGAAGTGTTTATTGAAGACGTAGCGGCAAAGAGTATAAAGCTTCATCAAATATGCCGGTTTGCGTGCCTCGTTTCTATGTCATCAATCATAGTTCCATGCTCCCAAGGTATGAATGCAATTATATATATATAGGAGCTTGGAACAAGTTTATTGGGTGTTGGGTTTGATAAAAATTATGTTTTACTTTCAGAAAAATTTAATTAGAACTTTAAAATAAAGTATATAAAATTTCTGGGCCAAAATCGAATTTTATAAAAATTCTGGAAGTCGTTCGAAATGTTGTTCAAACGAGTTTTTTAGTTCAAACCAGGTTTCGTTCGAACGTGTTTGCCAACAAGTCTAAACTGGTCCGTCGTTCGAAATGTCGTTCGAATGATATTGTTCGTTCTAACGAGGTTTCTAACGATATTCTAACGAAGTCCATACTGGTGCGTCGTTAGAAGTCTCGTTCGAACGAGAGTTCGTTCGAACGAAATGTCGTTGGAACGAACTGCTAGGCGGGAACAATTTTTGGCAGTTTTTGGAAGTTTTTAACCCACTTTCCCACTTGTTTCTTAACTGATTTTTTCAGACTTTATGAAGGACGGGAATCACATTTTCCAACATAACTTTTCCATCCTAGTTTATCTCTTAGAGAGAGTTTGAGAGCAAAAATGGTTTTCGAAAAATGTTCATGTTTTGAGTGAAAATTTTAGAGAAAATATTTGATCACTCTAGTGTTGTACACCCATATTGTTTATCCAAGTTCTTATATACATATCAAATTGCTTGGAGTTTTGGCACCGGTTTATCTCTACCGAGTTGAAGAAGAGAAGTTTTGGTTTTCTTCTTCATCCATTAAAGAAGAAGACTCTTTGTTGCGATTCTACCCACTTGGAGAAAGGCTCCTTGCTCGGGTGACGGTGACCATAGAAAGTCCCATCGGTGGATTCCGAGATCGCGATGGAGCTCCGTGGTTGTCCGCTAGGAAGAGGTGTCTACAAGAAGAAGCGTCGAGGCTTGAGAGGGATCGAGTCAGTCGTTGTAAGTCTTTTGTCTTGTATTTGTAAAATCCATATCTAGTGGACTTGTGGCTAGGGCCGTCCGAGGTTGTTTCCCGTCTTGGATTTTTCCTCGTACATCGCGGCGTAGTGTGATATTATTTATTTTATCTTGCATCATAATTTAGAACGCATGCTTAGGATAATTCAAGATAAAATTTGGTTTAAATTATCACACTCATTTAATTTGGGACTAAATTAAATATTGGGTAAAGTTTATTTAATTCAAGTCATTTGCTAAGATTGGTTTCGCCTAACTTCGGAATATTGTTAATATTTACTTAAGCAAATTCTAGGGCTTGATTTGAATTTAATCGGTTAAAGTTGAACCATCACGTTTTACGCTTCCGCATATATATATATAAAAGTAAATTATTAACTTTGATTTTAATTCATAAAATCACTGCCTTTTTCAGACCAAAATCAAAGGCTCAGATTGAGTCAGGATGGATTGACTTTAATCTAAGGGTTCACGAGAATCGGTGATTAAAGTTATCCTAATTGGTTCATAAGGGGTTCACATGGATTAAGAAAGGAGACATGCAGATCATTGATAAAAATTATCCAAGGGATGAAAATGATCACTGGTTTAGTCTCAGCAAAGAAACACACTTCCCAGCAATCATAAGACAACACATGTTGGCATATAAGACGAGATAAAACACGTGTCTAAAGTTAATTAAAATCACACCCTGAAGTCTCTTCCGCTTTCAGATTCTATCCAAGGTAACTTTAGGCTAATTAAACCAACAATATGTAATAGAAGATTGACCCCACAAACTTTTAAAACCAAGTTTTAATTAATAAAACCTTATTTTAAAAAGTTTATAAAATCCCAAAAAAGTATTTAAAAACCAATATTAGGGATTTAAACACATTCAACATATGTGTGACACCCCGTCTAATTAAATACCGGGCGATCACTCCTTTATTAAATTAATTCAAGGTGAACAGTTGGTTCATTCTTAGCATCACTGTCGTAAAAATACTTTTCCAATTTAAACACCCTAAATAATTAAGCTAAGTGTCAAAACCATTTAAAACCTTATTCTCATTTTATTAAATCCGGTTATAAAACCTTAAACCATTAACCTCTAAAGAGTCACACAATAAGTAGAAGAATAAAATGAACATTTAAGAATTTAACCATCAATAAATAGTCCCAACATTTACAACGCCAAAGGAAAACTTCCTGACATTGATAAATCCCGAAATAAAGGTACCGAAAGTAAAAATTACAATCTCTGACAATACCAACTAAATAATGGAAAAGGGCGACACATGCCCCTGTTGGATAAAGCTGAACTAGAAGTAGAGTCAACAATGAGGTCGTCTAAGCAATGTCCTGCAACTCCCACAAAAGCTACAGCTCATTCCATCCAAAGAATCCTAAGTAAGACACCCCTGTGGCTGGGCACCTGTAATACATATATATATAGACACAAGAGAGAAGAAGTAACACCAAACGGGTCAGAGCCCGAATGTAGAACCGTTTTAAAAACAGTTTAGGAAGTATTTAAATTGATTACAAGCCAATGCAACAACATATTAGTGCGACACTCTCTTGAGAAATTCTCACCTCTCTTCTAATGTGCACACCTATCGCACTAACCTTTCCAATGGTCTATCTCGTCATATACCACACTATCTTTACCCAATGTTTTAACTTATCTTAGGTTATTCGCAGAATTTACAACTGAATAACACAAGTATTTAAAACATAAGATTTCAATTTATAACCAAAGTTCTCCTTTTTACTTTATTAATCAATAAAGTTTTCCAGTGTCATTTTTATACTTTCTCAACACAAGTATTTATAATTTGAGTCATCAACCATGTCCTACTTATCAAATCACAATAGGCAGTTCCAGATTTCATAATTTTATATATATATTAACTACTCGTATAATATATATATCATAACGGCACCCCACATAAAAATTATGGTGCGGGCATACTCTGTTATCCAATCCCCATATCAATCACACTAAAGGGAATACAAGTTCGAAATCACTCTCGAAATGTACAAATAAATACACAAATAACATTGAGGCGAAGCATAGATTCCAAGTCCAAGAGGTCAGTACATACCCTCACGTCTCTTAGGACCGTCCGACTATCGATTCGATAGCCTGTACCTAGGATTTCTATCTTCTAGGGTACGAGTCAATATCCCCCATAAGGCAACACAGGAGAAGATCGTCCCAGAGCGGTAACCTCTGGGATAGCAAGTAGCGCGGGCATGATTTTCATAAGTATATAATATATGCATACACAATCATATAAATATACTACTTTTATCATATCAATTTAGGTTTATCCCATAACCCACATTCACATCATTTATCCTTATTTTCCCATTATTATTTATCAAGTATAATGGTTCGTTTCTAACTTTAATTCGAAGGGTTTTTCCAACTTACTACGTAACCCTCATGGACTCTATTCCTCCAAATGTACAATTCAGTAAATATCCATTTATGTTCCAACGTAACTCCCTCTTACGTGTCTCTCCCCTTTAATATATACTTACATTATCCCTTATGCAAAATATCCCGAAAATATAGATTTCGCCTAACATTAAAGGATTTTGAATTTTATTTTCAAAGATGAGAATTTCAAATGGTTTCGAAATCGAAATTAAAATGGAGTTTTAATTGAATTTTTTTATTATTTAGAAGAGTCCTCAAAATATAAAACTCTCTAAGAGTCCTCAAAACATAAAACTCTCTAGTAAAAATAATATTTTTAGAAATCCGACCGTTCGATCAAGCTGAATTTTTGTCAGCAGTCCAGTCTCGCCGTTCGCTACAACATACTAAAATTTCAAGCGATTCCAATGGTCCAATCACCCGGAATAAAAATTTTTAGTGTTTGTATCTAATTAGAACTCTTTTCTTAATCAAACTCTTAATCCTTTACATGACAAAGGGTTTCTAGAATATCATATAAATCATCACTACATGCAATTTCCTATCTCAAATTGGATTTTTCTTCCCTAAATATCATCCTAATCATCCCTAGACTAACATGAGTGATGCATCAACGAAAATAAGAAAGATAAGCACTTGCCTGGGATTTTCAGAAGTCTGGTTTGGTGCCAAAATTTGTGTGGTTGCGTTCCCCGTCTCACGATCTACACGTTGGTGGTGGAGGCGGTGCAAACAGATGGATTTCGGGCCTTGGATTGCCTTGGAAGCTCTCTCATTCCCTCTCCTATGGTCGTCACTTGTCTTTGGTTGTTCTAACCCTAGAAGACAACCTAGATATCTTATATAACCCTTTTAATTTTCGTAGTTTTAATTACCCATAATTGCGAAATGTCCAAAACGCCCTCTCGGGGTACTAATTGGGCCTAAAAACGCCCCGAGACCCAAACTAAACCCCTCGCGTACACTTTTCTGACTATCTCTACCCTTCCGGACATGTTGGCGCACTCAAAACGACCATACGAACAACTTATAAAATATTCACTTTTATTAATCAACATTTAGTCCCGACACGACACAGGCGCGTCCCGACTTAAATTTCCATAATTGTCATTTTATTCACACGTGACAATATTATAAAAATGAATCTCATATATTACTATACTCATCCAGTAATATTCTAAAAATAACAAATTTCCAATAATTACTAACTCTCGTCACGCTAGTAAATATTTTAAAACAACATTTCGGATTAAAATTAAATTAATTTATCTCAAATTAAATTTAATAAATCCCATAATTTAAAAGCTATAAAAATACGGGGTATTACATACTTCCCCCCTAATAGCGGAATTCCGTCCCGAAATTCGGAAAATAAGGCCTATCAAGTAGCACAATTCTGGATATCCTTTTCCGTACACAACTAACTACACATTACGACGCTCAATCACTATAGCCCTTTCTTCACAGCAACATTGTTTTACATTCTCATTGGAGACACTTCACATTGTGCTCCCAACCGACAACATTCGCATAGGTCACGCCTATACGTTATACATTTCATTATCTCATTATCATTCGGAGGCCGCACCTCACTACATGACAAATACTCAAATTTATTCATATACAAAACTCCCATTCTGAGAAAATTATACGAACATTTGATCACTGTTGCTCGCCTAAAACAGTCGTGAAATTATACCACATTTATCGGATGTTCTCTTGAATGATCCAAAAATTCAGATTATCCACTCTCCTCTAAACATACGGAAGGAGAATAGTCGAGGTTCTTCCATAACAAAACCTTAATAAGTACCTTGTACGCGACAAATAGGTACGAGTGCTTCTACAGAGCATTCTTGAAATCATCGTACCAAGATTCCAAAATCTCCTTCACGTAGCTCCACTAATCTTTAATCACCATGCGCTTATTCCCTGGCTATGGGTGATACATCCTACTCGAAACGAAACCTTATCTTTGTTGGTTCCTGAAATTTCATATCAAAGGTAGGATTCACCAATCTCATCCTGATTCGGAAATTTATACTGCGCCGGACCATGCACTGGCGCGACCTTCCTTTCAAAGGAAGTCTGGGGCATACTAGTTAATATTGTAAACGATCCCAAAGGAATATCAATCACTTCCTTCTCATCGGCTTAATACACATGTTCGGGATGAACCCTTGATCTTGTTTTGACGATGGTAACCCATCCAAGGACTGTACCGACTTTACCGACCTCTTCCAATTTCAGGAATTGTCGATAAACACAAAATTCTTCGGTTGATTCTCCTCTTTCAACCAAACCTTACCTATGGGCGGTGCATGTAGAGACTACTCACTATATCCCGCTAAACATTGATTTTTCCTTGAAATGTCTCACATTAAGTGACACGTAATACTCCCCTTCCTTCCTTGGAGTATGCCGAAAGTTCCGACCCGTGCTCTTCTCTCCACGAAGCGCACTTCTGGATCTCTTATACTATACTATCATCATTACTCTTTATATGTGTGAGTCTCTCTCACACTTGCCTACTAACAACTCCGCTCCGAGTGTTCTTCATAATCACTTAATTCTGCTCCATTTAAGGAATACTCTTCTTAAATGACTTCCCACGGTCTTCCAATTCAAATTTGGGTGTGCTATTCTAATTGCACACCTATGTATGGATTATTGCCCCTCATATGACGTTTAATCCACTATATCCCTTCCACTTCGTTCTGTTAGCCCCACAAACACATTTTCCACACGTCCATTGCCACGCCCCTTCATCTCGGATGAGTTTTAACATCAGTTAACCAGGATGTCTACACACCCTATAAACCGGGCATACTAGCGTAAGCATCACATACGCTCCATACTAATAAACAAATTCTTTGTTTTCCCTAGTGCTTGCAGCGTGATTACAACACTTTAATCACCCGAAAAATCAAAATTTTAAATCTTCCTTATTATCATTCCACCCCTCAACTCGTGGGGTAACTTTCAATGCTTTCTTACCACAAGATCCGACTTCCAATAGCTTTAAGACAAAATTCAACTTCCAACTTACATACATAATTACTTGATCCCATTTCGACCAGGGTACCGAACTCATGGAATAGTGACCAACGTTTCCCTATTTCCAACCTTACGCTAAGTTTCATGCGTGGGATGTCTCGCAAAGAGAAATCCAAACAAGGAACCCCCCCGATACACTACTACCTAGCATTGTCGGTTATCGAAATTCGTTAGGTCCTCCATCCATAGCATTTACCCCTTTATTCTGTCTCTTAACAGAAAAGTTACAATTTCTCCCGTAATTATGCTTAACAAAGAACGTTTCACTAATTGCACTATTGTTCAGTATAGGTTGGTGGTAATAGCATTCCATAAACCTTGAATACATACAATCGGAATTCTCGAAATTCCTTTCCCTAATAATAGGGGTATTAATATTAACTCCCACATCTCTAAAGGATAAATATAACAATGCACTTTTCCTATCAATAAGTCCGGAGTGCTAAACATAATACTAAGTCAAATATTTTCGCTCAACGGTAAACCCCGATACATACGGAATTATACTGACAAAGTCTATACATACTTTGGCATCGAATATCTCGAGCCCACTATCTCCTCCGAAGACTCTAGGATAGATAATATAAGTGCGAGTCTAACCTTCTTACAGGTAAATCCTCGCCAAAACAAAACGTAAAACATGTTGCGCTAATGCAACCACTCCGATAGTCTTGCAATAAATGCCCACTATCGTACTAACCATTTCTATAATGTTTTAACAAAGATAATATCATACTCGTGTATCGCATCACTACAACGAGTAACCTCAATAAAGTATAAAACGTTGTCAATATACTCATTCATCCTCCGCGGTTAGCACTAAAGAAAAATCCCGCTACACTAGGGAAAAGATATTCACATAATAATAATAACGTTTAAAATGATATGCGTTAAGCTCGTCTCACATGCTAATCTAGCAAGGAACAAAATATAGTGACTCGCTCGTGTCACATAAACACGCCTCATCCTCTGAGGATACAACTTATGCTTCTACCTTGTCAATCGTCTTGACTACGCAAATGGTTTTCGTACGTAACACGTCTACTCAAACCAAACAAAATTACTTTAATCGTTTCCTTTTACTAGGCACCGTATTCTTGTCCTTATACTCACTTTGGAACATATTATCGCGAGCGATCTCACTCCGCTCAAAATAACTCAGTACATAATCCACTTATCAATTGTCCTACTAACCAGGTTAGGATTGCCCTTCTCTCAGACTTTAGTAGACTCGATTCCTGTTAACCATCCTGATTTTTCCTTTAACTTTTTAGGCCATAAAGATCATGTTACTATCTACAATAGTACTTACTGAATTTACCATCACTTGGTAAGAATTCCATTATCCGAATTATTTAAATGGGTCCCCTGATGTATATCCACATCCCTTTGTGGTGCTATATCACCACCCTCGTATTCAGTCTTATTCTCGACTAACTTCATCGATTCCTTTAAGATTCCCACACAAGGAGCATTATCATCTTTATTGACAAAATACAACATTGTCAACCTCTGAATCAACCGTCCATCAGAATTTCCTGCTCGAGTATTATCAATTATTATTACGAGTTGGTCTCCCACTTGGAGTCGTTTCCTCCACTCGTATCTACATCTTTCGATACAAAATTTGCTAATGATTAGGGTTCATATCCACAATCGGACTTCTATCATGCCCTCCTGCGATGAGTTCAGAACCACATTTTGCTTCTCACCCTGAACAGTTGAGGAAGGAACATACGGTCAACACTGTACCTAAGGTTCTCCTATAGGCATAGCATTCCACTTCTAAAATTGGTGGTTGACTCCAACCATTATAATTTCGTCCCGAAAGCCAAGAAAATTTTCTCTAAATTTTCACTTTCAGTTTTCCACACTCCGTCCTATATTTAAGCCTTCGGATACTTTACCTCCTTTGGTAAACACATACAATTTTCGCGTTTGTAAAATTTTCCACTGACAGTCTCTACACGTTTTTGTAATACATTGGGTAAGTTTACCCTCGCACCTCATTTGATTATAACAGCATTTGGAAATTATTGATGAGCCTTAGTCTCCTTTCGAGTCTTGGCTTCTCGCGCCATAATGGAGGTGACCTCGACTATAGTCATCATCCTCGGATATATTTTATAATCTCAACTGAGCCCTGCCTCCTGATGTACGCTTAACGGTCCTCTTCTGACATCCGTCATCGCTCGGCACACGCACACATCCGAACGAAATTAGAATTCACAAATGCATACACATTATAGCAGGAGAACGAAATCTCGTCAAAGAAATCGACAATCCTAAACATAGGGCTCTATATCAAACAAAGCAACACTGAAAGCATAATAAGCCGTACAGATCCTAAGGACACTAGAACCTGATGCTCTGATACCATGTGTGACACCCCGTCTAATTAAATACCGGGCGATCACTCTTTTATTAAATTAATTCAAGGTGAACAGTTGGTTCATTCTTAGCATTACTGTTGTAAAAATACTTTTTCAATTTAAACACCCTAAATAATTAAGCTAAGTGTCAAAACCATTTAAAACCTTATTCTCATTTTATTAAATCCGTTTATAAAACCTTAAACCATTAACCTCTAAAGAATCACACAATAAGTAGAAGAATAAAATGAACATTTAAGAATTTAACCATCAATAAATAGTCCCAACATTTACAACGCCAAAGGAAAACTTCCTGACATTGATAAATCCCGAAATAAAGGTACTGAAAGTAAAAATTACAATCTCTGACAATACCAACTAAATAATGGAAAAGGGCGACACATGCCCCTGCTGGATAAAGCTGAACTAGAAGTAGAGTCAACAATGAGGTCGTCTAAGCAATGGCCTGCAACTCCCACAAAAGCTACAGCGCGTTCCATCCAAAGAATCCTAAGTAAGACACCCCTGTGGCTGGGCACCTGTAATACATATATATATAGACACAAGAGAGAATAAGTAACAACAAATGGGTCAGAGCCCGAATGTAGAACCGTTTTAAAAATAGTTTAGCAAGTATTTTAATTGATTACAAGCCAATGCAACAACATATTAGTGCGACACTCTCTTGAGAAATTCTCACCTCTCTTCTAATGTGCACACCTATCGTACTAACCTTCTAAATGGTCTATCTCGTCATATACCACACTATCTTTCCCCAATGTTTTAACTTATCTTAGGTTATTCGCAGAATTTACAACTAAACAACACAAGTATTTAAAACATAAGATTTCAATTTATAACCAAAGTTCTCTTTTTTACTTTATTAATCAATAAAGTTTTCTAGTGTCATTTTTATACTTTCTCAACACAAGTATTTATAATTTGAGTCATCAACCATGTCCTACATATCAAATCACAATAGGCAGTTCCAGATTTCATAATTTCATATATATATTAACTACTCGTATAATATATATATCATAACGGCACCCCACATAAAAACTATGGTGCGGGCATACTCTGCTATCCAATCCCCATATCAATCACACTAAAGGGAATACAAGTTCGGAATCACTCTCGAACTGTACAAATAAATACACAAATAACATTGAGGCGAAGCATAGATTCCAAGTCCAAGAGGTCAGTACATACCCTCACGTCTCTTAGGACCATCCGAATATCGATCCGATAGCCCGTACCTAGGATTTCTATCTTCTAGGGTACGAGTCAATATCCCCCATAAGGTAATAAAGGATAAGATCGTCCCAGCGCGGTAACCTCTGGGATATCAAGTAGCGCGGTAATGATTTTCACAAGTATATAAAATATGCATACACAATCATATAAATATACTACTTTTATCATATCAATTTAGGTTTATCCCATAACCCACATTCACAACATTTATCCTTATTTTCCCATTATTATTTATCAAGTATAATGGTTCGTTTCTAACTTTAATTCGAAGGGTTTTTCCAACTTACTACGTAACCCTCATGGACTATATTCTTCCAAATGTACAATTCAGTAAATATTCATTTATGTTCCAACGTAACACTCTCTTACGTGTCTCTTCCCTTTAATATATACTTACATAATCCCTTATGCAAAATATCCCAAAAATATAGATTTCGCCTTACATTAAAGGATTTTGAATTTTATTTTCAAAGATGAGAATTTCAAATGGTTTCGAAATCGAAATTAAAATGGAGTTTTAATTGAATTTTTTAATTATTTAGAAGAGTCCTCAAAATATAAAACTCTCTAAGAGTCCTCAAAACATAAAACTCTCTAGTAAAAATAATATTTTTAGAAATCCGACCGTTTGATCAAGCTGAATTTTTGTCAGCATTCCTGTCTCGCCGTTCGCTACAACATACTAAAATTTCAAGTGATTCCAATGGTCCGATCATCCGGAATAAAATTTTTAGTGTTTGTATCGAATTAGAACTCTTTTCTTAATCAAACTCTTAATCCTTTACATGACAAAGGGTTTCCAGAATATCATATAAATCATCACTACATGCAATTTCCTATCTCAAATTGGGTTTTTCTTCCATAAATCTGACCCTAATCATCCCTAGACTAACATGAGTGATGCATCAAAGAAAATAAGTAAGATAAACACTTGCCTGGGATTTTCAGAAGTCTTGTTTGGTGCCGAAATTGGTGTAGTTGCGTTCCCCGTCTCGCGATCTACGCGTTGGTGGTGGAGGCGGTGCAAACAGATGGATTTCGGGCATTGGATTGCCTTGGAAGCTCTCTCCTTCCCTCTCCTATGCCCGTCACTTGTCTTTGGTTATTCGAACCCTAGAAGACAACCTAGATATCTTATACAACCCTTTTAATTTTCGTAGGTTTAATTACCCATAATTGCGAAATGTCCAAAACGCCCTCCCGGGGTACTAATTGGGCCTAAAAACGCCCCGAGACCCAAACTAAACCCCCGGGTATACTTTTCAGACTATCTCGACCCTTACGAAGACGTTGGCGCACTCAAAATGACCATACGAATAACTTATAAAATATTCACTTTTATTAATCAACATTTAGTCCCGACACAACACAGGCGCGTCCCGACTTAAATTTCCATAATTGTCATTTTATTCACACGTGACAATATTATAAAAATGAATCTCATATATTACTATACTCATCCAGTAATATTCAACAAATAATAAATTTCCAATAATTACTAACTCTTGTCACGCTAGTAAATATTTAAAACAACATTCCGGATTAAAATTAAATTAATTTATCTCAAATTAAATTTAATAAATCCCATAATTTAAAAGCTATAAAAATACGGGTTATTACAATATGTACACACATAATTATGCAATATGAGATGTATATGTACCATTCTACTGTGTGTGAGTGTTGGTAATGAGATCTAGATCACTTCAATCAATGATGAAATAGTAGTGCAAGCTCTGGGGTTCTTTGGATTCTAGGTTAGACAAAATTTTCTCACAATTTGCAAACTAGATGAACACTTATACAATATAGACTCAAGTGAGTCAAGATTATAAGGTGCTTCAATCTCCCCCTTTGGAAATATGAGACAAAATCTCCTTTGAGTCATCTAGAACTCATTGGGCAACAAGAATGAGGAAACATATTCCTATAAAAATCTATCTACCCAATTCCTAGAAAGCAAAACTACATAACTCAACTATTTACAATTGAATACCCTATTACAACTGTTGAGAATAACTGTACAGAATCCTGCAATGAATCACTAAGATCAAGCTGTTTAGCATATATGAAATTCATTAGACTCAAATTTCTCCCCCATTTTGTCTCAAATAGACAAAGGGAAAAATAAAGAGATCAAAGGGATTAATCAGCACACACCATACCAATACATTTACACAAAGAAATAAATTGATTATAATCTAAAGGTTTGGTGAACATGTCTACGAGTTGTAAATCAGTAGGAAGGTTTCCTTAGTTTCAACTAATTCGCACTTTGATTATCACAATAGAGATGCAATTGGTTTTCTTGAATACCATAATCACTCAGCATTTGTTTAAGCCATAGTAATTGAGCACAACAGCTGCCAGCGACTATGTATTCAGATTCAGCTATTGAGATTGATGTGCAGTTTTGTTTCTTACTACTCTATCCTACCAAGTTATTACCGATATAATAACATGCTCCTTATGTGCTTTTACTATCATCAGTACACCCAGCCCAGTCAGCATCAGTGTACCCAATTATAGTGTTTGGTGTGTCATTAGTGTACCAAAGTCCAAGATTCAGAGTGCCTTTTACATATTTAATGATTCGTTTAACAGAATTCAGATGGATCTCTTTAGGGTTATTGTGATAACGAGAACATACACACACAGCATACATAATATCAGGACGCGAGGCAGTAAGGTATAGTAAGGTTCCTATCATACTACGATATAGAGTAGGATCTATAGATTTTCCAGTTTCGTATTTAGAAAGTTTTAGTGTAGTACTCATGGGTGTTTTAGCATTTTTAGCACTCTCAAGGCCAAATTTCTTTACTATCTCTAAAGCATACTTAGATTGCGAAACAAATAATCCTTCTGAATTTTGTTTGACTTGAAGACCTAAGAAGAATTGCAACTCCCCCTAAGAGACGTTTGAAACTCCTTATGCATTATTTCGGAGAAGGATTTTACTTCTGAGGGAGAAGTTGATCCAAAGATAATGTCGTCAACATAAACTTGAGCAATAATAATGTGTTTGCCAAAATGTTTGACAAAAAGTGTTTGATCATTTCCACCTCTTTTGAAACCTTTATCTAAGAGGAAACTGGAAAGACGCTCATACCAAGCTCTAGGTGCTTATTTAAGACCATACAAAGCCTTTTTAAGACGAAATACATGATTTGGATATTGAGGGTCAATGAACCCTTTAGGTTGTTCTACATAGGTCTCCTCAGTCAATATTCCATTAAGGAATGCAACTTTGACATCCATTTGGTAGAGTGTAAAATGCAAGTGGCAAGCTATAGCAAAGAGAAGACGAACAGATTCTAAACGAGTAACAGGAGCAAAGGTCTCATTAAAATCTATTCCTTCAATTTGAGAATATCCTTGAGCAATTAATCTAGCTTTGTTTCTAATGATTCTCCCACTTTCATCAGACTTGTTTTTAAAAATCCAACGTGTGCCAATAACCTTTTTGTGATCAGGCCTAGGTACAAGATACCAAACATCATGAATGAGAAATTGAAGAAGTTATTCTTGCATAGTAAAAATCTAGTGAGAGTCATTCAATGCCTCATTTACATTCTTTAGTTCCACTAGGGAAACAAAACATGCATAATTTGCATAATTTCTTAGTTGGGATCTTGTACGCACTGGCTCACTAGGGTTACCAACTACGTTATTTATGGGATGATCTTTAGAAACCCAGTTAGGTACTTCAGGTATCTCAATTGGTAATGAATCCTCTATTTCAGGAGAGTCATTTTCTAAAATGTTTATAGGCTCTTCTACAATAGTTGATTCACCAGTCTTGTTCTCGACAGTAGTGTCACTCACAATTACATTTATGGATTCCATCAAGGTTTTAGTGCGAAGATTATACACTTGATAGGCTCTACTGTTAGGCGAGTATCCTAAAAATATAGCTTTATCACCCCGGCTCTCAAATTTGGACAAGTGTTCCCTATCTTTTCATACATAACAAGTACTACCAAAGGTTCTAAGCGACTTAAGATTGGGCTTTTTATTATACCAAAGTTCGTAAGGGGCTTGTTTGGAATTCTTTCTAAGATAGACCCTGTTTATAATGTGACACGCAGTACGAATAGATTCTACCCAAAAGTATTTAGGTAAATTCTTGGCATGTAACATAACACATGCCATCTCTTGAAGGGTACGATTCTTTCTCTCGGCAATTCCATTTTGTTGAGGGGTCTTAGGAGCACTAAACTCATGTTTGTAACCATTATAGTCACAATACTCTATTATACCGGTGTCTTTGAATTCTCCACCTCTATCACTACGGATTCTATTTACTTGAGTGTCCTTTTCATTTTCAATGCGAAAAAGTATTTTTAAGAAAGTTTGAAAAGTGTGAGACTTTTGTTTTAAAAAAGGCTACCCAAGTAAATCTGGTGAAGTCATCAACCATAACAAGAATATAACTGTGTCCAAAGAGACTAACAGTTTGGGAGGGACCCATTAGGTCCATATGGATGAGCTCCAAGGGATTATAGGTAAGAACATCACTAACTTTCTTATGAGGTGCCTTAACAATTTTACCTTCCTGACAGGAACCACAGACAATGTTGGGAATAGGTTTGATTTTAGGAATTCCTCTAACTATTTCTTGAGAGGTCAGTCTACTAAGATTATCAAAATTTATGTGATCCATTCTGTTATGCCATATCTCATTGTCATCCATTCTGGCAACATTACAGATTTCAGACTTATTCATGACAGTATAACAATTGTCAGGAGTTCTGACTCCCGTAATTATGCATTCACCTTTTTCATTTAAAATTTTGCAATTGTTCTTTGAAAAGGTAACAGTATGATCTGAGTCACAAAATTGCGAGATGCTAAGTAGATTGCCCTTAAGACCTTTAACTAGAAGAACATTTTCAAGAATAGGAAGTCCATCTTCTTGGAGAGTTCCTTTGCCTATGATTTGAGATGATACTCCATCACCAAAAATAACTTTTCCACCAGCAAAGCTGGTTTTGTTCAAAAGTTTTGTATCATCCCCAGTCATGTGCTTAGAACATCCAGAGTCTAAATACCAACCAGATAATGTGTGATCAGTTTTTAAAGCAGTAATAACTATATTACACATCATCTGAGGTAATAGATCATCTTTTTTATCCCAAATTGCTCTAGTTTTCATTTTGCGCTTATTAGCTCTCAATTGATAAAATTTGCGAGCATTCAATTTTTGTTGAAAAATGTTTTGCGCATGATTTTGAGTTTTATGACAAACATGGGAATTTAATTTAGGAAAGTGCTTAGGAATCCTTCTAGGAAATGTTCTTTTAGGTTTGGTCTTTCTCTTTCTATAATTAGAGTTTTTGTCTGGTTGTCTAGGAAGTACATAATTGTTATGGCTCCTCCTAGAATAATTAAAGTTCTGATAGGTAGGAGGATAACAGACAGGTTTAACTAGTCTCCTAGCATAGCAACCATAAAAAAAGTGACCGTATATATCACAGTAAGAGCAATAAATATTTCTCAAGGTTGGGGTCTCCTTAGGAAAATCTCTAAACAACGATTTTGAGGAATTTTGAGGTTGGACTCTATTCCTAGGTAGGATAGTCTTGAATGCGGACTCACTCTTCCTAATAGAAGGGTAGACGTATTTAGCCTTAGGTTAGCTTTCATGTTTAGAGAAACTTGATTCCCCAATGTTAAAATTTTGATGTTTTGAATCAAACTCAGTTTTTAGGGAATGAAAATCTGGGCAGGTCTCAATAGGTATTTTACCTCCTGACACAAACTTGATAGTTTCAAAAGATTTTGTTTGTGTCTTCAAATTGGGGCAAAATCCTATTCCGGTTCGATCATCGGAATTGGTTTTAGATTCAGCAATAAATTCATCAAAACAGTTTGAATTATTTTCAAATTTTGTAAATTTTTTTAAAACAGTTGCTGTCTTTTCTTTAGTTTGTTCCAATTCTAACAATGTCCCTTTGTATTTTTTCTCCAGAGTTTCATTTGTTTCAGTCAAATCTTTGAGTTTTTTATCAAACATTTTGATTTCACTTTCATGAGTTAAATATTGGGTAGTATACTCTTCAGCATTCAGTTTAACCATTAGGCTTAGATCTTCTAACTTCTTAGTGAGATCTTTCATAATCTTTTCTAGTCTAGTGCTTTTCTTGAGAGTTTTAGCATAGAGTGTGTGAATATCTGGGAGGTCTTCATTGTTCGAGTCACTAAGTGTAGTGTGTGAAGTGACCCCTAGGGCTGTAATACCCCGTATTTTTGGCTATATTTATTTTTGGGATTAATTATTAAATGAGAATTAATTGGGAATTAATCCGGATAAAATACTAGCGAGATGTGAGTTGGTATTTGACTATATTGAGTACATATGATGTTATATTGAATGTTGAACTATGAAATTTGTCGTGAGATTGATATACGGCAATTTGGTCATTTTATTGGGACGCATGTGACAGTCGCGTCAGGATATAATTATTTTAATTATAAAAGTGAATTTAAATTCTATTAACCGTATGGTCGTTTTGAGTGCGCCAACGCGTCCGGAAGGGTCGAGATAGTCAGAAAACACTAGTCGGGGGTGTAGTTTGGGTCCCGGGGTATTTTTAGGCCATACCGGCAATATAAAGGGTATTTTAGTAATTTCGTATTTTTAGGAATTAAAAATGACGAAAATTAGAGATGTAAATCTGATGTGGGTTTGACCCACTAAGCCACTAACCAGCCCTTATTAACCCAACAAGCTACGGGGGTTGTTAGATTAGGTTTTCTAAGTTTCCCCAAAAACAAACCCTAGCCACCATAGCCATTGGAGAAGAAGCTTGGAGAAAGAGAGAGAGAAGGAATTCTGCAGAAAGAGAGAGGAAATCAACACCAAATTCAGAGACAATCGAGGCAAGTGATTTAATTGCTTTTAATTCATAAAATGCTTCCTCCATGTTAGATAATTTGAAGATTTACAATTGTTCTTGGAAGATAAATGAAAACCCATGTTGTTTGGACTTAGAACTTGAATATTGAGAACAAATTTCATGTAGAATCATATAGAGATGATTATTTTGGTATTAATATATGTTGGATGTAAGAAAAACGGATTTAGAATGGACTAATTGAGGACCTAAAAGTTTAGGGTTCATGTTCTTGAATAATTGGAGGAAAAGTGTAGAGATTTGTAAATTGATTGATGTTAGGATGAATTAATCCTTTAAAACGTGTTAGGATGTGACTATGGTATATTTAGGATTGATTAGAGACCTTAAAACAATCATTAGGACTAATTTTAGAGGAGATTTGAGGAGTAAAAATGGTGAAAAACGAGATTGGGAAAAATCTGGGCCGAAACTGGTCCCTCGTTAGAAGACCTTCCCAGGTCGTTCGAACGAGATCGTTCGAACGAGCTTCTAACGAGTTGACCAGTCGCTTCTAACGAAAGGGAATTTCGTTCAATACTTTGTTTGAACGAGATCTCGTTAGAAGGTACAGTTCGTTCGAACGAACTGGAATCTCGTTCGAACAGCCTCGTTCGAACGAGACTTCTAACGAGCTGGCAGTTTAGGCCTTTTTGGCCTGTTTTGATTTTGGGAGTCCCGTAAACTTGTTCGAGGGTAGATATAACATTCCTTTGATAATGTATTGATAGATTTGGGACTTTTGGGTTATTATGAGGAGTAAATTATATACAAGTGATGTAAATCAATGGACTGTTTGGGTTGAGACGTGAGTGTCTACTACGATGTGAGAATAAATTATGGCGCGTATGATTATAAACCGGAATAGTATAAAGTGTGTAAATTATATATTGGTACTAGAATGAGAATAGTACTACAATTAAACTACGGGATTACTAAGATGTGTGTTTACTTAGTATTGGTATATGAATTGTGTGTATGACATACCTACCATACTTGCTATCACGGGAGGTTTGTGTTCGCTTAGGGCCCTCTAATCCTTGTGTTTCCCAGATTTAGACTGGTTACCTCGATGAACATAGGTCAGAGAAGGGCTTATTTGGATGTTAATAAGTCTGGTGATCGTGGGAGCGCAGGTATGTGCGTGACCCATGTGATGTGACTGTGTTCGCCTCCACTATTTGTGATTTGTGTTATCTGAACTATTCCTGAGAGATTCGGAATATGAGATCCTTATGTACGTGATGTACCGGGATGGATAGCAGAGTATGTGTGCACCGCAGTTTAGTCTCAGGGTGCTTATATTGTATATTTATGTTGTGGGAAATATACGCTTAATAAACTGGAAATTTTCATATGGTATTGTGTGTAACTATGGAATAACATAGAGGGCTAATCTATAATGAGTTGTATTACTTTTATATGAGAACCCGAATTTGCGTTAAGCTCCTATTTAATTTCGATCGTTATAATGTTAATGGGAACAGAGTAATAAGGGTAGAACATATGGCAGTCTAGCTAGATATGTTATCACTTAGCTAGTGGTTGTGTCATTTTAGATTGGTACTTACGTTAGGAGTGCACAGTTAGACGAGAGGTGAGAATTTCATGTGAGGGCACGTCCTAACATGTACTTTGCATTTAATGTTTAAATGTTTTTAAAGCACTTGCAGGATTTTAAAATATCTCCACATTCGGGCTCTGACCCGTTTGCTTTCAAATCTACTTTTTGTAAAACCATTTTAGGTGCCCAGCCACAAGGACACCATGCATAGGATATTCATTCAGGTGACGAGCTGTAGCTATTTATGGAAGCTACTGGGATTTTCTTTTAGACTCTTCTATCAGTTGGATTCCGTATTCAGTATTCTTCAGTTTTAGGGCATGTTTCCCAGATCCATTAGAGTTACTTTTCCATATCAGTTTTCAGACTTTGGCATGTATTGATTCAGTATTTAATTACTTATTTCAGATATGGGATTTGTAGTGAGGAGTTTTCCTCCAGACTTTATTTACATTATGTGATGGTTATTCTATTTACATCGTTATGGTGATGGTGTTATTATTTTTTATTACACTTGTTGCATGTTAATCAGACTTTAATTAAAATTTGGCACTTACTTTTTAAATACTAGGTGGTTAGTAAAAATAAAATGTTTTCGACAGTGATGCTATTAACTGAGCCAACTAGTCATTTTGATTTAATTTAATAAAGGAGTAGCTGCCCGGTATTTAATTAGTCGGGGTGTCACAGGTGGTATCAGAGCATCAGGTTCTAGTGTCCTTTAGGATCTGTACGGCTATTATGTTTTCGCTAAGTTTATTTGATATAGAGCTCTATATTTTAGGACTGTTGTACTCTTTTTGTGTATGCTTCGTTCTTCAGCTATTTTAAGTTTATAAACTGTGAACTTATAAACTTTATTCTTATTTCAGATGCCTCCACGACGTGCACGATGAGTTCACAGGGATGCAATGCCCGAACCCCAGCCCGCTCCAGTTCAGGGCATGATGAACGCCGCTAAGGTTGCAACTATAGTAGCCCAAGCGGTAAATGCCGCAATTGCCGTTGTTCAGCAGGCACCACCTCAGGCACCGGTTGCCGCGCCAGTACAGGAAAATGCATTCCCGTCTGCTTGGGAACGTGTACGTGACGCTTTTCAGAAAGCGCATCCGCCAGAGTTTGCAGGTAGCTCAGATGTGGTAGTATCGAGCCAGTGGAGGAAGGATATGCAGAGGCACTTGAGGATGTATGAGTGCACGGACGTTCAGAAGCAGGTGCTAGCTACTTTCAAGCTAGTTGGATATGCACTGCAGTGGTGGGAGTATATTACCACCGTGGAGGAGAGGGATACTCTCACTATTCAGTACTTTTGGGTGCGGTTCGACCGCAAGTACTTTCCGTCGGCTGTTCACACGGAAATGAGGAGGTAATTGATGAGTCTGAGGCAGGAGGGTAAGACTGTAGCCGAGTATGAGGCCGAGTTCACAAATCTGTTGAATATCGTTCCGGATGAGATACCAACAGAGAAGAAGAAGATTGAGAAATTTTACCGACGGGTTGACATGGAGGATCCGTCAGCATCTGTTAGGGAACCTTTCGTTGGCCACGTATTCTGATGTGGTTAACGCTGCTTTGTTACACTGCCAGGACCACCGCTTTCATATGGCTGAGGGCAAAAGGTCGGGAGAGTCTATCCATCAGGGCAGGACTGGAGGACATGGTGCCGGTGGGGAACAATCTGTTCAGGGGCAGAGACAGGGTGAGCAAGGTTTCCAACAGGGGGATCAGAAGAGGTTCCGATCAGGGAACTACAGACAGGGACATGGAGGTTTCCGTCAGGGCCATCAGGGTCCAAACGGTCATCAGGGCCAAAAGGGGCAGAATGGGTAGCAGTTTTAGCAGGGCCAGCAGGGCCAAGGGAGGAACGGTAACGGCCACCAGGGCCGGGGACCGCAGGGGCAGAGAGGAGGGAACTTCCCAGGGAAGTGTTTTGTTTGTGGCAAGACTGACCATAAACGACAGGATTGTCCTGATAGGGGCACGGCCCCACAGCAGCAACAGCAGGGTGCTCGCCAGGAGCCGCAGAGGCCTATGTTTCCCACCGCTCTCCCCGCACCGCCACAGATGGCAGCATTGCCACCCATTCCAGCAGTCCCAGTTCAGCAGGGGCAGCTACAGTATGGACGTGTCTATAACGTCCACCAGGCAGTAGTTCCACAGGCACCGCCTGCGATTGAGGGTACGTTTCCTATCCATGGCACTATGGGTCGGGTATTATTTGATACGGGGGCTACACATTGTTTTATAGCTACACACTTCGCGAAAGACTTAGGATTGTTAGCTACGGCAGAGAGCACAGTGACGTGTGTCGACTCACCATTGGGGAGTGGGTCACTTATATTCTTTATATGCCGGGGAGTGGGGGTCGAGATTGGTGGTTTGGTATTACCTGCAGACATGTTGGTATTAGATATGCATGTTTATGATGTGATTATCGGTATGGATTGGATTGTAGCTTATAGGGCCATGATTGATTGCTTCAGCGGGAGCATTGTTTTTGCCATTCTGGGGCAAGAGATGTTCGTAGTGGCGATGCCTCGCCCAGAGGGAGGATCGACCGCTCATCTGTATTACATAGAGGAGGATACCTTTAAGGAGGTTGTGATTCCTTTAGATACGATCCCGGTTGTTAGGGAGTATTCGGATGTGTTTCAGGAGATACCAGGCCTACCCCCCAGTCGAGAGATAGACTTTGTTATAGACCTATTGCCAGATACGAGGCATATAGCACGCGCACTGTACCGTATGGCTCCGGTAGAGATGCGAGAGCTACGAGATCAGATAGAGCAACTGTTAGGTCAGGGCTTTATTCGCAGGAGTACCTCACCCTGGGGCGCTCCAGTTTTGTTTGTGAAGAAGAGGGACGGTTCACTGAGATTGTGTGTGGACTACCGGGAGTTGAACAAGGTCACGATACGGAATAAGTATCCGTTGCCACGAATCGATGACCTATTTGATCAGTTGAGAGGAGATTCTTTCTTCTCGAAGATTGATTTGAGATCGGGATACCATCAGTTGCGTATCAGGGAGGAGGATGTCTCGAAGACTGCGTTCTTGTCGAGATATGGTTCTTACGAGTTTCGGGTTATGCCTTTTGGTTTGACCAACGCTCCAGCAGTGTTTATGGACTTGATGAACAGAGTGTTCAGGGATTTCCTAGATCAGTTTGTCATTGTCTTCATTGATGACATTCTGGTTTACTCCCAGACAGAGGAGGAGCACGCCGAGCATTTGAGGCAGGTTTTGCAGACACTTCGTCAGAACAAGTTGTATGCAAAATATGAGAAATGCGGGTTTTGGCTGAAGGAGGTCCAGTTTTTGGGACACATTATTTCCGACCGGGGGATATCTGTTGATCCGGGGAAGGTATCCGCAGTGAGGGAGTGGGGACAGCCCACGACACCAACGAAGATTCGTAGTTTCTTGGGTCTAGCAGGATACTACAGGAGGTTCATTCGAGGATTTTCGAAGATAGCAGGTCCTTTGACACATCTGACTCGTAAGGGTGTGCCATTTATCTGGAGTGATGCCTGTCAGTTGGCATTTGATGAGTTAAAGGACAAATTGACCTCAGCACCTGTGTTAGCATTGCCGAGACCGGGAGTTAAGTATTTGGTATACACCGATGCGTCTTTGTAAGGGCTTGGAGGTGTATTACAGCAGGAGAGACAGGCCATAGCTTATGCTTCCCGTAAGCTTAAGCCTCACGAGAGGAATTACCCCACGCATGATTTGGAGTTGGCAGCAGTGGTATTTGCCTTACGGATTTGGAGGCACTATCTTTTGGGGGAGAAGTTCCAACTGTTCACGGACCACAAGTCCCTACAATACTTGTTCACGCAGAAAGAGTTGAATATGCGGCAGCGTAGGTGGCTTGAGTTTGTGAAAGACTACCAGTTCGATATCCAGTATCACCCAGGTAAGGCTAACGTGGTAGCAGACGCGTTGAGCCGTAGGCCAGCAGATGAGGTGGCAGAGGTGTGGAAGGCAAAGTGGAAGGAGTTGGGACACCAGGATGCAGTGGCCCGATCTTTCATGTCTGTGATGACCGTTACACCGCAGATTGTAACGAAGGTAGTACGGGCACAGGCTAATGACTTGTTCTGTCAGGAGCAGATAGTTCGATTACTAGCAGATGGAGCCGAGTCCTATACCGTTAGCTCAGATGGGGGATTACGCTTCAATGGGAGATTAGTGGTTCTGGAAGGGGAGGAATTGTGACACGAGGTGATGGCAGAGTCGCACGGCTCACGGTTCGCGGTACATCCCGGAGGGGACAAAATGTACCAAGACATGAGACGCCAGTATTGGTGGAGCGATATGAAGAGAGATATCGCTGAGTTTGTTTCGAAATGCGCCATTTGTCAGCTTGTAAAAGTGGCTCATCAGAGACCGGCAGGACTGCTACAGCCGTTGGAAGTCACGGTGTGGATGTGGGAGAGCATATCCATGGACTTTATCACGGGGTGGCCTACGTCGCACAGGGGTCATGACTCCGTTTGGGTAATTGTGGATAGGTTGTCCAAAGTCGCTCACTTTTTACCCGTAAGGACTAACTACACTACGAGACAGTATGCTCAGCTCTTTATTTCAGAGGTTGTGAGACTTCACGGTGTACCCCTAAATATTGTGTCTGACAGAGACAAGATATTTTTTTCGAGGTTTTGGGAGAGTTTCCAGGAGGCCATGGGCACGAAATTGCGGTTGAGTACGGCTTATCATCCGCAGACCGATGGGCAGACCGAGCGCACAAATCAGATGTTGGAGGACATGCTACGCATGTGCATTATTGACTTTGGGGGTGGATGGGAGCAGTACCTTCCACTGGTAGAGTTTGCTTACAATAACTCTTATCAGTTCACTATTGGCATGGCTCCGTTTGAAGCATTATACGGTAGGCCTTGTCGTTCCCCAGCATGTTGGTTAGAAGTGAGGGACAACAAACTACTTGGGCCGGAAGTGATTCAGGATACTTCGGCAAGGATTGAGTTGATTCGGAGTCGCATTCGGGTAGCTCAAGACAGGCAGAAAAGTTATGCTGATGCGAAGAGGTTCTTCAGGGAGTTCCAAGTGGGGGACCAGGTTTTGCTCAGAGTATCTCCTATGAAGGGGATTATGCGTTTCGGGAAGAAGGGGAAATTGGCACCGAGGTATGTGGGGCCGTTTCCTATTATTGAGCGGATCGGACCGGTTGCGTATAGACTTGGATTACCGGAGCATTTGCATCGGATTCACGATGTGTTCCATATTTCCTCGCTAAGGAAATACCTTAGAGATAATTTGGCTCATTCTCACATTGTTTTGGAGGACATCGATCTCCAGCCTGATAGCTCCTACGAGGAGGGACCGATTGCTATTTTGGACCAAAGTGAGAGGAAGCTGCGGTCGAAGATAGTTCCGTTAGTACGTGTTCAGTGGCGACATCACAATGTCGAGGAGTCCACATGGGAGTGCGAATATGAGATGCGCAAACGTTATCCAGAGTTGTTTTTAGCAGGTAGTTTCTAGTTTCGAATTTCGGGACGAAATTCAGTTATTAGGGGGGAAGTATGTAATACCCCGTATTTTTGGCTATATTTATTTTTGGCATTAATTATTAAATGAGAATTAATTGGGAATTAATCCGGATAAAATACTAGCGAGATGTGAGTTGGTATTTGACTATATTGAGTATATATAATGTTATATTGAATGTTGAACTATGAAATTTGTCGTGAGATTGATATACGGTAATTTGGTCATTTTATTGGGACGCGTGTGACAGTCGCGTCAGGATATAATTATTTTAATTATAAAAGTGAATTTAAATTATATTAACTGTATGGTCGTTTTGAGTGCGCCAACGCGCCCGGAAGGGTCGAGATAGTCAGAAAACACTAGCCGGGGGTGTAGTTTGGGTCCCGGGGTATTTTTAGGCCATACCGGCAATATAAAGGGTATTTTAGTAATTTCGTATTTTTAGGAATTAAAAATGACGAAAATTAGAGAAGTAAATCTGATGTGGGTTTGACCCACTAAGCCACTAACCAACCCTTATTAACCCAACAAGCTCTAGGGGTTGTTAGATTAGGTTTTCTAAGTTTCCCCAAAAACAAACCCTAGCCACCATAGCCATTGGAGAAGAAGCTTGGAGAAAGAGAGAGAGAAGGAATTCTGCAGAAAGAGAGAGGAAATCAACACCAAATTCAGAGACAATCGAGGCAAGTGATTTAATTGATTTTAATTCAGAAAATGCTTCCTCCATGTTAGATAATTTGAAGATTTACAATTGTTCTTGGAAGATAAATGAAAACCCATGTTGTTTGGACTTAGAACTTGAATATTGAGAACAAATTGCATGTAGAATCATATAGAGATGATTATTCTGGTATTAATATATGTTGGATGTAAGAAAAACGGATTTAGAATGGACTAATTGAGGACCTAAAAGTTTAGGGTTCATGTTCTTGAATAATTGGAGGAAAAGTGTAGAGATTTGTAAATTGATTGATGTTAGGATGAATTAATCCTTTAAAACGTGTTAGGATGTGACTATGGTATATTTAGGATTGATTAGAGACCTTAAAACAATCGTTGGGACTAATTTTAGAGGAGATTTGAGGAGTAAAAATGGTGAAAAACGAGATTGGGAAAAATCTGGGCCGAAACTGGTCCCTCGTTAGAAGACCTTCCCAGGTCGTTCGAACGAGCTCGTTCGAACGAGCTTCTAACGAGTTGACCAGTCACTTCTAACGAAAGGGAATTTCGTTCGATACTTCGTTAGAACGAGATCTTGTTAGAAGGTACAGTTCGTTCGAACGAACTGGAATCTCGTTCGAACGAACTGGAATCTCGTTCGAACAGCCTCGTTCGAACGAGACTTCTAACGAGCTGGCAGTTTAGGCCTTTTTGGCCTGTTTTGATTTTGGGAGTCCCGTAAACTTGTTCGAGGGTAGAGATAACATTCCTTTGATGATGTATTGATAGATTTGGGAATTTTGGGTTATTATGAGGAGTAAATTATATACAAGTGATGTAAATCAATGGACTGTTTGGGTTGAGACGTGAGTGTCTACTACGACGTGAGAATAAATTATGGCGCGTATGATTATAAATCGGAATCGTATAAAGTGTGTAAATTATATATTGGTACTAGAATGAGAATAGTACTACAATTAAACTACGAGATTACTAAGATGTGTGTTTACTTAGTATTGGTATATGAATTATGTGTATGACATACCTACCATACTTGCTATCACGGGAGGTTTGCGTTCGCTTAGGGCCCTCTAATCCTTGTGTTGCCCGGATTTATACTGGTTACCTCGATGAACATAGGTCAGAGAAGGGCTTATTGGGATGTTAATAAGTCTGCTGATCGTGGGAGCGCAGGTATGTGCGTGACCCATGTGATGTGACTGTGTTCGCCTCCACTATTTATGATTTGTGTTATATGAACTATTCCTGAGACATTCGGAATATGAGATCCTTATGTACGTGATGTACCGGGATGGATATCAGAGTATGTGTGCACCGCAGTTTAGTCTCGGGGTGCTTATATTGTATATTTATGTTGTGGGAAATATACGCTTAATGAACTGGAAATTTTCATATGGTATTGTGTGTAACTATAGAATAACATAGAGGGCTAATCTATAATGAGTTGTATTACTTTTATATGAGAACCTGAATTTACGTTAAGCTCCTATTTAATTGCGATCGTTATAATGTTAATGGGAACAGAGTAATAAGGGTAGAACATATGGCAGTCTAGCTAGATATGTTATCACTTAGCTAGTGGTTGTGTCATTTTAGATTGGTACTTACGTTAGGAGTGCACAGTTAGACGAGAGGTGAGAATTTCATGTGAGTGCACGTCCTAACATGTACTTTGCATTTAATGTTTAAATGTTTTTAAAGCACTTGCAGGTTTTTAAAATATCTCCACATTCGGGCTCTGACCCGTTTGCTTTCAAATCTACTTTTTGTAAAACCATTTTAGGTGCCCAGCCACAAGGACACCATGCCTAGGATATTCATTCAGGTGACGAGTTGTAGCTGTTTGTGGAAGCTACAGGGATTTGCTTTTAGACGCTTCTATCAGTTGGATTCCGTATTCAGTATTCTTTAGTTTTAGGGTATGTTTCCCAGATCCATTAGAGTTACTTTTCCATATCAGTTTTCAGACTATGGCATGTATTGATTCAGTATTTAATTACTTATTTCAGATGTGGGATTTGTAGTGAGGAGTTTTCCTCCAGACTTTATTTACATTATGTGACGGTTTTCTATTTACTTCGTTATGGTGATGGTGTTATTATTTTTTATTACACTTGTTGCATGTTAATCAGACTTTAATTAAAATTTGGCACTTACTTTTTAAATACTAGGTGGTTAGTAAAAATAAAATGTTTTCGACAGTGATGCTATTAACTGAGCCAACTAGGCATTTTGATTTAATTTAATAAAGGAGTAGCTACCCGGTATTTAATTAGTCGGGGTGTCATAAGGGCTTCATTATTTGAACTCACACACCCATTGATTTCATCATTATTGCTTTCCCTTTGACTCACACACCCCGAAGAAGAGATAGCAATATTCTCAGTAATCAAAGCATCTAAACTAGTAATAGCATTATTCGAAACATGAGTAGTAAAATTACTAGATTCATCCTCACAAACAAACACAGGCATATCATCATTATAGATAATCTTGGTAAAGAAGGACATGCAAGGGTCAAAAACACCAGATGACTCAGGTTCTTCATTTTCAGAGTCACTTGAATCATCCCATGTCTTACAAATGTTGGCTATAGTGTGTTTGTTTTGAGTGTTAAAGTTAACTCTGCAGTCGTGTTCAATGTGTCCTAGTTTTCCACATCTAAAGCATTCAGTCTTCTTAAGGTCTCTATTAGGTCTAGTGTGAGAGTCCTTGTGATGTTTATCATGGCTTTTCTCATGAGGTCTGTGATTAAAGGGAGTTGGATAATTGGACTTTCCTTGTTTATTTGCCATGTTGTTTCTAAATTTAATGATTTTCTTAAACTGTTTTGACATCAAGGCAATCTGATTGTCCAAACTCTCTATATCGCGTTCCTCATCAGAATCATCATTGGAAGTATTAAACTCGAGCTTAATCAATTTAGAAGAGAAGCTTAGATTGGAACTAGTCTGTTTCCTATGGGACTAGGTCAATTCCTTCTTAAATTCTAGTTCCATTTCCACAGTTCTTAATTTACTACTGAGTAATTCAGGAGTGAGATTTATATCACACATTTCCTCAATAGCATATCTTTTGTTGTCAAATTTCTGTGGTAATGATCTTAGAATTTTAGATACAATTTATTGTCTGTCATATGTTATCCCATTAGCATGCAGTTTTGTCACAATATCAGTCAGGTTCATATAGAAGTCATCAAATGACTCAGTCTCAGACATAATTAAAGAGTTATACTGTTGAATGAGCATTTGAGTTTTAGCAGCTTTAACTCTAGTGTCACCTTCGTGAGAAGTAACCAAAGTGTCCCAAGGTTTCGTAGAAGTGGTACAAGATGAGATTCTTTTGAACTCATGTTCATTTATGGACATAAATATGGCATTCTTTCCTTTGTTAATATTTCGAGAAACTTGTTTCTCTTCTTGTCTGAACTCACTTAATACTTTCTTAACGCTCTCATTACTTCCTTCAGTGGTTGGTTTTGTAGGAAAAATGTAACCATTTTCAACAATGTCCCAGACATCATCTCCCAAAGTTCCTTGAATAAAAGCAATCATTCTTACTTTCCAGTAAGCAAAATTGGTTCCATCAAAGATAGGTGCTCTGGTCAAGTTACCAAATCTTTCATTTTTCTCATCCATATTTGATTTTCAGAAAATAATTTCAGAAACACAGGATCCCTTTAAAAGAAGTTTTACAAAGCTCTGATACCAATTAAAATTTTGTTACTAAATCCGTTTAATAAAATTAAACTATTTAAGTAACTCCGAACAGTTTTTTGAAGAAACTCTTTTCTTAAAAACCAAAACTATGTGAACACAAGATGTGTTTAATAAAAGTATGTACGAGATCTATTCAAGATTTTATCAACAGGTTTATAAAACAGTTTAAACAAACTTTAAACTCAACACAACCAAGAATAAGATGAGAAGATGTAGGAAGATTAAGAACAAGATTTTTTACGTGGTAAAACCTCACCCTACTGAGGAAACATCCACGACTCCCTCTACGGAGTAAAACAAAAATTCCACTATAAACAAATTTTAACAGTTACAAACTATATAACAAACATGCATACAACTCAGACCTATATAAGTTTAGGAATGTACCCTCTGGTGTCCTTATAACTTCTCTGCAGTTCTGATTGTTGATGTTGTTCTCCCAGTTTGTTAACTTCCAATTTGTTCAAGCTCTTTACGTCGACTCTAGTTCACAAGATCTTATTACCAACACTTTTCGTGTGGTAGGGTGAAAGTGTTTGTGGAGGTGCTCTCTAACACATGCATGCACAGACACACACTTATTATGTACAAACAGTCCTAAAAAATTACATATAAGACTATATGCAGTGACTTTTATTTTTCTCTCTTCTCACAAAACTTAACCTTATTTGACCTTTATAACAATCCCAGAATCCACGGCTATCTTGCTCAGAAGACGTATCAAGATCTTAATCAATCTCTGTTTTGAAAATATTTTTGAGATTGAAAATCACCAAGTGAGATTCCGAACTAGGTCAAAGGTCTTGTTTCAAGAGAACTAGAAACAGAAAACATTATTGTTGATTTTAAAGTTAAAAATATTTTCTAAAAAGAATCAACAATATATTTCTCAAGCTGAGAAATAAAAAATGCACATAAGTGTAATATACCATGAAGAACTCAGATCTGAAATTTTTATATGACAGAAAAATAGATCTAAGAAAATGATTAAGTTGGAAACAAGATCTAAAGAACGAAAAGGTTACAGGAACAAACCAAATCCCAAATCACCTCTCAAACACTCAAACACTCAAGGTTGTGTTTGGGAAAATACAGGGGTTTGAAGGTTTATATTTTGTTTGAACTGTTTGGATGATTTAGGGTTAGGGTTAGGTTTTCTAACTCTTTCTCACTCTTTTGGTTTCTCTCTTTCTCTCTCTTCTCTCTCTACTCTCTTTTTTTTGTCTCAAAGGACGAAATGGCAAAAAGTCTTCGAAGGCTGAGAGTAGGAGCCTTTTTATAGTAGGCTGAGAAGGTTTGAAAATGAGGACCAAAATCAAAGGCTCAGATTGAGTCAAGATGGATTGACTTTAATCCAAGGGTTCACGAGAAGCGGTGATTAAAGTTCTCCTAATTGGTTCAGAAAGGGTTCACGTGGATTAAAAAAGGAGACATGCAGATCGTTGATAAAAACGATCCAAGGGATTAAAATGATCACTAGTTTAGTCTCAGCAAAGAAACACACTTCCCACCAATCAGAAGACAACACATGTTGGTATATAAAAAGAGATAAAACGCGTGTCTAAAGTTAATTAAAATCACACCCTGAAGTCTTTGCCGCTTTCGAATTCTACCCAAGGTAACTTTAGGCCAATTAAACCAACAATATGAAATAGCAGATTGACCCCACAAACTTTTTAAACCAAGTTTTAATTAATAAAACCTTAGTTTAAATAGTTTATAAAATCCCAAAAAAGTATTTAAAAACCAATATTAGGGATTTAAACGCACTCAACATATGTACACACATAATTATGCAATATGAGATGTATATGATCCATTCTACTGTGTGTGAGTGTGAGTGTTGGTAATGAGATCTAGATCACTTCAATCAATGACGAAATAGTAGTGCAAGCTCTGGGGTTCTTTGGATTCTAGGTTAGACAAAATTTTGTCACAATTTCCAAACTAGATGAAAACTTATACAATATAGACTCAAGTGAGTCAAGAGTATAAGGTTCTTCAGTTTGGAACTCTCGGCCTATGGGTAGATGTTTTGGAAGAAGATCTCCATTCCAGGCTTCATTTTTTTGTCTGTATGGTCATACCATGGTTCTGAAAAGCCGCAAAATGGGAAGTCCTCACCCTCTTTGATGAATCGTCCACTCAAGGAATCACCTAGGATAGTCTGGACGCAATCTAGTCTCCTCTTTGATCGAGACAGGAAAATCATTTTGAGCTTTTGTTCTGATGGTTGATACCCCAAACCACAGGGAGGGAAAGCCTTTTTCAGTTCAATCGGATCAAGTATCCCTTGTTGTCTTTGTCCTATCCCCAGTCCAGGCATGAAGTGCATATTTCTAAAAATCTGAATCACATTGACGTTCCCCCACTGTAATATAGACCAGCGAAGCCTCGAGGCCCCATGCTCTACAAGCCAATTCACCCAATTCTCTAACATTGGGAAAAATATGAAGAAAGTCCTAGCAAAAAAGATAGTAATACTCGATAGAGGGTACTCAGGATGGAGTGATACGACCTGAATAGCATGATGGGACTTCCTCGTAAGAAATTAGCCCACCCTTCCTTTTAGGCATCCAGTCCATTAAAGGTCTTCGCCAGTATCACTATAGACGGAATACAATGGTAAAACATTCATAGCACTATCGTGGCTACCTGAGGGTCAACTGTCCTATCACTTGACACTAAATGAAGCCTTCCAATTAATCCAAAGGCTATGGCTCCAGCAAATCCATTATCAGTGAAATCCCTCCGGCACACGGAGTCCATTATAACTTGGAGGATGATATTACCTTCGTGCAACAATAGTCGAGCAGTTAAAGGAAAAATGTGAAATAACTCTATTAGTAACACCCAAGGGTAACGGGATAAATCCTACATAGTTGTCGATATACATGGGTTGATACACAGTATAACAGAAAACTCTTTGTATGTGGGACACACCTCATCCTGGCCAAATCGAAAAAAGTGTTCTTCAGGGAAGTAGAATTATATCGCCGCTTCCAGAAGATTCCAATCTATTAGGCGATGCCATAAGGAGACATGGTCCAAGCAAAAAGCTTCGTAATTAATGTTATAAAGGCACATAGACTCTAAGCCTTCGAGGAAGGTCGAGAAAGTTTTGGGATTCGGAAGTCCGATTACATAAAAAGGAGAAAGGTTGCAAAGGAAATAAGTTAAGTTATGGTAATAAAAACCACAACCAAAGTCCCCTTTTTATACTAGAAACATCCATAAAAGACAAGCCATTAGGGATGTTGCCAGACCTTCTTATACCAAATACCTAGAAGTACGGAGAAAGTGCAATCAAAGCTAAGAAAGTGATATTGACTTGACCCTTATGATAATATGCAGGCTAAGGGGCATGCCGGTCAGTAATCTCCTTTTTTAGGAAATACTTTACTTTCCTTTTTTGTACATAAACTTCAAAAATAAAGATTTCATTTATTTATAAAAAATCAACCTTCGAGTTTTTCTTCTATTTGTTCCATTTTTTGCTATCTTTGCAATAAAACCTCAACAAAAAATTATAATGTATGTAGAGTAAGACACTAAATGAAGATAACAAAACAAAAAATGCATCTTCTATTAACTTGTAAAAAAATATTACATTATTTTTATAGGTACAAAAAAGAAAAAAAGAAAAATTAGGATGTAGCCCGAAACTTCTAAAAATCCTCTACAAAACCCTCACATCAAGCACCTCGGTGAACACACTTCCCTCAGCGACGTGCTATAGAACCCTTACTCCGAAAACCGTAGCTCTTCTCCGATGTTGCGGGCAGCACCAGGTGGGAATTAGTTAACGTTCTTACGTAATTAGACACTGACACCATCCAGTACCGAATGTCCTGCAGCCAGGTCGACATCAGATGGCCAGTCTACAACATAACCAAATCACAAATGGCATGCAAATAAATAAAAAGATGAAGAATCTAGAAACATGAAAAGAAGAAAAAGGGTCATACATATGTTCAAAGAACCTCCTCTAGAAGACCCGCAAAGCCGTCTATCTACGCATGAGGGTGGTGAGGAACCGATACCACCTCCTTATTTTGCAACAGAATATGATAAGAATGGGTGGAAATATGGTGGAAAGTTACCTTATCTGCTATCGATGCTGCGAATGCCCCATGTTATGGGCTGATGTCATCGATATACCAATACCCCCTCCTGATTTCGCTGTAGATAGAGGCATATTTCCACATCATAAATGCACGACAACATCAACTAGATGATTGAAAATTCCAGGTAGTAGTAGCATGTGGTCATATCAGTATAGCGCAAATAAGTCTTACTCTCCATTTCTGCCACCCTAACCTCATTAGACATCTCCTTTACTCGGCTCATATACTCTGGGGGTGACAATGGTGGGGACACCTCCTCACCCTTCATAACTTACCTTACCACTCTCTCCCCCAAATACCAGAAGTATCCAAACTTATGTTCTAGTAGCCTCCTCATTTAGGCATGCGTGCCTATAACACCTGCATCCCTCGAAGATAAGTGCCAGGGGTAGAAAGTCACTTATTTCCTAGTAAAATTTAGTAATCTACCAAGTTCAAACAGAATAATATAACCATAAAAAATATGGAAATTGGCGGTAACCTTTTTACCTCCCCCAAAAAGCTCATAAGTTTGTGCCATATATTGAGAGGCACCCCCTAACTATGTCTATCGGCAAACCCCCTACAATTTCATTACAAAATCCTCAAAAAATATAAAAAAATCCAAAAAGTCCCCGTGAGGTCATGTACATCACAACTCTGAGAAAATTCCATTTTTAAAGTTCTATTCAATCCCTATCAAAACCAAATTACAAGTGCGACTGCACTCGCGATACCTAATCTCTTTCCAACAACCCCCTACACTCGAAATACCAACACCCTACCTAGCTGGGCCAAAATTGAAAAACAATCCCTGCAAATGACTCTTTAGGTCCGCAAAATCGACCTCGACCCTCTAAATCGGTCATTCCAACTCTTTAGGTCCACATTATTAACCCCCTCTTAAATGGCCATCTCAACTCTTTAGGTCCCCAAAATCAACCTCAACCCCCTATGGATTATTCGTCTCAACTCTTCAGGTCCCCAAAATTGGTTAGGTTCACTGAATTAACCTATATCCCTGAATCAGTCATCTTAACTATCTAGCTCTATATAATCTATCTCGATCCCCTAAATGGTCATCTCAGGTCTACACAATCAACATCGACCCCCTAAATCGATCATTCTAACTCTTTAGGTCTACAAAATTGACCTCGATCCTCTGAAATGGACATCTCAAATATTTAGGTCTGTAGAATCAACCTCAACCCCCTGAATCGATCAATCTAACTCTTTAGGCCTGTAGAACAACCTCGGCCCCCTGAAACAGTCATCTCAATGACTTAGCTTTGTAGAATTGACCTCGACCTCCTGAATCGATTTTCTTAACTATTTAGGTCCCCAGAATTGACCTTGACCCCCTGAATCAGTCATCTCCACACTTTAGGTCCACATAATTGACCTTAACCCCCTAAATCGGTCATTTTGCCTCTTTAGGTTCGTAGAATCAACCTCAACCCCTGAATTTATCATTCCAACTCTTTTTATTTGTAAAATTGAACTCCATCCCCTGAATCGATCATCTCAACTCTTTAGGTCCGCAGAATCGACCTCAGCCCCATGAATCGGCCATTTTAGCCCTTTAGGTCCATAGAATAGAACTAAGTCCTCACAATAGACCTCAACCATCTGAATCAATCATTTTAAATATACCAATGATGTGTCTATCTTATGATGAACTCCTCTTGTTCCAAGTTCGCTTGTCAAGGGGCTTTGTAGACAACCCATCCTAGTACTCCCAAGTACTCCTTAGGTCCCTAACACTCCTCCCCCCATTATAAGACCCTAGGTCCTAATCCAAACCTTCATCAAGTGCCCATCGGGTTCTCTCAAGCCCCGTTTGATCTCGATCAACTCTCTAACCTGAGTGTAGCTCATTAAAACCTCATAGGGCTTCGAACACCTTTTAAACGGTCCATACTGTACATGAATTGTCCTCACAGTTCATGTGTACTCAACTTTTTACTCCAAACATGATCTAGAGGCCATCGGGTTCTTTTGGGCCCCATTTGACCTCAGTCAACTATCCAACCTGAGCGAAGATCATTTAAACCTCATGAGATTTTAATCCCCTTTTTCATTTTCCATACCATGTGTGAATCAACCTTACGGTTCGAGCATACTATCTTTTTTAATCTAAGCCCTAATCTCGAGACCATCGAGCATTTTTTAGCCCCGTTTGACCTCGATTAATTCTTTAAACTGTGTGAAGCTCATTTAAACCTCACAGTGATATGAATCTTCTTTCTAACATTCCTTGCCATATGTGAATCATCCTCACGGTTCACACATACTCACCTTTTTACTCTACACCCTGATCTAGAGGCCATTCAACATTTTTGGGCTCCATCTTACCTCGATTAACTCTCCAACCTGAGTGAATCTCATTGAAATATCATATGGCTCTATATCCTCTTCCCAATAGCCCATATCATATATGAGTCGATCCCAAGATTCGTATATACTTACCTTTTACTCCAAGAGTTCACCATTCAGAGATCATCCGATGTTTTTGAGCCCCATTTGACTTTAGCCAACTCTCAAACTCAGGAATGGCTCAATGAGTTCTTACAGATATCATAATTCCCTTTCCAACGGTCCCAACCGTTCATTATTCGACCTTACGATTTGCATCTTATACCCATTTTTCCAAAAAGTGCATTCCGAACTACCTATAAGCACTCAAAACTCCCTGCCTATAAGCAGGGTGTACTTTCCTTGGCCAATAAGGTAGGGCTATGTTGATAGGCAGTCTAGGGTCCATGTAGATTGGAAACCTCCTTAAACCCTAATTTTTCACTATTTAAGGAGACCATGACCTCATTCCCAAGGGTCCCTATCTGATGTCAGAACAATCTCCTCGAGCTCAATGCACTGAAACTCTATCTTTGTAAACCTTCTCTCCATCTCCTTAGACCAGTCACATTCATTCTTTACCCTAATTTCCATCCTTATCTCAACTCCATCCAAGCATAATAAAATCAGCCTCCTACCATTACAAAATCAGAATTAAAGTTCTTTAGAAGGTTAACCCTTATTCATTTACAAATGACTCAATTAATAGTAGTTGTTTACTTTCCTTTGTACATTTGATATATCTTAATTTCATTTCTTCACATCAAAACTAATATCACTTTTTGTTATTTAATACACACAGATCTTATTTTCATAAAATCTGATAAGTCAAAAAGTGGTTTTTCCTATAAACCCTAAATTAGAATTTCCTCATTTTACGCATTCTCTACACTTGTGCACATTTGTTAAAAACAAACTAAAGAAAGTTTGAAATCAGGATTTATGGGTTAAATCCCACCCTTGCATGTTATCGAACTACGTGGACTTTAATTCCCTTTGGGCTACGTCGACGTCCCGATCCAATCTTGGCATTGGTATCCTATTTATTCCTTTATTCATTTTATGCTTTATTGTATTGCAAGTCTGTGTACTGCTAGTTATTTGAGTTCTGCTTGATATTTCCATTCACTTTTTCATAGTTATTTGTGATTTAACCTACACTCGCGTTATATTTATATGTGATTTCTTTTGTAAACTCCTTAGAATGATTCTTCTCCGTCTTTCCCATTAAGCAAGTCGGATGATTCTTTTTTTTCTTGTTATTCACACATCATGCATCTACATACGTATCACATTTTATAGAAAAGGAGAATATTATCATATCATATGAGATATCAAACGGGATGGCTAGGTGCCTAATATCCTTCCATTTTGTAGCTTAGTCCCCAAACCCTTAATTCATTTGGTTTCGTACGAATCAGTGTGTCTTTGGATGTTGTTCTCTCGGGAAGGCTACATTTCTTTTTCCTATTTTGAATAAAATAGGTTTTTGACTCCATTTCTTCGTGTTTCTCCCCTTTAGACGATGGTCAATTTATATCCAAGGCAGCCTCTGAATAATATTGTGAGTGGAAAAAGAAGACTCTCTTTTATCCTTGAATTCCACGCACGCGTGGAGAGAGAGATTTCTCAATTTTCTCTCCCCTCCAATTTTGGGATAGGCCCGTACCGGATGAATCCAACCCAGATGGATATAATTAATAATATACTCAAATATCGTTAGGCAGTGTACTCTTCATATCAGGTTGTATTTGGTCCTATACGAGTGGTCCAAAAGCAATTGCATGGTATTTCCGTCTTAGATATCGTAAGATGAAATTACTCTTGGGTGTGTGGTATATAATATAATCATCCTCGATATATTGATCATTTGTACTAATAAATACCCTCTCGTACTTAGGATCATAAAATTTACCCTCTTTGACTCCTTTTAGATAACCTACAAACAGACATACATCCGTCCTTGCTTCTAACTTCCCTAGATCCTTTCTCAACACACGTGTTGGGAAACCCCAGATCCGAACATATCCCAGACTAGGCTTGCGCCTAATCCACAGTTTTGTGGGATTCGTTTGGGACTGATTTAGTAAAAAGTAACTTTAATAAGTATCTGGTTGTCTTTAATGCAAAAACACAAAATATTCCTACATATTCGAATAAATCATCATGGATCTAACCATATCCAAAAGAGTACCATTACTTCTTTATACCATGCCATTTTGTTATGGAGTTCTCGGTGTAGAAAATTGGGATATAATCCCCACCTCAAATAAATCACTCTTAAAATCTCCCAAGAGTTACTCACCCCCATGATCAGATCATGTGGTTTGGATTAGCTTACCTTGTTTATGCTCTACCTCACCCTTATATGCTTTGTACTTGTCAAAGGCTTCAGACTTATGGTGCATAAGGTAAACATATCCATACCTTTAGTATTTATAAATGAAAGAGATAAAATAATCATAACAATGCCTTTACCAGATTATCATAGGAATATATAAATCAAAATGAATATATTACAAATCATCTTGGGCTCTATGGCCTTTGATCGTTATAAGGATAAGTTTCCAATTGAGTCAATTTGTATGTATTGGCTTAATTTCGAAAAAAAACTATTGGAGTTATAGGATAGAATTTGAGTCTATAACCTTTCAAGACTATGACCTTTTTGTTGACGACATATTATCTAAGTCGAAACGATCACATCATATGCCATGTTTCGTGTCGAGTTTTCATCATCAATATCCCAAGGATCTCTCAAGTATGAATTCTTATATTATTTTGAGCCTTGGAAAATTTTATTGGGTGTTAAAAAATTTCTAAATTACTTTAAAATAAATTTAAATTTTTTCAAGAAAAAATAATATGATTTTTCCTAGGTCGTTAGAATGAATTTCCCAAGTCGTTCGAACAAGATTTTGTGTTCATTCAAACGAAGCATCTAATGAAGACAATCTTGTGTTATGATGCATTCTCGTTTGAAATGTCGTTCAAACGATCGGCGCAGTTTTTAAAAAATGACAGTTTTTTATGCAGTTTTCTCATAACCTCCCACTACTTTTTCACTCACTTTTATAGTGTGAGAGAATAGTTTTTTCGGTAGAATTTTTCATGCTTTGGAGACAAAATTCCTCTCAAAAAGTTCGTTTTTGTTTAAGACTTTTCCATATTCCTAAAGAGATAAACATTTAAGAAAATTCAAGGGTGTTTTTTTATAGAACGAAATAGTTTCATGATCATAGCCTTTACATAATATAGGTTTTGATATTAGAGTTTTGGCATCACATTTGTTCCATACATTCTTACGGATTGTTTCTTGCGTGACTCTATGTTCATTGGTGTATATACGTTGGACTTCGTATATTTGATGATACCATGCCCCATCGATGGACATCGAGATGTAAGTGGACTCCCGCGTTGTCACTAGACATAAGTTGAAGGAACAAATAGTGTAAAGGCTTGAAAAGACATTGAGTCCTTGTGTAAGTATTATGTTGTGCCCTTGTATTGAATCCGTATTTAGTTGACCTATGGCTAGGCCATCCAAGATTTTTCTTGTTATGGATTTTTTCGTACATCGCGGCATTGTGGTTGGGTATTTTATCTTGCAAATTCTCACCTAGATGAATGATTAGGTTAAACAAGGTAAAATCGGTTTAACTGAAAATTTGTGTAATTGATGCTAAATTTATTTATGATAATTTAGTTTACTATAATTTAACTTAGAATTATTAATTTGGGAAAATTCATATTTAATTTGTTTTTTTGAATTCGAACTTGAATTGAAGTTTTATTTAAGAAGTGATAATTTAAATTTGGAAGAATTGTATAATTAGGAATTCTTAGAACCATCATCCCCATATTTATAGAATTAGGTTTTTCAAATTGATATCAAAGCGGGAACACCTATTTATCGTGTTAGGTCCTTTGGGTTTAAATATGGAAATTTTGTTATTTTTTAGGTTTCTTATTTTTTATGGTTCTAACCACGCATAGTGGAAACCGTATATGAGATCGACAGTTAAGTCATTAGAAGAGCGGGTCATTAAACTGTGGTCCCCGCCAATGTGTTTAGTAGGAGAAGTTAATGTTCCTAAACTCGTAAAAAGATGGAGTGAAGATGATCTTAAGCTAGCAAATTTTAATTCTCGTGGTTTAAATGCTACTTTTAGTGCGGTCACATTGAAGGAGTTCTATCGGATTATGATGTGTGAAACATCTAGGAGGCTTGGGGCACACTCCAACTCACACATGAAGGTACAAGTGCTGTTAAGGCTTATGAACTCCAAAACCTCACTTCTAAATCTGAAACAATTAAATAGATCATAGTGAATCTTTCAATGAGTTATATGCTAGATTGTCTGATATTGTTAACTCACCTTTTAACCTGGGAGAGAAAATATCCGATAATTGTGTCATAAAGAAAATTTTAAGGTTATTACCTGACATGTTTAATCCAAAAGTGACCGTTTTGAATTCTTTATACACTTTAAACTCTACGAAACTTGAAGAGCTTGTAGGGGATATACGAACCTATGAACATGATATGTTTACCTTTAAGTATGTGAAGAAGAAAAATAAGGGCATCGCTTTGAAAGCTTGGAAGGAGGAAACACTTGTTTCAAATGATGAGTTTGACATCGAATTCGATGATATGGATTTGTCTACTATGAAGTTTAGAAAATTTCTCAAGTTTATTAAAGAGAAACTTAATAATGCTTATAAGAAGTTTTAAAAGACTTAGTACACCACCACTGAGAAACCACCTAAAAATTGTAATGATGATCTTAAGAGGGACGAGTCGAATAGATGTTTTGGTTATGAAGGTTATGGCCACAGGCACTCGAGTGTCCCACTAAATTAAGGAAGGACATCAAGAAACCAATTTCGTACATTTCCACCCTTAGTGATAGCGAACGAAAAGAGGGACCTAATTCCCCCATTGAGCATAACTTCACCACGCTCATGGCTAGTCATGTGAGCATTGGTGACGAATCTTCCCATAAAGATTTTTCTTTGTATGACACTTTTGAGGTTATTGTTTATGAATCCCATGTGTGTGATGGTAATGAGAGTGGATAAGAGAGTGAGAATGAAGAAGAGGTGGAGGAGAAGAGTGAACTCCAAGTTGACTTCCGTTAGTTGTATATGGAATCGTTAAAATCAAAAAAGACAAACTTGCAGTTGGAAGCTAGGATGATAGAACGTGCCATAGGAAATGATGTGACTATTTTAATTGAAGATATTAGGGCATGTTAGAGGACTATTTGATAGAAGCTGGAGTATGTTGAAGGTGACAGAGATGATCTTCAACATTTAATAGAGGCAATGAAGAAAGATCTTCTTAATTTTAAAGAGACTAGGAGTTTACTTGAGTCTAGGATAGTGGGGCTTAAAGAGAGATTGAGAAACTTAAGTTGTGTCAAATTTGATTTGTAGTGTAGGTCGAAGAAGTTGGATAAACTTTTAGGAACCATTCAAACCAAATATTACAAGTGTGGTATTGGCTTCGATACTCAAAATGCTTCTGCTAATAAAGCCAAAGACATGATTTTGAGAGAATAAACTAGGAGTGCTAGAAAATGTCAAACTTTAGGTAATACTTATCGGCGTGCTTTCACTTGCACATATTGTGGTAGGACGGGTCATCTTAGGAGGTTTTGTTTTGATCTTAGAAACGGTCCTAGGATGTCTAAGGGTAGATTCACAAAGGTCGCCAAAACTTGAGAGCATCACTTTACACCTATCTAGGTTAGTAGATCCGATTTGGAGGCTTTAGATGATAGAGTTTATGATTCTTATTTGCTTGCACATGAAACTACCCATGTTACATCTAAAGGTTGATTGTGTTAGCTTTGTTTACATACACTAGTTGTGCTTCATGACATATTCTTTCTAGTTATATGTTTGTTAGTCATATTCTAGTCTATGCTTCATCATATATGTTTTGTTAGAATCACGAGAAGCATATATTTTATATTTTGTTTTTACATTTGTTGAGTCTTATTATAAAAAAATACAAAAAGATTATGTTTGTCATTTGACTTGTCTTTGTTTTATTAAATTTGTTTAAAAATTTTGAAACTCAAAAAGGGTTTTTTTGTACTTTAGATTTACACATTTTATGTGTCCTAACCTTATGCTTGAATCCTATATCACTTTTCGCTTCCATGTGGCTAGAGCTTTTGATTATGAATTTTAATTCTTAAATTGTTCTATACCATGCTTGCATGGAGTAGTTTAACTTTGATTTTCTTAATGGATTCTCTTTGTATATGACTCCTCACACACATGCACGAACTCTTTTAAAATTTAACTTCACATGTATGCTTAGTATGAGTGACATGTTCTCCCATCAATTTTCTCATCTACATGTTTTGTGACTATGGGGATTTGTGCATGTAATAACTGTTGCCCGTGAGATTTATTGAATTATATAAAAAACAGAAGAGTGTGCACGGGAAAGGGCTATCAAAGGAGAAAATCCCTTTTGCGTAAAAGCCACCATTGGCAATATCTTAATGAAAATATTAAAAGGTAATAAATAAAAAAAGGGAAAAATTGTCAAAGGTCAACATAGTTTAGTTTTCTTGATCATTCAAAAGAACAGCTTCAAAAAAAATTAAGAAAAGAAAATATGTAATATGTTTATCTTTTGAGGACGTTTAGTTAAAGATCACTAGGTTTTCATAATAAATCCTAGTTATGCTTATTATGTCATGGCTCTATTGATTTTTAGAATCATCCAAATTCTAGACGTGTGTACCTTGTGCTTGTTTTGTCTTTTGAGTTCACGTAATCTTATCACATGAGGCAAAATCTTAGTTGATAATGTTTTACAATCAAATAGAACTCCTTGAACATGTTTAATTGATTGATTCAATACTCTTTTGTTACTAGTTCACACTAATTCATTCCACTCACCACATTTGGTTTAGACACATTTATGCCATAAGAGTGTGGAAAGCTTATTGTGTTTAGTGTTTTGTGTGATCTTTACACTTTTATAAGTGTGTGATTATACTTCATTGATATATTTTAATGATTATATGTATGGCATCATTTTTTTTTAGTCTTTGCTTTTAAATCTAGTCCGTGTATGTTATTGTTTCATATTGATATCTATCTTGTTGTGATTTTTCACTGATATCCCTTGCTTATCTTAGTTCATTATAGTTGATATCATTTTTCTATCGCATCATAGTTGGTATATATTGTGCTTTGTGTGGATTAGTTCTTTTTGTGTTGCCATGTTGCTTTGTTGTTCTTGTATCACTATACACCATCGCATGATATAGATGTTTTTCCTTTTGCTTAGCGCTTTTTTCATTTAGGGAGAGAATTTATTTAAATTAGGGAGAAATTAATTATTTTATGCAAACAATAATTCTCTATACCATAACAAAAGGGGGAGAAATGATTAAATTAGGGATAAATAAATTATTTTATGTAAATAGTATTTGTCTATTCTTGAACAAAAAAAGGGAGAAATGGTATCAAACTCTTTTTATTTGGGGATATCTAACTTAAGGGGAGACATCATTTCTTAGGTGGACATTGTTAGACAAAGGGAGAGGATTTATTTATGCAATTTATACTATTATATTCCCAATGCGTCTGATAGTGTATTTAAGTGTGCAGGTTTTCATCCATGTGGCAAAGTTTTTAAATGAAAAGCTTCTCAGAATATATCTTGATTAAGAATTTGTATTTTTTCCTTTTTGCTTTAGGATTGAGTCTTTTAGATGAGCTTGATGGCCCATAGAATTTTATTTTCTACTTTATCCTGGAATGGCCAAAGGGGGAGATTTGTAACGACAATTTTCTAATTCAATCAATTTGTATGTATGGGCTTAATTCTTAACAAAACTAATTAAGTCATAGGATAGAATTTGAGTCTATGACCTTTGAAACCTGTCATCTTTTTCCTGAAAACTCAGCAGCCAAGTAGAAGCGATCACATCTTCAACAGTGTTTCATGCCGAGTTTTCATCATCAACATCCTAAGGGTCTCTCAGGTATGAATGCTTATATTATTTTGAGCCTTGGAAATTTTTATTAGGTGTTATAATTTTTGCTAAATTATTATAAAATGACTCTATATTATGTTCAAGAAAAACAATTTGGATTTTCCCAGGTCGTTAGAACAACTTTCCCAAGTCGTTCAAACGAGAATTTATGGTATTTCGAACAAGGCATCTAGCGAGGTCAATTTTGGATTGTGTTGCATTCTCGTTTGAAATGTCGTTCGAATGGGATAGGATGTCGTTCGAATGATCGGAGTAGTTATTAAGCTAATGAAAGTTTTTATGCAGTTTTCTCATAACCTCCCACTACTTTTTCAATCACTTTTATAGTGCTGAGAAACAGCTTTTCCAGTAAAACTTTTTCATGCTTTAAAGACAAAATTCATCTCAAAAAGTTCGTACGTGTTTAAGACTTTTCCATCTTCCTTAAGAGATAAACATTTAAGAAAAGTTAAGGGTGTTTTTGTTTACACCTAAATATTTTCATGATCATAGCCTTTACATAATATATGTTTTGAGATCATAGTTTTGTCACGTTGTTTGTTTTGTACATTCCTACGGATTGTTTCTTGCGAATGACTCTGTATTCATTGGTGTACATATGGTGGACTCCGTATGTTTGACGATAGCATTGGCCCATTTGCAGCCTTCGAGACATAGGTGGACTCTTACAGTGTCACTAGGTAGAGGTTGAAGGAACGAAGGGCGTTAAGGCTTGCGAGGGCGTCAAGTCGTTGTGTAAGTATTATGTCGTGTCCTTGTATTAAATTCGTACTTAGTGGACTTGTGGTTAGTTCGTCCAAGGTTTTTTTTTATTATGGGTTTTTCTCATACATCGCGGCATTATGGTTATGTATTTTATCTTACAAATTCTCTCCTAGATGCATGGTTAGGTTTCACAAGATAAAATCGCTTTAAGCGCAAAAAATGTGTAATTGGTGCTAAATTGATTTTGGGTAATTTATTTTACTATAATTCCAGTTGGAATTATTTTTTTTTATTTTTTTCAGAAATAGATTTTATTCAAACAATGGAAAATTCTAAAGAACTTACAAAGCGATTGAAAGAATCTTAAATAAGTCCCTTTATCATAGGGCCCTTACAAATGAAACCAACTTTATTTTTACCAAAAATTACAAATCTTTTATCTATTCTAGTACATTGTAAAATGACTTTATAATAATTCGGTTTGTTTGAATTAGAACTTGAATTGAAATTTTATTTAAGAAGTGATAATTTATTTTTGGGAGAATTTTATAATTTGGAATTCAGAGAACCATCATCCCCATATTTATAGAATTAGGTTTTCTAGTCGTCAAGGGCCTCTTGGTTATTTCCCTTATAAATAGGATTAGTAGACTGGAAGTGACTCCACTTCTAATGACCATAATTTCCCATATGAAACCAATCTTTGAATTCTTTTTAAATTAACTGTAATCGCCAAATATATGTTTGGCTCAACTTAAAAGGTTATTTTCTCTTTAGGTATCGCCATTTGAGTTATTCAATTCAATATTCTGTAGTAATGGTGAGACAAACTTTATAATATAAAGTCAATTTACGATGTACCACAATAGATAAAAAAAAATTGTAATTTTTGATAAAAGCAAGTTTAGAAAATAAATTTAATATCCATTCATAACTAACTTAGAAACAAATATCAAATTTCTTCTAATAATAGCAAAATGTAAAAAATCTTTTAAAATAAACTTTTTTTTCTCCCTTAAAATTTAAACTATAAATCCTACTACTAATACTTATGCTTTGCCATTGTCACACATAAACTTAACATCCCCTTTTCATTAACCTTTTTGGTTACCTAGAACCCCTACAAACAATTGCAAACTTGATTAATGGATCTCGAATCTACACAAAAGATCCCGGTAGATTGGATCACGAAACATGTCTCAGTGATAAAGGAAAAAAAATATCTTTTATGTTATTTTATTTAGCTCGTAGACTATGCACTACTTTTTCCAATGTCCATAACTTTTGCAACTGCAGCATTTTCCTTTCGATTACTTTCCTCCTCCTTGAGGTTTAATAATTATTTTAGTTATCATAAGTTATTCTTGAGAGCTTCACTTCTTCTTCTTATTACCTTTCAGGACAAAATAAGATTGATCGCTCTCAGCAACCAGTACAACACCCTTTTGCTTTATGACATTCTCCACAACTTGGATTTCTTTAAGTGGATATGAAAGTGACTAGTGATATTTGTTCATATAATAGTTTAAGAGAAACTACTTAAAGAACTTAGTGAGTGATTGGAGCAAAAAGTTAATTAGGGAATCCCCTTCTATTTCTGATCCAAGCATTTCTGGCTCTCCCAATATAACATCATCTTAAGTATATGGTTATGAAAAGGAGTAACATCTAGCCTTTTTACGTTTATCACTCTTGCCATAACATCCAATCTTGTCAGATAATTTTAATCTTCAACCATGTCCCTGCGATTCAAAATCATGTCGTAATCACTTGATATATTTTGATGTTGGTGTTACAACATAATTTTCATATAGGCCAATAATTATCAATGAGACATATGATAAGATATTTTCCACCTCTAGTAATCTTAGACATCCGAATCGAAGGCCTTCTCACTGGGCTTAGAAATGCATGGCTCAGTTAAAATAAACTTGTAATCATGTTAAGCATCCTAGTTCCCTTCTGAAGTTAGATTTCTAATTGAGAGCTAAAATCAGCCCACCTTGAACTAGACATGCTTTTCATCATTCAAGTATGTTATCCAAACAATCCAGGAAACTTCTATCCACGTAATTGAATAACCGATGTCTTTTGGTCACATAATTAATGACAATTACTCTATTGGGGAGGATACAATTAATTATATTTAAGTGTATACGATTGAATTGTCCCTTAAATTTGAATCTTCTCGTGTAGAACTTTCCCATTGTGGGAATCGGACTCATTCACAGTTGAATTCTAGGAATTATCACATAAGAATTGTAAGAACATCGGATGTCATGATTAATTCACCCATCAGGGAGGAGAGATAAATCTGACGTGAGGAATTAACTACATCATATTCTTAAAACACCGATGGAGACTGCGGGTTTAATGTCGAAACCCATCTCCCATTTAAGATTTTGACCTGAATTGTAATTTTAAATAAACATTTATTCGATTCTAAACCCCGAAATTAAATCATCAATAATTTTTCAATTACGAGTACAAAATAAATTATCTGGTCTCCCTATTTTAATTTTCTAAAAATAAAAAAATAATTAAAACAAAATTCGGATACCATAATTTAATTTATACGTTTAATTAATTACATGATTAAATTCAATTTTATAAAAAAATAGTTTGAAAATTTTCTGATTAATTGTGATCTAAGTGAGCCCCATAAATATAAAAAGTGGTTTCTAATTAAATTAATAATAAGCTCAGTAAATCCAACAACATTAAATATAGGATGGCAGATATATAATCAAACACAAACATAAGAAAATATATATCTATTAAGAAACAAATTCCCCTTTCGTCATGGCCAAGAATAACCCATTGAGTATAGTCCTCTTGGTTCAAAACTCCTTTGAAGAAAAGTCAACCACGAAGTTCTTGTAGAATAATTATAGTTCCACTAAAAAAAATCTCAAACATCTTTGATCACCGCTGCCACCAAAGGTCGCCCGAGTTCTAGCCATGGTCTCACCCTAAAAACCCATCATAGCGGTCTCTTCCTCCATAGTTACAGATCTAGTCCATGGTCATTTCCCTTGGGTTCTAGGGATTTTGTTATGTTTTGAAAACTACATCGTTTTGACCTTCTAACAGCCTTGAAAACTCCATTAAAGGAACTGTAATCTTGACCAGAAGCTTTTAGAATCCATGGATATTTCACCATGATAAAAGCAAATACAAATGAGTATTATATAAAATAAAACTATTACATACCCTCATGAAATTCTCTGTCTACATCGATTACTGCAATAATTAAAATAATCTAATTATTACAACCAAATCAAAGCTAGGAAAAGTAACTTCGGCTAAACCACCATATGATCCATTCACATAACATAACATGAGGCCATAATGAAAGTTTTTGTTTAGTTTTGAGAAGGTGTTTAGTAGGTATTTGGATCTTTTGTGATGCTGCTAATGATATGGGTTTTTATAAGGGTTTGGAAGTGAGTGGTTTTTTCCACTCCAATCACTAGTATTGCATGAAATAGTCGTATTCCTGATTTTTAAATAAAAGAATAGTGATTTTGACATATCTTGTTATGTCTTTGATGAATTTTGTATTTCAACTGTCTATACAAATCACTAAGGCGTACATAATCTTTTTGTTCATTTTAATGATGAGAGAGACCATCGTTCTCGAGGGGAGAAAAGAATAGAATTTTATGAGAGATAAAAGGACACTCCTATATATGTCTTATGGGATGCTTACGTACTTCTATGGTTTTGAAATTTTGTGATCTTTCTCTTTCTGAAAGGGTAATTTAAGAGAATTAGGTCCCATGTAGCTCTGATTAAAGGGGAAATAATATTTTTGATAAAGAATAGAAGGGGGTGAGAAGACTCATAGCCCGATGAGAGTTCGGACTAAGGGTAATACTTTTTAAGACGGTCTAAGTTAACTAGACATGATATTTTTTCTCCATCGAGGTATACAAGCATAAAGGCACCACCGACAAAGATTTTCTTCACAATATAGGGGCCACTCCAACTAGGTTTAAACTTTCCTCTTGGATCCTAAATAAGTTCTACAAAATACTTGAGGGAAAGATCTCCTTATTGGATACCACAAACCTTGACTTTCTTATTGAATGATCGTGTGATCCGGTGATAGTAACCTTATATGTGATACGGATCTTTCAATCTCTTTTCATTTAGGAGCGAGAGTTCATCGTAGTGGCTTTGATATCAGTCTTCTTCACTGACCTTAATTTTCAGCATAACTCGTAGAGTAGGCACTTCTAGTTCGACGAGGAGAACTGCCTCCCTGCTGTATACTAGAGAATATGGAGTAGCCCCAATGGCTATCCTGATAGAGGTGCATTAGCCCCAAAGGGTGTACGAGATCCGATCGGCCAAGTATCTATAGCTTTCAGTCATCTTGCGAATGACGGTCTTGAGGATCTTGTTGCGGCTTCGACAACGCCATTAGTTTGCGATCGGTAGGGAGAGGACTTTCACCTCTGAATTCCATATTCATCAACTAGTTATGTGACGTCAGCCTCCAAATGGATCCCATTATCTTATGCTAACTCATGGGGGAACCCAGAGCAGCAAATGTTATTCTTTTTAATAAACTTGGCTACTTTCTTAGCATTTAATACAACATATGACACAGCCTCGACCCATATCGTGAAGTAGTCAATAGCGACTAAGATGAATTTGCGCCCATTAGAAGCCTTGGGAGTGACCTTCTCTATGATTTCCTCACCCCAGGTAGAGAAGGGACAAGGAAAGGTCATGTTGTACAACTTTTGAGGAGGCAAGTGTTGAAGGTTGGCGAACTATTAGCATTTAAGACATGTCTCAATATAAGCAGTGCAGTCTTAGACCATGGCGGTCCAGTAATACCCTTGACGGGTGATTTTCTTGGAAAATATATGACCATTCATGTGGGGCACATACTCACTACTATGGATTTTTTGCATTATATCTTCGATCCTAGCCCCTGTTATGAAATGCAAGTGCGTTTCATCGAAGTTTCTCTTGAAAAGTGCTTTGTCGCAGATGATGTATTGGGCAGCCAACTTATAAAGGGTCACACAGTCTTTCTTGTTCGCATATCGATGATACCTACCATGTTTTAGAAGGCGCCAAATATCATAGTACCAAAATCCTGTCATATCTGCATCTTTTTTTGTGATATGTTCGATGTGGTAGCTATGGGTGGGTGCAACTTATTTTTGAGCTAGAACGGGGGATATGTTATTCCCTCAAGCATGTCGAATATGGTGCCCAAGTTTTCTAGTGCATCAGATGGGTTGTTCTTTGAGTGGGTAAGGTAATGGAAGGTGATATCTTGGAATTAGGAGGGAAGATCTTCTAGTTGGGCGTGGAAGGGTAAGAGATTTTTGTCTTTGACTTTCCATTTATTGAGAATTTGTCTGATAATGAGGATTGAGTCTCCATAGACATCTATGTGTTTGATTCCTTTCTTAAGGGCTATCTTGAGTATTACGATGCATGCCTCGTATTCTGTCATATTGTTAGTGAAAGAGAAATCTAACTTAAGGGCGATGGGGTGTGAGAGTCATCGAGAGATATTAGGAGTATCCCAATACCATACACTTTCGTGTTGGCAGCTCCATCCAAGAACATTTTTTAACTAAGGTCCTCATGAGAGGTGAAGAGGTTGTCTTCATTTAGGAAATAGGATATCCAAACTTTAGTTCGTTCCCTAGGATAATCGGCAAGATAATAGAAGATGGATCTTCCTTTTATAGCTTTTTGTGTGATGTAGACAATGTCGAACTCGACCAGAAATGTTAACCAATGGGACATAGGGATATACAGAGCGAGATTGTCTAACGAGTATTTTATGGGATCCATTCGGGATACCAGTTTGATGGGGAATAAAAGCATGTAGTGCCATAGTTTTTGCATAACCCAGATCAAAGCAACACAAGCCCTCTCCAAGGTAGTTTAGTTTACTTTTTATTTAGCTAGCTTTCACCTGGTGTAGTAGATTTCTCTTTGCATATGATATTCCTCAATGTATTTGGATAGTAAATCCCCTATTGTTGTATTGGTGACAGTCAAGTATAGAACGAGGGGGAGACCATGATGCGGATGGATGAGCACCAGAGGTCAAGTGAGGTAACGTTTGATATGGTCAAAGGATTCTTTGACATGCCTCATTCCAACATTTTTTTTAATCCTTTCAAAAAAGTTTGAAATTGGTCTCGCAGATAGAGGTCGGTTGGCTGATAAACTGGCTGATCTATTATATCTTAGCTAGGAATCCATGCACTTTTTTCTTCATTCGAGTTGGCAGTATCTTGAGTATGGATTTTAGTTTGTCTGGATCTACCATAATCCCTTTTTCACTGACCACGAACCCAATGAGTTTTCCTTTGGTGAAGCAAAAAACACATTTTACGGGTTGAATTGCATGTGGTATTGTCGCAGTCGCTCGAAGAATTTCCTTAGGCCAGGAATGTGACCTTACCAAGTCTTGGGCTTAATAATTATGTTATCGACGTAAACCTTGATTTCTCTTTGGATAAGGTCGTGCAGAATGGTTGAAGAGGCCCTTTGGTAGGTAGCCTCAACATTCTTAAGACCAAATGGCATGAATGTGTAGAAGAAGGTTCCCCATGGGTGATCAAGGAGGTATTTTCCTAGTAGTCAGGATGTATTTTAATCTAATTTTAACCAGTAAAACCATCGAAAAATGACTTGAGAACATTGTTGGTCATGTTGTCTATGATCATGTCAATATTGGGTAAAGGGTAATCATCTTTCGAGGATCTCAATAGTCGATGGACATGCGGACTTTTCCTCCCTATTTCATCATGGGGATGATGTTTATGAGTCATGTAGGGTATTCAACAACACGAATGAAACGTACATTTAACTGTTTTACCACCTCTTCTTTAACCTTGAGGGACCATTCGATTAGGATGTTCCTTAGTTTCTACTTGACGGGCTTGCTCTATGGGAATGTAGGGATCTCATGTTAAGTTATCTCTTGATTCACATCGGTCATGTCATCATAATACCATGCAAAGATGTCAATGAAATCATTTAGAGTCTCTTCGAATTGCGCCCCTTATGCTCATTGAGGGTGGACCCTATCCCAATCTCGCAAAAATGGCTACCAGAACCGAGATTAATAACCACAATTCCATAATCATTAGTTTGAACGCGGTTATATTGTATATTTTTTTCCTTGTCGAGTTAGTGAATTGTTCATTTACTAAGTCATCATCATTAAAAGTTTGATTGGAATCAAGACAATTAATGTAAGGCACAACAAGATACTCCAAAACCTCTCTCTCTCTCTCTCTCTCTCTCTCTCTTTCTATATATATATATATATACACACTACTTCTTAGTTTTCTAATGGCGGATTCTCCACGACAACGTAAACCATCGGATCGTAATACCGTTAAAAGCTTTGCATTTATCCTATCTAACCAAACACCACATGTAGATATATCCTTTAAACTGAAAACATCATACATAGGAGAACCCTTTGTTGAGTTTAAGTTGATGAAACTGAACGTTGGTCTTCTCCATACATATTCTCTCTTATAGGTAGATTCACTTTTGGTCGTCCTTCTATGGAAACAATTCACAAAGCTTTTCATGGATTCTCATTGAAAGCCTCCTTTTCCATTGGATTATTGGATGATCAACACATTTTAATTAAAATGTTGTGTGAGAAGACTTCATGCAACTTTGTCTTTATGAGCACTTGTACATTTTCAAAGCACCAATGAAAGTCATGAAGTGGACTCCTGATTTTATCCCAGGTTATGATTGTCCTATATTTCCTGTATGGGTTAATTTTCCACCCCTATCAGTTCATTTATTTTTCGAAAATTCTTTATTTTGGTAATCCATTAATATTGGATGAGTCTACTGATAATGTTACAAGGTCAAGTCAGGACCGCATTTGTGTTGAGGTTGATGTTCCATAAACTCTCCCACATCACAGTTGGATTGTTAATGGAAGCAAAGGTTTTTGGAAATGAATCATGTATGATAACCTCCCAAATTTTTTTGGTAATTATATGAAAGATGTCCACTCTAGAGGTGAATGTGCAAATACAAACTTAGGGTTAGAGGTAAACCCTAAAAACATATCAATCATCAGGTGACCGTACTGAACGTAAAAAAATCGATCGATAAGATTTCAGTCCTTGCAGTAACTGAACAATCAAATCTCTACAAAGGTAGAACAACTTGGCAAAAGAAACGATCGTCCCAGTCTGGAAGAGTTTTCAAGGAGATCATTCTGGTTAAAACTCCGTCTATTAAGGAGGTTTCAAAAACTAGAAATATGCAACTAGCCACGTGTCAGATGGTACTAAAAGATTCATCCCATTTATCAGGAGCTTGTAACACCCCGTCTAATTAAATATCGGGTAGATACTCCTTTATTAAATTAATACAGAATATCAAGTTGGTTCAGTCTTAGCATCACTGTCGAAAATATTTAATTAATTACTAGCCACCTAATATTTAAAAGGAGAGATGTCAAATTTTATTAATTAAGTTAACAAATAACCAAGAATTAAATAAATAACCATCAATCGTATAAACAATCTCATATGAATAACCAACGAAAATAAATCAACTGAGTCTGGAGTAAACACTCCAATAATAATAATGCCAAAGTGAATAAAGTCCCAATACAAGAGTCTGAATAAATAAACCAATAATCGAAATAATGATATTCTGTGACTACAACCTCTACATAAGAATGGGCGACATGCCCAAATGATACAAATGACTCTGAAGGAACCAAAATATGAAGGCGTATAATACCAAGATCCTATATCTTCCACATCAACTAAAGCACGTCATCGGAATGTAACTCCAATGCTTGGTGTCCCTGTGTCTGGGTACCTAAAAATGTTTTTACAAAAAAAAATAGATTTGGAGGAAAACGGGTCAAAGCCCGAGGTGAAAACAATTTAAAAGTTTAGTAAGTGTTTAAATTACAATTAAACAACACATATTATAAACACGTTAGTTGCGTACTCTCGAATGAGTTTCTCACCTCTTAACTAATGTGCACGCCTAACATATGCCCTTAACCCATCCTAGTTATGTAGCTAATTAACTAGTCTGTAGCACTTCCTCTTTCGCATTCTACCATAAGATGTCTACTCTTAATATCCAGATAAGTTATATTCATAACCCATATCCGCATTCATTAAATTACTTATCTCATGTGTTAATTAAATTCTCATTCTTACCACATTCAAATATTTTAGTTAATCACATTTATTAAGCAACAATGAACCAATCATAAGTACATAAGTATAACACTCTTAGTACATAAATACATATATGGAACCCCTAGGCTAAGTTGCAATGCTCTCATACTCTACTATCAAATCCATGTAAATCACTTACGTAGGAATCAGGTGTTCCGAATCACTCAGGAACCGTCTAAATACAAATCACACATATTGGAGGCGAACACAGTTCACATACCCATGGGTCACGCACATACCTACGCTCCCATGGTCAGCTGACTTATCAACTCACCAATAAGTCATTCACAGTCCTATGTCCTTAAGGTACCAATTTAAATCCCCCCTAAGGCACACAAAGATAAGATGGCCCTTTTCTGAAAACTAACCTCCCGTGATAGCAAGTATGGTAGGTATGTCATGTGTATATCCCCGATCCCCACCGCGGAGGGAAAAGGATCCTTCGGGTCCCGCGTGTCCCCTCTCGGGAGAGCAATTCGGTCGGCGTCGATTTGTGAGGTGTGAAAATATAGAGAGATTCAGAGTCGCCAGTTTATTTTACACAAAACAAACAAAAGAAAGGTTGAGCCACCCCGAAGGATGGCATCCAAAGACATACTGGTGCGTGCGAAACCAAAATGATTCGAGAAGGGTTCGGAGGCTTAGTTACGAAATTGCAAGGTGTTAGGCACCCATTCCGCTCTTTCAGTCTCTCATGATTATTTGTTATTTCCTTTATATTTCCCCCCGTGATATGTGTGCATGTGTATATATAGAATGGAGGTAGCAATCCTCGACTTGTATCATGGAAAAGATAAAGCGAGTCATCCGTAGGAATGTGAGATTAAAGTAGAAAATAGGATTTGCGCGACTACCCTTGCGTTGATTGTTATAAGGGAACGATAACGCATGTGAGATAATACGCCACTAAGAACGAATGTATAGAATATAATAAAAAATGGGGCAAAGAGAAGATAGAAAATAAGAAAAAGTGAAAAAAAAGGACTCGAATCTCGGGTTTTACCCCGAGACGCCTACGTAGCCTATAAAGGCATCAAAGTCCACGTAGTTCGCATACAAAACGAGGGGTGGGGTTTATCCCATAAATCCAAATGGGGAATCTCTTATTTGTAAGTGTGTGTGTGTGTGTGTGTGTGTGTGTGTGTGTAGAAAAAGTGTTTTAGTTGTGAGAAAAGTGTGAGAATCCCTATTTGGAATTTATGAGCAAGCCCTATTTTTCTTGTTTTTGGGGTTTCATTTATATGAAAATAAGAGAACTGCAATAATACTAAGTAAAAAGTATATTAGGATGTG